>JAMXBD010000452.1:0-600000 GCA_024138025.1 Combretum micranthum | reverse complement strand
AACCGGCATGGGTCAGTCCTAGTTTCGTAATACATGCCATAGCCAAGGTCATCATAAAAGTCCTGTTCATTCATGCGACCAAATCTTTATATAGAAAAAAGAAAGGTTTTAAGGAGTAAACTAAATTATCACATCCACATGTGAGTGCTAATCGCCATGCGATCAAATTACATACGACCTAAAAACTAATCTATCATACAAGCTAATGTCTACATTAGGTGGCACACTACAGCATAATTTTAGCATCATTGGCAATCTTATTCTATTTCATAGATAGATTCGTGTGAAATTGTCCAAAGCACTACGATTACATAGTTTTGTTTATAAATCACATTAAACATGCTATGTCATGAATTTGCTTACATGGTCCATTTATTCGACCTATGTTATTGTTATCTATGCCCTGAGCTTCAGTCATGACGAGTTTGAAGGAAGGCTTCTTGGAAGTGTGATTGCTTGTAGTTGATAGTAAATATCACAACTTGACACCTCATGGCAGGGAGGTTCACATAAAACTCGTCTTTCATTGCATTCTATTAACTCCGACTTCACTACATCATTAAATAGACCTTTTCCTTTTAGTAGCTCTTTCAATAGGGGGAAATTTGCACTTAATTAGCAAATATATCTTCTTTCTGTATTTGGCCTTGAATTGGGAACGTGATGATTAATCATTTGTCTGTAGAGTTACAATGCACTTGAGCACATATGTTAATATTGAAATATTCAATTGCTCCACTTGGTTTAGTTGATGCGCAGGGTAAGATATGGATCTTACAATTTCTTCGAACATCAAATTTCATCATATGACAAAAATGTGCAAGTTTCATTGGTAGTATCTCAACTTTTTAGTTTCTAACAAAATTATACCTAAAAAGATTTTTATACCAAACTTTTTAATTGTTTCACATGTATTTTTTGCCGGAATTTGATCATTTCTCAGGCGACTTGTTGAAGTGGACATTGATCTTGATTAAAAAAATATTTTTCCTCTCAGTTAGCATGTTTATTATTTTTTCATTTTCTTTTTACTTTCTTCTCTCTTCTCTCTCTTTCATGGTTTACTTTTCTTCTTCTTCTTCTTCTTTGACAACCTTTGAGTAAAAAAAAAAAAAAAAGAATTCAAAATCCTAGATACCTATTAAAAAAATCTCTCTTGTTCCTTTTTCTTTTTAACTTCCCCCTACTCTCTCTCTTGCTTCTTCTTTTTTGGCAATTGAATAAGACTGGTTTTTCTAATTTGGGGATTATGGTTTTGATTTGATTTTTTTCCTTTTGTATTTGAACTTGAATTAATTCATAAAATTAGGGTTTTCTAGCCTTCTTCTCCAGTTGTATACATATGGTAAGTAAGGGAATCTTCAGGTTTGGTAGCCGCACATGGTGAGTCTTTGACAATGCAAGTCATTGTGTAGGCACTAGTGTAGTAGCACAATGGTTGAGAGACGATGGTAGTGGTGGTGGTATTCATATCCAGGAGGTGAGAAAATGGTTGACGAAGGAGCCAAGTTTGAAGCTCTTCAGTTTGAGCTTGCACAACAAATTACAAAGAAGGTTCACAACTTGCTTATGTTATTGAAGTCCAGAAATTTAAATATGTAATTAGTTTCTTTTGGATCTATTTATATTAAAAGCTCTTGAAAGAGAGAAAGCAAAGGTTTTCATGGAGTTTAGAGAGAGAGCTTAATCAAAAGGTGAATCTTGAGAAATGAAATGTATTGTGTTGTGGTATGTTTAAGTTGTGAGTGTGTCGATTATAATTTTTTTTCCTTTCTTTTACTAAAGAGTGAACTTTTTTATATTGAAAATTTATATTGAATGAATTTTGACTTAAAATGTGGGTTGATTATTAATTAGGGATTTAATTTGCTCTATTTTATTGGAGCAAAATTTAAAAAAATTAAAAGGGGGGGGGGGGGGGGGGGGGGGGGGGAGGGGGAGGACGTTGATGGAGTATGGAAAAAAAAAAAAAAACTTGTTTACTAGGACAGAGAGATTGTTTTTTTAATCAAGTCCCATGTCTATAACAGCAAGTCGCCCAAGAAATGTTGAATACCGACCAGAAGTGCTACGTGTGAAACAATTAAAAGGTTTGAGTATGAAACTTTTTTTTAGGTTTAGTTGTATTACCAACTTAAAAATGTTCAAGTACCTTCAATAAATTACCCAACAAATGATAGAACTATGTTTTAGTTAAATCACCAGGACAGTGATTGAAACTTGGATACTTGGTAGATTTAGTAATGATAACTTGAAAATGCCCCTAGTCTTCAGCATTATCAATCAACTCAAAGACGCAAACATCACCCACTACCAAGTTGTCACCCGAACAAAAGGCTACCTACCTTGTTGGACTCTTGCATATGGCTGATTGCCATGTATCTTAAAACGACACTTCATAGTCTAGAATTAATCGCCCATAACCACAAAGAAGGGAAGGTTTTAGATAACATTCTTTTTTTTTCTGCCAATATGTGAAGTAGATTTAATATACCTTCCAGATCCTTTCCTCATGCAATATGTTCTCTTTTTTTTTTTTTTTTGTGTGGTTACATCTCATTCTTGGCTTGACAGATAACAAGCCTAAACTAACATCAGCATTGTGTTCTTTGTTAATTTTAGACTTACATAGTTAATTTATCTCTAGGGTACTCTCTTATCAGATATGAGAACTTGAAACTTCGAATTTCCTACGTAACCAAAAACTAAGAAATAACCAAATTTTATGTTACAGAACTCTTAAAAAGTCTTACCAGTCATTATGTAACCACATTCACCATCTTCTTTCTGAGTAGCTCCACTCCACTTCCTAGACATCATTGGATGAGCCTTTAAAACACTTTATTTATACACATATCTACGCATAGTGTTGGAAGAGCTCTATGGAATTACCAACATGCATTTTTTCTTTATTTTTTAAGCCTGTTATTAGAGGACCTCAAAAATCACATGCACAAGAGAGATGTGAATTAGAAAAAGTCTTATAAGCATTTTTATTCTAATGGTCTCGTGGAGAATGATTATGAAGAAATGAGGATCTAAGACATAATATACTTGTGTTGAACGATTTTCTTCTTTTTCCTCCTACTCTAGAGTTGAGATGACTGAGTTGAGTTGTGGAATAATTTAACAACTTTAGGGTCTATTTAGATGGTCTGTTTTTCATTAGTATCCATATTGGCATCTGTATCATATCTATATCATATTAGTATTTGGTCTGTTTGATTAATTATAAGTAAAATTGTCTGTTTTTCATTGATCCTCCATTTTTTACAAATAGTCTATTTGATAATGATAAAAGATGAAGCAAAAATGATAGAAAAATAACGAACAAAAAAAACCTTTAATTTTAACTGCATTAGTTTTGTGAAAAGTTCCTACAATTCTAACTATATAGAGATTTATTATTAATTAATTATATAAAAAAACATATTTCCATCTTTTTAATATTTGATTCTTATGAAATATAACATTCTAGTGATGTCAAGTTGATGTGAAAAAGAATATAAAAAAAAAAAAACAAAAAAAAGACACAAATATACAATATTCACCAAGATTTTGTCCTTCACCACGATACAAAAATGCTATGTTATCTATTAAACTCCTATCATTATAACTGTTGGTAGGAATGAATTAAAATAATATTATATACCATTGGAGATCGGTTTATGCTATGTTTGATTCATCATTTTAAGTCATTTTGACATCTTATTTTTACGTTTTTAAATAGACTATTTATCAATACTAGATATATATGAAAAATAGACGTTTTTACTTATGAAAAGATCAAACATATTAGATATAGATAAAATACAAATAAGATGTATGTCAAATATAGATAAGATACAGATGAAAATCATACAATTCAAATATATTCGTGTTGTACGTGTCAAATTCGTTGCTAACGTTTTCCTTCTCGCTGAATGGAAGATGGTAGGGTGCAGATGCATCATAGACCTACGAGCCTAGAAAATTCGATTAGTGATATGCCAGAGTGGTATGTCAGGAGGTTGTCCGGCATAGCCACTTTGATGTTTAAATTAGCTGTGGGTCCTTAAAGGTGCTTAAGAACGTAAAGCACTAAAGATCTCAAGAATTGTAGAGATGTTACTTACTTAGCGGATTCAAACGAATCCATACAAATAGTGACCATAGTAGACTCTAAAGGGGGACCATGAGACATTCTTTACACGTGGTAGATTCCCTTTGGGTTGTTAGCTGACCTAATCCATAAGATGCAATAGTATCAAGCACAGATCGTGCTTATGCTAGTATTATGACATGGATATGCTGGGACGAAAGGCGACCAAATAGGCGTGGATTGCTAGGAAGATTTAGTTGTTAAGTCGCCATAGCCCCCTACCCACTCCCTCCCCCCCCCCCCCCCCCCCCCCCCCCCCCCCCCAAACCAAGGTCGAGAGTTGCGATTGCTACGACCTCAACCTCCATAGATAAGCTCGAGATCGAGATGGAGATCATGAGCATGTGTTGCTTAGGCGAACCAAGGTTTTCGTGGAGTAGACTCTATGGGTGTTGGTATTAAGCCTAGGGGCCCATTAGTCCTAGGGCTTGGAACTAGTAGGTCCCAGTAAAAAATCTTATATCAACAACCCATAATAAGGCTTGGTAAAAAAAAAAAAAAGAAAGAAAAGAAAAGAAATCATGTTACATAATTTAATGGTGCATTTGTCTTGGAGGAAAAATGAAAAAATATTATATTTGATAAATTAACAAAGATTTAAATATTGAACGTACTCAATAAAAAGATATCCACTTTAGCTTCATTTGTTTTCTCTTTAATCATGAACAAAAATGATGGAGATAATAAATAATTATAAGACTACCTTCTAATAATCTTTATCACAAATAATACAGTTAAATGTATCTATTTCCTTCCTTTTCCTTTTTTTATATTCTCAATCACAAAGTAAAAGTTATATTTATTTTTAAGGGAAATTGTAAATTATCCTATAAACTTTAACTATTAACATTTTCCGTTAAAATAAAAAAAAGAAGAAAAAGTATAAATTACTTTATCAAACTTTGCAGATTTACCCTCTAAACTTTGAAAATGAACTTTCATTTTGATAAAACTTATTAATTATTTTTAATTGCACTAAATGTTGAAAGTTCAGGGGTCCAAAGGTATGCTTTGAAATATGAAAATGAAATAACACCTAAGTGAAAATTCAAGAGGGTTGTTTATAATTTTCCCTCATTTTTATTTTCATTTATTTATGGGTTAAAAATGCAAAAACACCCCATAAACAATATAGGAAGCGTGAATTGACCCCCTATGCTTTAAAAGCATGTTTTTTGACCCCCTAAACTATAAACAATTTGCGAGTTTATGGCATTTTGTACTTTTTTATAAAAAGTAATATTTCAGGTGTACTTTTTTTTGCAACAATTGTACAAATTTGTACCGATTTTTTTCCCCATGGATTAGGGAATAGGTTCCTTATTTAGAGGTTTTGATTTTGAAGTTTTTTGTGGTTATGGCTTGTTTTAGATTTTTTTTTAATTTGCATCAAGTTTAGAATGGACATTCAAAATTGATATATAATCAGATTGGGTTAATATCATAAATGGTACTTGAATTTTGAAAAAATATGTAATTAAGTTCAATTTGAAATTGACTATTTTAGTACCTGAAAAAAAATTCCGCACAAGCAAATAGTACCTTCGTTAAGTTCTTTTAGATACTGATTTGATCAAATTCAAAGATTTTTTTGGTACTAAATCAATTAATTTTAAAGTCCAAGTACTCAATTGGCCAATTTTAAAGTTCAAGTACTTAATCGTGCATTTTGCCAAAGTTTAGGTACCATTTGTGACATTATCCCGATTAGACTTTTCTTTTATCATGTGGTAGTTAAGAAGCTATTAGGGGCTTTACTAAAAGATCGCTTAAAAAACCTTCATTGTAGTATTAATTTCTCTCTCTCTCTCTCTCTCTCTCTCTCTCTCTATTTTCTACAAAGAGATTATTCTCTTTGTATGTGAGTGGTCCCATCCACTATGTGTGGTGGTTTTTTACCTTTCTATTATTTTGTTTTGCATACTTTCCTTTGCTTTTTCACATCATCATCGTTTTTATTCATGATCACAATTACTATATTATGACATCATGATCATTTTTTTTCTCGCTTGGGTTCCTATGCGTGTGCCTTGGCTTACATTTGTATCATATTACTGATCATTAGTACTCTGTTCAGTATGGGTGTGCTTCCCTTTCCTTGTTCCTCTTTTTTGTTCAATTGCATCTTCTTTTCTTATCTCTTTGTCTATCTAAATTAGCTTTAGTTAGTTTGTCTTTTGGCTTAGGTTTGTTTCTTGTTTTTTTTTTTTTTTTTTTAACTTCCCTTGGCTTATTGTTTTTCTTTGCTTGGTGTCTCTTTTCAATTGATGTCTTCTCTGGTGTTCTTTCTTTATCTCTTTTCTTTCTTGTGTTGTTTAGTTCTTTTTTGTTTCTAAGCTTGTCTACTTCTTTATATTGTCTAGATCTATCCATTATGGCTACTACTACTTCAAGTGTCGGCCTTAAATCTTCTAATAGTAGGTTATAATATCCTTTGCTTGGCCTAGACTTGTAAGAAAATGTGGAGTTCTATGATGAACCTGAATTTGTCCATGTTTGCTTTTGAAAGTGTAGATGTAGCTAGGCAGTGGTTAATGAAGAACCATGTCACGCCCCGAGGGTACCCTAGTAGAAGTAGACAAGTCACACCTGAATACCATCACTAGATTAACTTCGGAGAGTAATATGTTTTTCAAAATAACAGGATCTTTTAGTTGCTTCGATAAAAAATGATAAATACATGTAAGAAATAAATTAGTAAATAACTGTTATCTTAATCATAAAGTATCATAATTTATTACAAACCAAGTAATCTTTTTATGATTCTTTATATAACTAATAAAATACTACTAGTTAATCTATTCTAGGAAAATATAAACCATTAATCCCAAATAGAACCATAGGCTTCCAGTTCTTTAAGCCCTTACAGGAGCCATATTTCTAGAAGTAACTAACCAAGGTCGAAGCGTAAACCTGAAAAGACTGTTGAAGTATGAGCGAAACCACGGCTGAATGAATAACTAGACATATTACACATCAAGTAAGTTATTAACAAATCATATGTCATGCAATCACTCAAACATATGCTCAGATACAAGCTTGGATGATCTAGAATCCAAATAGGAAAAAGATTTACGCCCTCTTTTTACGATTGAAGAACATTTACTTTATGACCCACCTGCCCACGAGAGACTAAGTTTATAGGAAAATCAAAGATTTCTTGTCTTAGGGTTATCACTTTTAATTTAACAAATGTTTTAACTGACCATTTCTTGTATCCATCCTTAGAAACTTCCTAAATATTAATCATTTCACAGTGATACTACGAGCGACGTTCTTCGTTGCCACTTAGTTCCCGTAGAACCGACAGAACAAAGAAAACCTTGGAAGAACTAACACTTTAGAAAAACTAAGCATTAACAGAGAACCGAAATATTAATACGTAGCAGGCTGTCACCTGTTTATATATGCAATAATGCAGTACGTGCAATGCATGATCAGATTACTTCAATAAGTCAATAGTTCTTATTTAGTTTCATGGTGTTCATACATTACACACAATTTTCATCATACTACTTCACATCATCATATCATTATATTATCACTTTTGTAATGGTAGATTAGCAATCATACAATCAGATCTCAACACATTTCCATCAAAACATTCATATTATTACTTTGCATTACATATTTAGTTAATTACAAGTACGAACAGTATAATATGACTGAATTACTCACTTACTCATAGTGACTAGTCGTAGTAATCTGCTGGAAGGTCCTCTGTGGTATGAAAGTCACCTATTGAGATGAATAGAATATTCATTAATATAATATATATTATATAACTAAACTCATATATATGCCTAGTGTCCTAAATTGATATTTGGCTCGGTTTCTATTACTTATTTTGGTCCTTTAATGGTCTTATGACAACAATTATCAATTTATCTTTATTGTCATGTAGCTTGTCTTAGTCTTGCTTGATATTTATATACATTTATCTAGTATTCGAAAAATTGATATTTAACAAGTTTATATTTTATAGTTATTATTACTATTTTTACGTTATTCTCTATCTGACTTATTGTAGTAACTCAAATTTGTTTATTATTATTTAGTGTCGTCGTGTTTCTCTTAATCTACTTCATACAATTATTTTGTCATTTTTAAAAGTCACATTATTCATAAATCTAGCTTATTTCAATTTCCATTCTTACCTATTTATCTATATAAAACAAATATTTGATGATTATAGTTGTTAATAATACTTAATATTTCCCTATAATTTTTGGGTTTTAGAAGTTATCAAATATTAAACATATTGTTATTCTAAGTGTTTGTATTTATTTATTTACTTAGTAAATTCTGTTTTGACATATATATAATATGTTTATTAGTATTTACTATATATATATATATATATATATATTTTCTATTCATGTAATACAGACTTCTCGTAGGAAAAACATGGGTGTACGCCGGCTCCAACGCCGCCGACATTGAAACCCAGATGCCGATGTTCTTAAGCTTTACATCTTATTTCGTATCAGGTTGCACTGGCTTGTAAGCCGCCAGCTTTCCCACGTACACCGGACTATACGCTGCCGGCGTCTAACCCCAATTAGCCAGCGTTCATTCATGTTATGTAAAAATAAATTTTACATAGCTTCTGTTTCAGTGTAAGTCGTCTCAACACTGCCGGCCTACCCTTATAAGCTGCCGGCGTTCAACATCTACACTGCCGGCGTAGGGACAGTGTTGACACTGTTCATCATCTTCTCTGATGAGAAGTTCGTATTTCTTCAATTTTCTATGTTATAATCATTTCCAAATCGTTCCTAAGTGTTTCTATGTGATATATATATATACATACATCAACTCATAATGCATCTACATGTATTTGATCTTAAATTTTCGAATTTACAAAAGTACAACTAGGGTTTTCGAATTTTACCTTTTTAGAGCTGATATGATCGTTTTGAGCTTAGTTCTAGAGTCAGTTCCGATCCTAAATTAATGAAAATGTTATTTAGATTAAATTTCAATACTTAAAACAACTTAAAACGGATTTGTCTTACCTTGCTCTTCCTTAATCCGAGCTTGAGCTAAAGTTTTGATGGAGTTTTGTTGTTTTGTTTTTAGTGTTGTTGTGTGGTCTGTGTGTATTTAGTGGCCTATTTAGAAGCATGAATTGAGAGCTCTAGAAGTTGTTTGATTGTAAGTTAAAGTTTTTTTTTTTTTATGTTCATTAAGGAAACATTTATATATATAGATGATGAAGGAGAAGGCAGCTATAAATGGGGTATTCCAAGAGCAATTTCTCCACCGAAAATTATCAATTTGCAAAGCTTGTCTCTTATTTAATGCATTGGTTGAGTTGGGATGTTATCATTGGTTGATGCATCTCTTTCCTTGACTTTTGCTACCCTACTTGACTACTTGTTATATTTGTTTTCAGCTGAGAAAGATTTGAGGAGATCTCACTCGAAATTATCCACAATTTGCACCGAAAATGAATTAAATTACTATATAATATTATTAGTTAGTTAATTATCTTAGTTTTATGATAGTTTAATAAGTTAAATGGGTACAAATATGACAATTATTCAAGAGCTTTACCTCCAAAAATTTATATAAAGTTCTACAAATTTTGTAAATTGTTATTAAGTTTAACTTCGAGTTTAAAGTTTACATGATAAATTATTTTTAGAAATTTGTCTCCCGCGATTAAGGTTTTATAAGCTTAATAGGTCAATTTTTGTTTAAGGCTCCAATAACTTAAGATTTTACTAATTAGAACAATAGTATGATCCAAATATTTATTTGGAGTCTAAATTATTAGTTATACATCAGTTTATATTTTTATTGTGTATTCATAATCTTAACGGTTCATTTATAAATTATCGTTTTCTAATATAAGCATTATCGAATATCTACTTTTCAATAAATTTGAAATCTTAGTTAGGTTGTTTCTTTATCTTGAGTTTTTGATACCCACTATAAAATCTTATTAGAAATCTTAAATACTATCTAGATAACTTTGTTTTAGGGTTTGAAATTATATACATACTCATTTCTACTTGTGGTTTAATTCTAAGGTTTTGATTGAGTCCTATATTATCATTCTATTTTCTATTTTTATATATTCGTCTATTTTTATGTGTATGAAAAATTTCAGGGTTTACAGACTAGGTGTCACGCCTCAAAAAGGGGCCCAATAGAATTAATCTAAAGTTATCATACCACGTGTGCACCCATAATATGAGAATCATCTTGCAAGTCAGAGATTACAAGACTCTACTTATTTATTAATATCTCTTACTTAAATGATACATATATATATAATAGTATTATTGAAATTCAACTATGGAATCCGATTTTCCACATTCTACCAAGATCACAGAGAATTGATATCTCCTACCAAATAGTAAAAATGAGGTTTTAATCCTACAAATTATAAAGTTTTAGCTTTTGTACAACTTATTCAAAATTATATTGTAAGTTTATAGCAATCTAACTTTCTAGCTTCAAGTAGGTCTGATAGAGAAGTACTCTCTCCACACATTCTTAGCCGTTCCTAGCTAGCGTTATTCTTGCACAAAAAGTGTTAAGGGTGAGTGAAACCACAGCACAGTGAGTTCATTTCTCACTATTACCGTTACGCAAGTTATCAAGCATTAATTAAACATTCATGTAAATCTATCCACACGCAATATGAATGCATACATGATGAATGCAAGCAACACATTCATGAGTGTCCGGAGCCATAAATGATATAGATTTACACTGTCTACATATCAATTGTCTCCTATATTTACGTCGCATGGGATACCTTTTCTTACTTTTAACAAGGTTGTTTGGTGGTAGCACCCATCCATACTTAACCAATGATTATATGTCATCGGTAAAAAGCAATATTCCCCAATGTGTTCACGTGATTTACGCTAGTTAATATTGGTAAATATTTAAATTTGACCATCACCAAATAATGGTGAATCAAACTGACCATCACCATTTAATAGTGAATCGGGCAAGTATACCCCTAGTCAAGGAACATATACCGTCCTTGCAAGTGGACCCCCAGTCAGGCAACATCCACCGTCCCTTGGCAAGTGGACCCCCAATCAGGTAACATCCATTGTCAAAACAATACTCGGAAATGTCCCACGCTTATTTCATAAACTCTTTTGGTAAAACTCGTTTAAGAGATAAAAGAGCGACCTAAAATTCTCCAAGTCATGGTCTTTTGAAAATATATTTCAAAAATACATATAATTGCAAATCCGAGACATTACCTATAGGAGGTTTCAAGCACATGCGACGAGCATATCCGATTTGTTTAGTCGAGCAATTATATTTATTCATTTATTCGGGCGATCATGTAGATGATAGCATTCATAACAATCAGTCATTCATTAGACAAACAATATAACAAATCATAACAACAGGTAGTAACAAACACAATCAAATAGCAGATCATCAGAAATCCCTCACTTGAGTATTCTTGATTACTTGATATGTCCTTGGAAAGTACTTGAGGTTTGAGAATGTAGACTTTAATATTTCCTATGGAATGAAGTAACAGATATTTATCATTATACGTATTATTTGTATAATGATTTTGATTGTCCTTATTTATGTTCTAATTCAAATTTTACTAATCCTGATTTAATTTTTGTACTTAATTAGGAGTTTCCAAATTTTATAAAAGCAGTATTTTTCCAGCAAAGTCATGAAATTTGTAATAATACATTTTATGTAAGAGAAGTTTCTTATATTTCTTAAACATCAGTTTTTGGCTGTATAAACTTAAATTGTATCTATTATATTCCTTTTAGCTCTGTTTTCAATATATGAATAATTAATTTGATGTTCATTAAGTTTTTTTTTCTATTATGACTTTTAAAAATTTGAGTAAGAGGGTTTTCCTTATAGAAAGTGGTATAAATGATTTTGAATATTCATTTTTATTGTGTAATGTTTAACTAAGTCTATAATATTCATTTTAACTCATATTTTTATATATAAATAAGCGTTGGTAAACTTATTTTGAGTATTATATTAGAGTTAGCTTAATTTTGTAAATTCTATTTACTCTATGATTGCCAGTATATGTTATAGAATATTATGAATCTTATTTTGCTTAATAGTTTTATTATTAAACTTTTATTGCTTTTTTTTTTTTTGCCCAAAAACTTTTATTTCTTATGTGGTCCTTTTAGTATGTCTACCTTAAGGTAGTTGATATTTACTACCTATTATTTATTTTCATTGTGCTTGTCTTGATTTTAATTAATATTTTTATTTTTATTTAAGGCTTTTCTTTATTTGTAATTTATTTAAGTTTGACATCCGTTAGTGTCCGTATTGATAATGAATTTTTTTTTGTTATTTCTTCATTTGTCGATTTTATCTGTCTATGTAAATTAGAATTTCTATTTTATAAGCTTATATTCTATTATTTAATTACTAATTTATTTTTCTAATATATTCGTAAGTTATTAGAGCTAGTCATATATCAAATGTATATTAAAATTAATTAATTAAATATTTATTTATATATATATTTAACATAGACATATCACCGTAATATTTTGGGATATAACCTAAAAGTCTAATTTGGTTTTATGTTGAATATTAAGGAAGAAATAGAGTTTTAAAGTCAGCACTAGGGGCTGCAGGGGCAATGCTGACAGGAGGGATGAGTTGTTTTGCAATTTTTCTTAGCTTTATGAGATGATTCATGTTGTATTTGTAAAGTTGGATCTCTTATTATGTTTCTAAGGTTTATTTTTGTATTTTTCTCTTCGAAAACCATATATTGGACATATTTAACTATATGTTAGATTAATATTGGTTATGATATATGTATATCAAGTTCTATTTCCTACATGAATCGAATTCTAAGTTTCTTGTCTTTATTGTACTAGTTAGTTTTCGAGGATATCCAACACTAAATGTAATATATTCCTAATATAGAATATGGATGATTTAAGTTTGACAAATCATAAATCGGTTATCCATATACTTATAGCGTAATCGAACATGGGGGTCCATATTTAGTTTCATGTATTGTCTTAAAACATATCATGATTGCTTATAGACCCTAGGGTGATCGAATATAATATGCTTCATAAACAATTTTTGTCATTGAATTTCCTTGCATCTAAACAATAATGAAATATACAAGCTAGAGAATGGAGTAGTTATCACGTTGTTTATATTGGAAATAAAGTGACAAATTCTTCTTTCTCAAAATGGACCAAACCTAGAATTTAGAGGAAAAAATATTAAATATTTGGTTCTAGAAATATATTAGATATATTGAGACTTTTCTTACCTTGAAGCTTGTTTCCTTATCTTTGAGTTTGTTTGGCTAAATGATGTCCTTGTGTTGGGTTTACGGTAGAGGAAAAATAGTATAGGGTCTTGGCTTTAATGCGTTAGTTTTGGTTGATTTCTTGTAGTAGAATATGGTTAGCTTTTAAGAGGAAAAATATTGTTTGTTTTGTTGTTTTGATGAGTTTGCACGGTGGATGTTGAGATGTATAAGTGGGGTTTGTCCCATGTCTAACTTGTATTGTGAATGGAATATATATACACTTATGGTTCAAAGCCTTTTTGGAGGAGTAAATAAGTTTTTTGCTTGTGTATTATTTTTATTTAATTAGGTTATAATTGAACTATATTTGTGGTGCATGTGGGCATGTGTTGTTTAGTGTGGATGCTAAAAGAAAAATTTTGTTCTACCTCAATTTAGAAGGACTCGGAGGATCAGTTTGTGCTGGAAAAATTTGAGTCATCAATTACTACTTTGTCATTTGTTTAATTGAATTTGATTGGATGTAAATTGGTCAACTTGTCAAAGTTTTTGGCTTGATCTATACCTAAATGCCTAAAGCTCTACACGTAAGGAACATGTTAAATATATTATCACCTTTCATACCTACAAGTAACGATGAAAAGAAAAATTGAATGGTCGGTTTCACAAGAGTAAATTGAGTCATTAAATTCATTTAATGCTTATGCTATTTGGGAGCTACTCATTTGTTTCAAGTCATTTTCAATTTGACTCTAAATTGTACAACTAACACAATTTGTAGAGACAAATAGCATGGGTTATTTTTTAAAGAAAGTAGCCGACTCATTGACTATTTTCCACTGTATGCTACATATATTTAACTTAATTTAATACTTATTTAACTAAATATTTAAGGTAATTCGTCAAATATTAAATCATATTCGTATTGATATATTGGTCATATGAAGTTTTATTTCTAAAAGTTCTTCTAGGACATCTACATTATTCCTAGATTATTTTTTAGTTCAAATCTTGAGTTTAAAATTTACACCATTGAGTATTTTTTTTTTTTATAGTTTTATCTTATGTGATTAAGGTTTTCTAGGTCAGGAAGGATAAATTATTCTTTTAGTGCCTATAGAGTCCAAATTTTCTAACTAAAATTATGGTGTAATCCAAACTTTTATTTGAAGTCTAGATTATTAGTTATAGATCTGTTTTCATTCTTATCGCATATTTATTACACTAGTGGTTCATATTTTAGTTATCATTTTATAACCAATATGTTCTATAAATGGGATGTCTTTTATTATTTTTTTTTCTAAAATTTAGAGCTACTTTTAATTATATCTTGTCTCAAGATATAAAATCTTGTCTTTGGTATCTATTAGAATCAAAGAATTTTCTATTTAGGTTTTTAAACTATAAATGAGTTTATTATTACTCATAGGTTCAGTCTAGGATTTTCATTAGGTCATAAGTTTAATATCTATTTTACATTTGCTACTCTGTTCATTTTACTAGTTATCAAAATTCTCAGGGTTACAATGGTTAAATCAGGATTTTAGTTTCTATAGACTTAAAATTTTCTAAATAAATATTGGTGTAATTCAAATATGTAATTAAGTTTTAGATTCTTTAGTATTGATCAATTTTTTTTCTTTTTGCGTATTTTTAATTCTAATGATTTATAAACTATATTTTTATAACCAATAAGTTCTAGAAATTAATTGTCTTTTATTGTAGCTGAAATTTAGGACAAGTATGATTATTCGTTGAATTATTAATTCTTGTCACACAATAATATCTTTTACTGTATAAGAATTATTTGTCTTAATAGTAAATTTTCTAGTGCTGTATTATAGTTTTAAAAAATTAAAGATAATTGAAAATCATTGTATCATTATTAGAATATTATTTTTCTAAGTATTGAACTTAAGGAAATTGATTTTGAATTTTACAGTAATGACCGGTTTATCATCGATCATTATTTGTTTAAAGTTATGGAAGTCATAATTTGTATTTTGAAATTTTATTGGTATGGATTCTAATTTTTCTAATTACAATCAAATTTGTTCACACTTAATATTTTAATAATTTTAAATCGCAAAAAAAGAATTAGGAGCAATTTCTATGACTTTTTATTATGATTCTTTACTATATTTTTGGTAATTATTCTAATTAGTTTATGTAAAATTAGGGGGATTACACTAGGTAGTAATGGGTCGTCGAGGAATGGAAGCCTAGTTTGAGAGTCAAGGATATTATGCTTGAGAATATGAACTTTTTGATTTAGATCCATGGATTGTAGCTCAGTCATTTATCTATGGGCTATGTTAATGAACTTGGAGTGATGATGGATCTTGTGGTGGTGGTTGATCCAATTTGCCTTCCTAATGGTGTTTATAGGAGTTTCTTGTGTGTGAAGGTGCGGAGAGGTCATGTGAAAACCTTAGCGGTCAAGTGTTTAGATTAATTGAAAAGATGGGAGCAAATATTGGGTGACTTTTAAGTATAAGAGGTTACCCAAGTTCTCCTTTAAATGCAGTTTGTTGTGACAAGCTGCAAGATACTATGATAATCAGAAAGTTGGTGGAGAATATTTTAGCAACCAAATGAGAGACTTTGTTGTTAGGGATGTGGGTGTTCATGTTGTCGAAAAAGGTATGGGGAGGTGGAACAATGATAAGGAGAATACTACGAAAGATCTTCTTGGTATTGGGAAGTGTGGTATAAAAGATTCCAACGATATGTCCTTTCTATCTAATGCATCTATTTTAGTGTCTAAATTTTAATAATCCTATTTTTATTTTTCTAAACCATCAATTAACAAAAATAACTTAAAGGCACAATAAATTCACTTTTCTTAGAGAATTTACGCCTCCCACACAAAGTTTGCTATGAGAGATTTAAAATAGAATTCCCTTAGGATACAACTAAGCCTAGACCCTTGAATAGCAAATCAAACCATACTTGAAGAGATTTGTGAGATGTATGTGTATAGTTCTTGGTTACGAAAAGAAATGCCAAAAGGAATAATTCAATAATAATCGATGGTAATTTCACTTTCAAATGCAACACAATTTATGTCATAAATTGATATTCCAAAAATCATGACTTTCCCAAGAGTCATATTAATTAGATATTGGTTGCATCCTTTAGCTTTTAATTTTGTTAGTTATTGCTTAGTTAGAATCATTATCACAAATGGATGTAACTCGAACACATAAAACTCTTAAAAAATTTAATCAAAAGTTGTAATCTTTCAATTTTGACTGTTGGAAAAATACTTAGATTTCACAATCGCAATCATAGGTGTGATGAAGCTTGTGGTAAGCTTAGTAAGAACGTGATGTAGGCAATATCCTATATCACTACCTTGATCATGACCGTGATCTCTACGGCAATGAAAAAGGATTTGTACGCCTTAATCACAATTATGCTTGTCAAGGTCTTCATGTTTCATTTCAATTATCTCCTTCTTTTGCTTCAAGTACAAGATCCATATTATGGACTATATAATTGACAATCTATTTCAACAATCCTTCACTAGATTGATGATTATATATACACATGTAAACACCTATATAATTATGCTTAAAGAATAATATCGTTAAATTTAAATTATTTCTTATTATAGATCATCAAAGTTGTAATAAGGTAATGAGTAGCTTGTTGCTTTGAACTTCCACGCCATATGTCATTACTGGAGAGTTTATACACATAGTCATGTTCACATTCAAATAATGGATTTGGTGGTAATGCGTTTATGACCATGCACTCTTTTTGGTTTCAAGAACGTTTACAAAAGTAAACTCCTCAAACTTTTGTTAGGAACGATACCTCTCCTATGTTAAAATAAGTGAAATACATCAAACTAACTGATTTAGATGTAAAATCTATCCATTAAGAGATGTTTACTACATTTCATCCTCTTTTAACTTATAGTACTTGCAGTACACTTAGTTAGTGATGATTTATTTTTATCCTTTGAACCTTGAAACTAGTGATGTGCTAGAATAAGGTAGGATTCCCAACACTTCTAACTATAAGAGTTCAAGACCCATCTTAGCAATACTCATTTTCACAAGATCTTTGGATAATCCCTTTGTCAAAGGACTGGCTAAGTTATCATTATTCTTAACATAGGTGATAGTTATAACTCCATCCTTTATTAATTCTTTATATACATATATGCCTCAACCCTATATGTCTAGAATTTCTATTGTAAATTTTACTGTAAGCTCAAGACATAATTGCTTAGCTATCATAAAAGATTGAAATAGTTTACAATGATTGTGACCATAACTTTATTTCAATATGCAAATTTCTATGTCATTTTGCCTATCTATTGTTTGTAGTCAGTGCTATAAACTCAACTTCCATTGTCGAGTGAGTTATACACGTTTGTTTCTTTGAATGCTAACTTATGGCTTCACCACATAAGGTAAATATCCACCTAGAAGTTGAACTTCCTATCAATAGCACTTGTTATCCGACTTGCATTTGGATATAGCTTTCCAATATTCAGTACTAGGATTACTTTTAAATATTGACAACTTGCACACTATATATGCAATATTAAATCTAGTACAATGCGACACATACATTAAACTCCCTATATCACTAGCATATTTTAATTATGTCACTGCTCTTCCTGAATTCTTTTGTAACTTAATACAAGGGTCATAAGGAGTTTTATGTTCTTTTCTTTACTAAGTGTTTAAAATTTTTAAGAATTTTTTCAATATAGTGTGATTGGGTTCACACAATGTTCTCATTTTGTTTCAAAGCATTAATACCTAATATTGTGTCTGTCTCATTTCAATCTTTCATCCTAAATTGTGAGGTAAGATATTTCTTGGTTTCATTTATTCCAATTATATTTGTTCCAAATAACAATAAATCATAAATATATAGACAAATAACAACACCATATTCATTTGTAAACTTCGAATAAATACATTTATTGGCATTATTATGTATAAAACCATTTGTCAAGATCACACTATCAAACTTCTCATGCCATTATTTTGAATTTTATTTAAATCCATACAATGATTTAATTAATTTGCAAACTTTCTTTTCATGTCTAAGAAGCACCGCCGCTTGTTCCATATATACTTCTTCTTCAAGATCACCATTTAGAAAAGTTGTTTTGACATTCATCTGATGCACATATAGTTTGCAAATTGAAGCAATAACCAATAACACTATTATAGATAACATTCTTGCAACAAGAGCATATGTATCAAAATAGTCAATTCCCTCTCGTTGCTTAAATCCTTTTGCAACTAATCTTGTATTGAAAGTATGAAAAGAACCATCTAAATCATATTTTTCGTCTAAATATCCACTTGCAACTAATTACTTTAGATCCTTGAGGCAAATTAATCAACTTTTAAGTATTATTGGACAATAAGAAATCTATTTCACAATTTATTGCCTCTTTCCAAAAGGCCGCATCATGAGAACTCATGGCTTCATAATACGTTTTGAGATCATTATCAACACTGAGTATTATGGGAATTTTACTAAATATAGAATCTCTATTACCTTCCACTAAAAAGCCAAGAGCTTGAGAATCAATGAGTCTAGAATTTAGATTCTTATTTTTTTTTATCTTTTTACTTCTTCTAGGTTCTCTAGTAGATTCTATATTTGTTTTAATATTATTCTTTTCGATAGAATTCCTTGCATTTACACTTTGTTGTGTGATCTCATTATCAACTAGATCACCATAGAGTTTATTTTCTAAAAATTCTAATCTCTAGTTTCAACTATAATATTAAATTCTAGATCCAATATTCTATATCCTTTAGAGTTTTGTGCATAACTAACAAATATTCCTTTCAAGGCTCTAGTACCAAGCTTTGTCCTTTTGGGATAAAATTCTATACTAGGCAATATAACATCACACTTTAAAGTATTCAACGTCTGGTTTTCTTCCTTTCCATTTTTCATATGGAGCAAAACCTAAGCTTCTAAATGGAACTCTATTCAATATATGACATGAAATCAACAATGCTTCCCCCCATAATTAAAAGATTATTTGACATTAATGATTAACAAATTAATCATATCCACTAAGGTTCGATTTTTACGTTCTACTAATCCATTTTGCTGAGGTGTATACAGAGTGGTACACTGATGCACAATTCCATTTTCTTCACAAAATTGGTGAAATTCATTTGAGAAATATTCACCTCCTATATCACTACGGAAACACTTGATTTATTTATGTGTATTACTTCAACGTTATGATACTTAAATGATTCAAATGCTTCATCTTTATGTCTTAATAAATATACATAAGTACATCTTGAACCATCATCAATAAACATTATAAAATATATTTTTCCTCCTTTAGTTAAATTTCCTTTTAATTCACAAATGTCACTATGAATTAAATCAAGAACTTGGGTGTTCCTTTCCACATGAGAAAAGGATTTCTTAGTGATTTTGTCTTGAATACAAATTTTACATTTATTCATGTTATCTATTGCATTTAATTTTACATATCCATTCCTATTCATATATTTTATAGTTTGTATATTGATATGTCTTAATCTAGCATGCCACAAATTATAAGAGTCAATGAAATAAATAGAATCATTCACTTTATTAATTTCAATACTTAATTTGAACATTCCATTATAGACATATCCTTCCCCCACATAGAGATCTCTTTTCATGAGTACAAACTTATCTAACTCGATTACAATTTTGGATCCCTTCTTACACAACAATTCTATAGAGATTGGACTATTTTTCATATCTAGTACATATAAAACATTTATTAGACTCAATTCTATTTGGACGTGAAATAGAGATCAACACTTTTGATTCTTTACACACGTATTAAGTTGTAATTTCCCATTAGAACTTCACGATCTTCCACGATTTTGAAATCTTTGAATTGATTTCGTTTGTTGCATACATTAATTATTGTTCCTGAATCAATACACCATTTTCTAGCTTTGACTGTTGCAGCGATGTTTAACTCAGTGGTCATACCAACATGTAAGATTTGAATTCACTAGTCACCATGGTAGCAAAATCTTGATCTTTAATTAAATTTACAGCAAGCGACATAGCTTCTTTCTTCGCTTTCTTTGGTAATCGACATTCTTTAGCATAGTGCCCTTTCTTGTTGCAATTATAGCATTTACAAACCTTTTTCTTTTCATTTGGTTCACTAGCCTTCCTTTTCTTTTTGACATTTTGATTTTTTTCCCATCTTTCACATAGTTCACTTTAGAACTATTTCAAAAATTCATGGCATCATGCTTTCAAATCTTTTCTTCTATGTGTATATGCCTAAGAATTTTCTCAATGGTGAAATCTTTAGCCACGTGAAGTAGTTTCTTCCTATAATCATTTCAACTATGAGGTAATTTTGATAAAATTGCCTCCACTTGAAGGGATTCAAAAATACTTACATGCAAGTCATGTGGCCGATTGATGAGTACTTGTAATTCATGAACTTGATCCAATATAGGGATTTTGTTAATCATACTAAACTCAAAATACTTTACCACAAGAAATTTATTGTACCTTATGTTTTAGTATTATACTTTTCTTCAAGCACCTTCCAAATTTCCATCGGAAACTTTGAAATCATATAAAGGTCATATAAGTTGTCTAACATATATTAATAATATAACCTCTACATGCAAATTCATGATCCACCCTTTTTCTTCTTTGCCTCCCTTAACTTTGCTTTTTCTTCTAAATTTACTTCTTCCTTTATATCTTCGATAACTTGTATGTTTGGATCAAGCACATAGGCTATGCTTAACATAGACAACAAAAAAAGAATCTTATCCTTCTAATGGTTGAAATTTATTCAATCAAATCAATCCAATTTAACATAATCTTGATTCACGACTATAAGAATAACATTTGTTTCACTAGCCATCTTAAATTCTCTAAGATTTTTAGTTTTTTTTTTTTTGGTAAATTACAAATACATGACTTATGCTTTATCGCTTTTGCAATTAGGTGACCTGAGATTTTTTTTTTTTGACAATTAGGTGACCCATGATAACATCCATCATGTTTCATTTAAAATTACTGTTAATTGGATAATTGTATACATGTCAGCCATATGTCAAATAAAAAAAATAAAAGAAAGCATCACCCCTCTCCCTCCTCTTCTTCTTCTTAGCTAAATGTGATTGTGATAAAGGAAATTGAGTTGTTAATTTCAAGACAAAAATATAGATCTTATCAAAACAACAACAATTATTTACTACTTATCTCTTAGATTATAATTACGATCTTTTTAATATGAGTCTAATTAAAAGTTTTTCCCTCTAGATTTCCACTATAGAAGCTTGGATTCAAGCTTTCTCTCTAAAAAACCTCAATGGCCTAATTTCTCTCTACCATTTCGAACACAACCATCCATTTTCATTCACAAATCCACCACCAACATGTTCTCCAATAACAAAAGCATCAGAAATGAGTATCCTTTTACTGAAAATCATCATCAGAAAGTCAGCAACTTTCTCTTGAATCTAACTTTACTATCATCGATCAACACCACTGCCGACCTGCCTTCCAACCTCCATTGACAACCATCCAAGTAATAAACCAAAGTTAAAAACTACAACGCAAAACCTAACACCACTTTTGACATAAATCCATCAACCACACTTTGGCCATGACAGCACCCTTTAAATCAACAACCAAACCCCTAAAACTAATAGAATAGATACACACACAGAATTGCGTCTACACACATCGATCATTGCTTATCTCCATAAAAGCAAACACAACAAATAATCAAACACTACCCCTGCCATAGTAGCCAATATTGTTGATAACAACCCCAAGCTAGTCTAATCCACCGTTACCACTCACAAAACCCCCTGTTGAACCACTTCGAATCAACCGAACAAGCTCAATTGACAGTAGGACAATTAGATTTGCATTTGATTCAATTGGAAATCTATTGAGAGAGTGATAGATTGAGTTTGAATTTATATAGGTATTTATCTAATTCTATTGGGAAGTGGTTTATTGGGATTAGATTTGTAGGGTTTTGAGGCATTAAAAGTTTTTAGAATTAGAGTAAAGAAGGGGCGCCGGGGGGGGGGGGGGGAGAGAGAGAGAGAGAGATTTATTTTTTATTTAATATATGGTTAACAAGTGTCCAATTAACGGTAATTATAAATGGAATATGATAGATGTTATTATGATTCACCTAATTATTAGAAGAAAAAAAAAAAGATCACCTAATTGTAAAAACGATAAAGCACAAGTCATGTATTTTTAATGTACCTTCTTTTTGAAACTATCAATTGGCTTAAAGAAACATAATGCAAAATAAAATGATTTAGAAGCACAAATAAATTTGCTTTCCTAATAGAATTTACATCTCCCACACTAAGTTTGCTATGAGAGATTTAAAGCAGAATTCCCCAAGGATACAACTAAGCCTTGATACTTGAATAAAAAATTTTCAAGTATCAAACCACACTTGAGGAAATTTTTGAGATGTATGTGTATAGTTCTTGGTTAAGAAAAGAAATTCAAAAGAGAAGAATTTAATAATAATCAATAGAAATTTCACATTCAGATGCAACACAATTTATATCATAAATTGATATTCCAAAGATCATGACTTTCCCAAGAGTCTTATTGATTAGATATAAGTTACATCCTTTTAATTTTAATTTGATCAATTATTAATTAATTTAAAACATTATCGCAAAAAGAGGCAACCCAAACACATAAAACTTCTAAAAAATTCGATCAAAAGTTGCAATCTTTTAATTTTGATTGAGAAATTTGTAATTTGACAGTCGCAATCATAGGCATGATGAAGCTAATGATAAGCTCGACAAATGTTAGATCTTTGATCACAATCGTGTTCTCTGTGGAAGTAAGAAAATTGCTTTGCTTGGTTTGCTCATAGGCATGATGTAGGTCGTATCCTATATCACTGCTTTGATCACGATCATGATCATGGTCGTGATCTCTATGGTAATGAAGAAGGATTCCCACGACCTTTATCATGGTTATGCTTGTTTGAGTCTTTATGTTTCATTTCAATCTCCTTCTTTTGCTTTAAATAAAAAATCCATATTATAGGCTACATAATTGTCAATTTATTTCAACATTGCTAATAGTGGCACATGATAAGGATGATCTTATTATGGTAGGTAAGGCCAGCTAGTGCTAACTCTTGAACCTAAATCAACTGAGTGTTAGGTAGTGAGGTTAGGCATTGATCTGACTAAGGAGTATGGATGGTAGGATTTCTATCATTTAACAGACTACTTGTCGGTTGTGAAGGCTTTTGAGAACTTAGGCAATGCGCTCCATGTTGTACTTGAGAGTTCAATGTAAATTTTGATGATACAATTTAATGCACAAACAACTATTCACTTGTTGTAAAATATAGTTAATTATTCATGTATATATATGCGTGCTTTGTACGTGCTTTGTGGTGTTTTCTGCAAGTTTTAGCAAAAGCAAGAACTGTCGAGGGTAAGCTATAGCAAGTGGTCAAGGGTTGACAAAGCTAAAGCCAAGGCTCGGCAAGCTTAAATATGCAAAATCAATGGTTGAGGGTTGGTCGAGTCCTAAACAAGTTAAGTGGTTAAGGGTTAATAAGATAATTTGGATGCGCAATAAGCTAAAGAAGAGAATAGACTTGTCGAGGGTCGAGTTTAAGGCTCGACGTGCCAAAAATTTGAGGCTCAACTAGTACACAACAAAGGCTCGACAAAGCTAAAGAAGCAAACAATGCTGTCGAGGGTTATATCAAGGGCTCGACATGATGAAGACTGAAGGCGCGACGTTTCAAATTCAGGCTCAAAGAAATGTGTGTGGAGAGGCTGTCGAAGGAAAAAAGGTGTGACAGATTGTGCACAACGAGCATTTAAGGCATGAGCTTAAAGTCTAAAGCTAATGTGGGAAGAAAAGAACCATTGAAGTGCATTTAATGTTTGGTAGATTATAGACATCGTGTCTAACGAACTTTTGAAATTCAAAGGCTATTTATATACAAGTTTTGAAGAACAACAAAGAGAGAAGAAGTGCCAAATTATTTTACGAGCTCATTAACTGTGATCAAACGAATTTCTTTTCTTTGTTCACTTGTACATAATATTTGCAAATTATTAAGAGAGAGAAAATACACTTTAGTGCTTAGTTAATATTAATTATTATTTCTTTTAGAGCACTTAGAGAGAGAGGAAATATTTTATTTCCCAGCCAACTTTTGAAATTAATTAAAGTGATGGTGAAGTCCTCAATAGAGGCAATTTGTGGATCATGGAGGGTAAGAAGTAGGCCAAGCTCTATGTTAAATCTGGTTTAATTTTCTCTAACATTATTTCTTTAATTTACACTTTATATCTATTGTTTATTTATACACTGTAAATTTAATTGAATTTTGATTTGCTAAAATTAAAATTAATTATTTGGATT
Organism: Combretum micranthum; assembly: GCA_024138025.1. Classification (NCBI taxonomy): domain Eukaryota; kingdom Viridiplantae; phylum Streptophyta; class Magnoliopsida; order Myrtales; family Combretaceae; genus Combretum; species Combretum micranthum. The sequence goes on along the minus strand of JAMXBD010000452.1, from coordinate 575,173 downwards.
TTTTGGGTAAATACTCAATTCACCCCACCCCACCACCCCACCCCACCCCAAGCGAGTATTCCTAGTATATTTTCACTCCACTAGTCGCAACCTTTTTTTGAAGCCTTGCTAAATTCTTGTAAATGTATTATGGGTTGTTCCTTTTATGTTTGTCATGTTAATAGGTCTATAAATATGGTAACAGATTAGGTGGCTTCTAATTTTAGAAAGAGGATGTATCCACTTGATTGATGGTTAAATCTACCATTTTCTCTCTAAAAGCTCCTAACCTTTGAATCCTATGATATGGGAGTTTTCAGTAGTTGTAACTCTTTGAGGACGGATGATATTAATAAAATTCACCCTTGTTCAGGGTAAAAAAAAAAAAAAAAAGACTACCTAAAAGGCTACCATACTCGTTATCTGGCTTGAAATATTCATACTCATAACTCATAATAAATTATTGGAATGTTAATATTTTCTAGCTATTATTTTTTCAATATTTTCTGTTTTAAAAAATTGTTAAACAAGAATAGAAATAATTGAAAAAAAGAAGAAGAAAGAAATGGGTTAAACATTTTATTTTTTGGATATTGTCAATGTAAGATAAAAATAAATAAATCATAAGAAAGGGCAAAAGTGTCATATGTGGTTAAATAAGAAGGCAAAATAGTCTACCTAAATAACATAATAATATACCTTTTTATCTCCCTCACCTAAAACATACGTATCTTTCCTTAAGTAGTCTTGCAAAGAGACAAACCCTAAAAACTCTCTCAAGCTCGTATCTTGCTTCAAGGAAGATCAAGGGTCAAATAACTCAATAAGTTTTCTCCTGTTCAATCCTTTATTGATCAAGAGGAGTTGTCTTTTCTAAGTTGCATTGTTGGTGTTGAAGGGATTCAATCGTTTAGAGGAGTTTTGGAGAATACTAAGTTGTCTTGTTGGTGGTTGCAGTTGTTGATTTTGAAAGGAATAAGGAAAATTTCACGTAATCATGCTTATGACAACGCTTTATGTATGAAAAGACATTTTCTTTTATAGTTACATGGTTTAGAATCAAGAGAAAAGTTTTCTTCTAATGTTTTTCATGTTTTGAAGCGAAGGGGTTCATATAGGGGGTCACGGCCGTATCATGGGCCATGATCTTCTTAGGAGTGGCAATAACCAACAGATACACCATGTGGTGAAGGCTATGATAGCAGTCACCACCCCCCATCATGGCCGTAACAAAATCGTGATGGCGATCACGCCTCCTGAGATGGGCATAATCAAGGAGCTTCAACATGTTTTTCTTTCTCAGCCTATTACATCCTTGTCATGGGCATAACCAACAAGGAGATGTCATAGTCTTCTTCAATCCATGTTTTTTACCTGCTTAGACTCTTTAACTTTAGTTTAACCTTTAGTAAGACATATCTTGAACCAAGAATAGTTGTAGTCCTTAATAGTTTAGAAGGCTAAATGACCTTAGAAGTGTCTTTATTGTTTAAATCAAGTTATGAGTTAGCATTTACTTTTGTTTAGGTGTTTCTAGTGAAGCTAAGTTATCTTTTTAAAGTTGTTTCTGGTATGTCCTTACCTTGGTTGTTGTTTGTGAATGTAAGCTTAGAAATTGTAAATGAACTTAATGATATCTGGCGTTAAATTGGTTATTACTTGTGTTTGGTTGGGTCTAGTGGATTGGGAGTACCGATGTCATTAGGATGGTACCCTGATGATCTGTGTGTGAGTTGTCCCGAGTGGAGTTGTGCATAGAGATGATTCGGTAGTTTAGGAGTGATATGAGTACAATACCCAGGGTGTGTGGAGAATACTAAACACTAGTGTGTGTGTATACATATATATAAGTATTATGTATAAGTATTGTTTTTTATGGATTCATAAGTTATTTCATGTTTAGAATTAGTTGCAAATAGTTCTAAACTGTGTTGATTGTTGACTAATTAGAAGATAATAAATTGTGATTGATGTATATATTGCATATTGCGTGTGGATTTACATGATGATTGCCCATGCACATGTGATTGTTGTTTGGCGTACTGACGTGCCTAAAACGCAAGGCACAGTGATCTCAAATAGGCATGTAGCGAATCTCAAATTCAAATGCTTAAACAAAATAAAATGATGTTTTATGGGTTTTTGGGTGTTTATGAAACAAGAAATAAAAGATATGGATGGCATATTATTGATATGACTCACCAATAATCCAAACTACACTCGTTCTCACCCGATATTACGCACAAGTGAAATCGAATGGTGTGTTCACCACAATCCAATCGGATTGATAAGAAGGTCGTTCGCCACTATCACAAGGATCGATAAGAATAGGATCTTGCAACAATAAAACAATTGATTGATAAGAGTAAAAATAGAGAAAGAACTCTCCAATAGGTTTTCAATATCTCAAAAACTTATCGGTCTCAATACAAAAAAAGGGTATTTATAATAGTTCCCAAAAAACCTAATTAATGACAAAAGGACTAATTACTAAATATGATAATAAAGATTAATAACTATGACAATAACTTTCTACGTCTAATTATCTTAATATGAAAGGTAATCAAATGACATTAAAGACTAATAAAGACTAATAGATTTGACATTAAAGATTGACAATAACTACTAATAAAGATCTAATAATAATTATAAACAATAAAGACTAAAAACTAAAAGACATCATGACATGAGGAGAAAGCTGTTGGCCTTTCATCTGCTTCAACTATTGCATCTCATTAATGGTAGATTGCACATCACGTACTAGGCCTTGCGCTTACTCCTTTTATTTTTTAGGAACATGTGATGATCCAATAACCTTTGAATGTCTAGTTATGATATTTTCGTAACTATGGGGAAGACAATAGTGGAGCCGATTTTCTAGCTCATTATAGATGTTTTGTATTAGAGATAACTAAAGTCGAAGATCAGATGAAGTTTTAGTTAATTGTTACGATCTTGGAGTTTTGATATTAGTTTTTTATGGTTTTTGATGTTTTAAAATTTTTATACATGTTTTAAGTTTGATTTAAGTTAGCCTTGGTTTATGCTAACTTTTTTATTATAACAAAACTATTTTGGAAGTTTCCTTTAATGTAAGATATTGAAGTTATATTGTATTGTAATTGTGGTATAGTAGAATCCGAGTATTAACGTGTCCATCTCTAGTGATGACACATGGCAGGCTGTTAATACTCTCAGTTTAGGAAATTACAATCAAAATTAGACAAAAATCCAAAGATGAGTAACAATGTTTACTGTTTAGAAACAAAATCGCTAATTTTATTTCTAACTTTATTTTCTTGTTTAAACCACCAAACAAAATAATATGCTTCCATAACAATAAATCTCCCAAACACTTTTACAGAATTCAAATTAAAGATTTAATATTTAAAATATTAATTAAACACTTAAGAAATAAATAGTCATACATTATCCCTATAAGAAACGGTGTTGGAAGTTTACGCATTTATTAAGGGGCCTAATTAAAATATTCTTGTGCCTTTAAATATTATTTATTTGTTTTCTTTTTTTATGTACAATTAGCATTAAGAAGTATAATTATTTTAATTCGGGCGTCTTATAGGCTCTCGTTATCTGAATTTTATAGAATAGTTCTGTTTAGATTATCTGTTTTTCATTTGTATGTTTTTTAAAATAATATGTGTAAATATATCCGATTTGTATCAAATTTTATCTATATTTATTCTATTTGATATTTTGATGAAATCAACTTTTTTTTTTATATCTATTTCTTGATAAATAATTTATTAAAAAAATTTAAAAAAGTACTATATTTACCGAAAAAAAGCTAAAATAAACAGACTAAAAAATAAAAGAAAGCAGAACACACCGAAGGAGGCAGGACAATGTTTGAATCTACCGAAGCCATACACGTAGACTAGCTACAGTCGAACTGCTTTAGCCACGGGTATTTGTCTCCCCAGCAAAGAAATAGTTTAATTTTCAATTCGCACAACCTTGTACGACAGAATACAGTGGCTTCGGGTATATAAAAATATTTCCAATATTAATATTAATATGGTGAGTAGGTAGTTTTACCGTACAAGTTTTTACCTTTACGGAAAAACGTTTACTATTTTGTTTTAAGAACTTGTTATTTTTATATTGAAAAAATATTGATGGAATGTATTTGTACTTTTAAATTATATAGAATAGTTCTTTATCTTTTGTGACTAAGTAATATAAAAGAGACTAAAATTTTTAATTTTAGAACTTGTTATGAACTTTTAAAAATTTATTTGATACCATAAAGAAGTTTTACACGTATTTGATATAAGTTTTAATTTTCACATATAAACAAATTTAGCACATTGCAGAATTTGTGATATTAAAAAATTTACTCTTTAAGTTTCTTTCTATGGGTTATTTATAGCAAATTTATAAAAATAAGATAATTTTACATATTACATAAAACCACATATATTATTATATATTTAAAATTTAAGAAATAAAGAAAAATTTAGAAGTTTCACATACCTTATTATGGAGTATAAGTGGATATATGGTGCACAAAGTAAGATTTTGGTACAAACTTTTATATTATATACTTTATATGGTAGGATACAAGTAAGGTTTTACATCTGACCTACCTTGCAATTACTTACTCCTAAATATTAAGTACATAAACTTTTAATTAGTCAATATATAAAAAATATTTCTGATCATAATAACATTAACTATTTGAACTTTAATTACTCAATTTAATATTTGATTCAACTTTTCAAATATGCATGTTTGCTTTCTATTGTAAGATAATTTTTTTTTTTTTAATTTCGAGTATAAGATGACATATCACTCCCTACCTTCTATTGTAAGATATGTTTATTATTATTATTATTATTATGAGTGTCAGATGACATATCACTTCCTACCAATAAAAGAGATAGAAGAGAGACACATATCCTAGAAAATCATTATCATTATTATTTAAAAAGGACTTTAGGCTTCTTTATAAACATCAAGCCCATATTTTAGCTTTACACTTCAATTATTTGCACTTCATTCACACATTATATGTAAGGTTAATTAATAAAAATTAGCAATATAGGACTTAAGCTTGCTTTGCGATTGTTTGCTTTCCTTGTTCCACATGTTTGCTCTCCATGATAGACTTTTTTATGTGGGTGGGCACTCCTTATGTTAGGGATTCTATTTTCCAATTATTTATTTATTACTTTTAACCCATCATCTTCATCACTAAATTTTCTCCACTGCATCAAATTTTCCCAACAACAACGTTGTTTTGCATCCATTGGGAGAAATACTAACCTTAACTTTTTGCACTTCCTTTCCCTCATATATATAGCACCCATCTAGTCTCGAACCTCTTAAATTTGGCGTAATGATCTTTGGTCATTCTTTGTTGTAGAGCCATGGTGCTTCAATATGTCTAAAACATAATATAATACCTTAAAAGTTGGGATACAATGAATAATCCCACTATCCATTACACCTTAAAAGTTGGGATACAATAATTTCATCTCATCGGAGTGGAATACGCAAAGGTTCAAAAACATAATAAGTACCACTATTTATATGTAAAGTTTGCGGGGCTCACATAATATAAACGCCACAAAATAATAATACACATTTGAGTGGCTTATATGAGTGCTGACTCCACCCAAACGAGACAAATTATGTCTATAGCTGAATCTAAAAAACAAAGAACATAATCCTATGGCAAGCGTAACAACTAAAAGCATCCACATTGATGAGATTTTTCATAAGGTTCTTCAGATGTTACATCAGCATTTAAAAAAAATTTTCTTTCAAAGGCCATTACCATTTTATCTACAAAGTATTTTATATAAGTTTCTTTTTCTTAAACAATTAAGATCACTCACCACATCTATAAGGACCTAAAAAATGAGATCCTTCATTTAGGTACTCGTGTTAAGCACCTCCAACGTGGATGCTCAAACACCATCGAATGAGTTTAAACAAGTAACATCATAGCTGCCATCCACTAATCATCCTCGCTTCCGTAATACTTGCCATACCCACGGTCCTCGTAAAGGTCTAATTCATTCATGTCACCTGATCTAGGGAAAAGAAAAAGTTTCACGAGGGATAGGCTAAAGCCTAGGACATAATTATCACATCCACATGCAAATTCCTAGCTATCCACTTACTTTCTTCCCAAATTGAATCAAAGCATCGTCTATACTCATATCCAATTCTGTTAATTGAAGAAAAAGAATCGTATAGTTTCTTGTTTGTTTCTCAACTAAAATCAAATCCCCTGATACATACACAGGCAAATCTTCATTCCTCCAATAGTATGGATTCTAAATTTAGTTAAAATTGCTTCACCTTGGGAAAAGGAAAACACTTGATGGTACTTAGTCTTCTTCCGATCCACGCCAGTTTACTAACATTGCTCGAAATCTAACAAATTATAGTATTAAGGCTTGATAATCTTCATTAAGGACAAGATCAAATGAAAAAGACACCTAGTACACCTTAATAGGAAAACTACCGCATGTGGCTTTTCAGGGGAATTATTGCTCTGCGATGGATAAATACAACATTGGCAATATCATGGTTTGGAAAGTATGCTCCATACAAATAAAAATGTTACTAAGAATGTAAAAGGATGATAGCACATTCGGTAAAAAGAAAGGCTTTCTACATTGAAATTGAGACGAAACCGAACAAATATGCTGGCAAATTTACTGAAAGACATCAAATCTTTTACTCTACCTATGAGAAGAACCTTTGGAGTCATAACAACAAAGGTCGGTGATACTGTCAGTTGTCATGGAAAACAAATAGGCAAGAAAGTTGAAAAGATTATCTCTCTTCTCAATCATCTATGTTGTATTGCTCTTACTGTCCAGGCAGTTCCATGTACTGCCGTGGTGGATGGAGACCTTAAGCACTACTTTTTTTCTTTCGATAAGCTCAAAGATGCATATGTCTCCAACTTGCAGAGAGTTTTCCCTAGCAAACTTGCTCCAGCCAGAGGAAAAAATACCCTCTCTGGCATGTCGCCGCTGTTTGCAGAAGCAAACCTTTACACGCCAAAGTCGTCCAGAAACTTCGAGGGTCACAACCTGTGGCCTTGGCTCTAAATGCTTCAAAAATGCACCTCGGATAGGCTGCATCATAAGGACAAAAAAGACCTATGTTATTCATTTGATAATACCTGATTTTCATGTGTTTCTCTCCTGTCGATTAAGGAATGTACCTTCTTTTTATAGGAGGAAATTAGAACAATGCAACTAACCGATATATCAATACGAGAATTAGGAAATTATAAGAGAATTGGGTCAGAAATTCATTGTTTCATAAGTATGCTTGGATATAGCAATTTGACATGAACTTACAACTTTCCTACTCTTCATACGAGCTTCAGTCATTACAAGTTTGAAGGAAGGATGTTTAGAAGTGAGATTGCTTGTAGTTGCATACTGAATATCAGAACATGATGCTTCATGGCAGGGAGGTTTCCAGGAGACTAGTCTTTCATTGCATTCTCCGAACTCAGACTTGACTGCATAATTAGATAGAATTTGTCCTTTAATATATCATTCACAAGGGAAATTTTATGCTTAATTTGCAAATAAATTTCCTTTCTATATTTGGCCGTGAATTGGAAACATGATGGTGAATCATTTGTCTGTAGTTACAACTGTATGAGCACATATCTTGACATTGAAACGTCCAACTGCTCCACTTTGTTTAGTTGATGCACGTTGTGAAACATTGATCATACAATTTCATATCATATCATTAAAATTCAGACGAACTACGTTGTTTGTCGACTCACCAGGACAATGACTGAAACTGGGATCCTTGGCAGCTCTGAAAATGGTAACTTGAAAATGCACTTCAACACTATCAATCAACTCAAAGACGCAAACATCACCTAACACCAAGTTGTTGTCCCTAACAAAATACCTCCAACCTTGCTGGAGCCTTGCATCTGGCTGATTACCGCGCATCCTAAAAAGACATTTCACAATCCAGACTCTCCCACAAGAAACAGAAAGTTTCTATATTTCTTTTGGCCAATATGATCCCTTATAAATCTACCAGGCAGCCACTGCATTACAAAGACAGTTATATAAAATAAAATAATATATACTCAAGGCATCTTCCTTCTAGGAGGAATTTTTCTTGCTCTCCTGTCGAACATAAACTAAACTCACCAAGTTATAGTTTTTGTCCACGTAAGTTGATCGCATAATAATCCGAAAATATGGATTGGGGGAATTGAACTCTCTGGTTCTAAGAATTGCTTCAGGGTGTCATTGTACTTATTTGGATTAAGTCTCTTAGAGGGTCCTAACTCTTCATTGACATATTCACAATCTGCCATAAGAATACCAAAGCAATGCTAATCAACAGAACAAAAGCATTTACATGAAAAGTTCATGCTATTATGTGAAACAAATTCAGTATACCTCCAGGTCCTCTTCCCGTGCAGTCTGTGTTGTTTTTCGCCGTTATTGATTTCAGAAGCATTATGATCAACAGCATCACAGCATCGCTTTCTTCCATCTCAGCTTGATAGGTAACAAGCATGGACCCACATCAGCATTGTGTTGTTGTTAATATTAATTTTACAGGGGTACTTAATCTCTGAAGTGGTCTTATCAAATATGACAACTTGAAATTCTGAATCTCCAGGTAACGAAAAACTAAGAAATAACCAAATTTTATGTCATAGAACTCTAGAAAATCTTGCCAGCCATTAAGCATCCTCATCTCACCATCTTCTTCCTTATGCAACTCCACTTCCCATGTATCACCAGAGCTGACCTTCAAGTACACTCTATCCGAACAAAAATCTATCCGATATTTTCGGACAAAGCTCTTAGGAATCACCTGCAGACATGTTACATATGACCTAAAAATCACATGCAAAGGGGGGGGCAAAATATGGAGAGATGTGGTGCTAAAGAAGGTCTTACGAGCTTTTTAGACTGAAGGGTGTCGTGGAGAATGATCTTGAAGAAATGGGGAGTCTGAGACTCAATGTACTTGTGTTGATGGTGTTCTTCTTCTTTTTCTACTTCCATTCTAGAGCTGAGCTGGTTATGGCTATGGCTTGGGTTCAATTGTGGAGTGACGACTTCTAATGTTTTTAGTTTTAGTTGATTGCATGTGGCTGAAGAATTAAGTGGTCAACCAAACTTTTGTCCTTTACCACAAAAGTGTTATGATTGGATAGGTGACTAACGGAGGAATAGAGGTAAATGGAAATCACCATCAGCTTGCAGTTGGTTACGGATTTTTAGGACATAATAAATGTTATATAACTAAAAGAAGTATCCAATGCATAGATTTTTAAAAAATATTTATAAATATAATATATATATTGTATTTTATCTAGCTGTTAATATATATATATATATATATAAGTATTATAATGCAAAAAGATAATGCTTTATGAATAGTAATAATAGAAAAAAATAGTTAATGGCATTGTAGTCTAATAGCATCTTTCCTAATCTCTCATGTGAGATTTGATTCATCCTTCATGTTGCAATGGAAAAAAAAAAAGGAACATTAATATGAAAAATAATGAGTATGCGAAGATAGTAATAAAGAAGTATAAAATGGTAAAAAAAATTTAAATTAGATATAATAATAGACTAGTTATTTTATTATGCAATAGGCAGATTTTATTTAAATTATATTTATATAAATAATAGATTTGGTTTTGTTTACAAAAAATTGAAGCTATCTAAAATGATTCTTATCTCAAATAAATTTGACTAAAAAATTATTAAAATAAATGTTTATTTCTAAAGTATTATTTAAAAAAGGTAATATGCTAATTTCTAAAGCATCTTTTTTTTTTTTTTTGTAAAAGGAGTGTTAGTTAATAAAAAAATTTGAAACGACTTATATGCTTTTCAAAAAAAGTAATATTTTTTAAAGAAGTACATTCTAAATAAAAGTAAAAAAAATAATGAAATAATTGATATTTTCCTTTTTTTAATCCCTTTAAGATATTAATAAAAATAAAAAAATTTAGAAATTACATATTGCTGCAGTTAGAATTTTTCTTATAGAGTGTATTAGATCCAGACCTAAACTATAGTGGGCTCGCAAAACAAAAATAAATCAGTGGACACAAGATTGTTCGATATAGTGTCTCCAACAGTCAAGTTAGTATGATATAGAAGAGTACGAGTATCGATGGTGGTAGAATGCGGGCTTAAGTGTTATCAGGTGTCTACTGATAATGTTTTGTGTAGTATTTGTAAAAGACTAGTTTAAAACAGTTGCAATAGGTCGAGTTGTTTTGTGATAAATGTGGGGAATTATAAAGGATATTGGGGATATTAGAAGAGTGGACGTTAAGCCACTAAAACACATTCCAACATTCTTAGGAGTAAAGATGACGAAGGTATATTTTAGTTGAGCGAGTGAGTGTGATGACAGGTAGACCATCGATTGACTGTGTGCAAGCAAACCTAGGAATCGAGAGGTATGCTCAATCTTATAGTCATATCCAAAATCTAGGGTGGAGGTTGACCCATGGATAGTAGCGTTTACTTTATCCTAAACAAATCAAGCTAAAATTGAGAAGTCTTTGACTAAATTTGTCATCAACATATATTAAAATTGACTAAATCTGTCATCAACAAGCAATAAATTAAAATTTTTCTCCAAAAAAAAAAAAATTATAACTTTTAAAAGGCAGGACAGAGACATAATTATAATAAAAAATAATTTTCTAATGTTATTATTTTACAAATTATTTCATGGTTAAAGAATGATACAATCATCATTTTTATTATGATTTTAAACGATCCTAAGATACCAAAAGGAAGCCCAACAATATTGTATTTAGTGATTTCAGAAAAATGAAGGACATAGGTGGTGAATTTTCTATTTCTTTTTCCTTCAAAATTGAATCAACAGTTAGAATAAATGAATAACAATGACATAACAATTATAGAATTATCTTTTATATCAATGTTAATTGAAAAAAAAATAAAACTAATTTAATCATATATTAATTTCATTTCTTGCTCTGGCTCATAAAGTCTACTAAAGTATGATGAAAAGTTAAGAATAACTAGGTATACAAATGTCATACTTATAAACACTTGTTTTATATAAATATTCAAAATAAATATTTTTCACTTTTTAATATTTATTAATAATTATATGGGCAAATTACATAATAAGATCCCAACGTTTGGGGTAAGTTCATTTAAGATCCTAATATTTTGAGTGGTTAAAAAAAGTGCCTTAGTATTAGGAGAAATGGATCAATTGAGCTCATCGTCAATGCATGTTAACAAGAGAAATATGCAATTAAAACTAAGAAGACCTGTCACATTGTAACATGTGTCAACGGGGACTTCAGTTGACCTACTTCTCTAAACATGAGGATGTCTTTTGAACTACTCGAAACGTTGAGACTTTAAATGAACGAACCCCTAAACATTGGGACCTTTCGATGTAATGTACCCACAACTATATGCTTAAAAAATCAATATTTATAAACGTAAACATTTCTTTTGTTTAGTTTTATAGCAAATAAATGAAGTTGTATTAAGCAGCTGAGCTGCCTTTTCTTTTTGGAAATTTCTATAGTTCTGTCATATTTATTAACAGGATTGGTTCCATAAGTTATTTAATGGACTGGTTCTATTAGTTATATAATGACTCATATTCATATCTGTTGCTTACTCGAATCCGGTAGAGAATGGGTCTTAAGGATTTAGGTTTGAATTGATGTTCGGCATAAGGCCTGGAAAGACAAAAGCTTGATTAAGGGGGCACTAGGCATGAGCCGACGTAGCCACTTCGATGTTTAAGTTAGAGATTGTCACATCGCGTAAGTCAAATTAGAGTAACTAGTTAAATGCAATATTACCTATCTCTAGAGGGTTAACTAATCCTGGTGGTTATAGGCGACCAATCCTGGTGGTTACAAGCATCATGGACTAGTAGGTGAGTTGGCAGTTAGTAGTGGAGGATGTGGAGTAGACCTACTACTCCACTACTAAAGGATTAGCCTGATCGAGCTACCAATGTAAAGCGGTAAGTGAAGCAACGACAACCAAGCAAACATTGGAACTATCATTGAGTCTAAGCTGCCCATTATGGAATTCGTTGATAGATTATGGATTAAAGAGGTTAGTTTGGCCCACTCATATGTTGGGTCCTACTTAGGAGGCCCTATGTTCCAGAATAGGTTATCAATAATATCTAATTATTATTATATCACTAAAATACTTAATATATCACTTACTATATTTATTTTAATTATCAACTGACTAAATGGTTTGATGATGGGATCTTAGAGGTTCCATTCGTTTGTTTTTTTTTTTTTTTTTTGTAATTTTTATATAATGCATATTAAAGAAAAAAAAGGGATATGAATCACACTTTCCTTGTAAGAAATGAAATTGAGAGTTTAAGCATTTATTAAGATGCCAAATTTAATTTTTTTCTGTTATATAATTAATATTAATAGCTATAACTACTATTTAATGATTTAATACTCTCTTTATGTGAATTTTATAAAAACATAATAAAAAGTTTAATAACAAATACATAAGCTTTAGGAGTACTGTACCATACCCTTATTCAGTACAAAAGGAATTATATAAAAACTTTTACAATATAATGTGAGTAAAGGTACTATCTAAATTAGGAGTGAGCAAAGTAGCTTTGCAGTTAAGTATAACGTATCCACCCATATCCTACTTGATCAAATAGTATAGTAAGAATAATCATTGCTTTCTTTAGAAGATTCATGTACTTTAAATTATCAATGATGTAATATACCTAGACATTCTATATAAGTAGAGGTGCTTTTTAGGAATGCGAAGTGTGTACTAGAAAGAGGTAGCTCTTTTCTATCATACTCAAAGCATAACCCTCAATTCCCTCATATGGTGTCCTTAGAATTGGCACACAAATTAAGCTCAATTATTGGAGCTCACCATTAGTTAGGGGAGTGACAAGCAATTTTGAGCAAGAGGCCTTGCCCCATAAGGTGTCTTCAAAGATAATGTCATTTGGCTATTGGTATTGGGGGCACTAGCTTCATGGTGGATTACCATCTTAGTGTACTAGCAAGTCTTTTTGCTTAATAACTTCAACACTTCGAGCTTAGTTGCTCTTTGTCTCTCTCTACTTGGTGGTTCTAATATTTTGAGTTTGATTATGCCTTGTCCTCACTTGCTTGATCACTTCAATTCTTAGGGATTGACTACTCGTTATCTCCTTTTGTTTGGTGATGTCAATTTGTCAAGACTGGTTACTCATTATCTTGCTCTGCTTGGAAGCTTTAGTGCTATGAACTTAATCAAATTTGTCTCTTCTTGCTTGATTGCTGCAAAGCTTCAAATTTGACTACTCTTTGTCTCATTCTGCTTGCCAAAATCTACACCTCCAACTTGATTACTCTGTGCATTCCTCTGCTTAGTGGCTTTAGCATTAAGGTTTGTCTACTGTTCACCTCTTCATACTTGGTGGCTTCAATACCTTGACGTTGATTGCTCTTGATCTCCTTTTACTTAAGAGCTTCAACACTTTTGGTTTGACCACTATCGGTCTTCCTCTCATTTGCAACTTCGATCCTTAAAGCTTGGTTACACTTTATCCCCTTGAACTTTGTCGCTTTAGTGCTCTGACTTTGATTAGGCTTCTTGTCTTTCACCATTAGTATGTGACTTTAATTTAAAACGATTGGTATTGTCTAAGGAATCAATGCCAAATATGAGATATGAGAGAGTAGGATCCATAAGATAAAGCACATTTATGCTTTATCCACTTTTAATTAACGTCACATAGAATAAATGCTGCTAAATATATTATGTTAATATAACAGCATATATTTAGCAATGTTTATTCTATATATAATGGCGTTTATTAAACGTAGCTAAAACTTAATTTTCTTGTAAACTCATGATTTATTAGGAGTCAACACTCTTTGGTAGGATGAAGGGGGCTAAGTTCTAGGCCATTGTAATACGTATTTTTGGGCAAATAAACTTATACAAGTAAAGGAGTAGTATACATGTGGACGTAAAAACATTGACATGGAATGGAACATGCATATACGACTAAAATAAGATATTGGTTAAGATAATTAGCAATTACTCACCTAGAGGAGTGCCATCAAATGTGTAATGTAAAAGAGCACAATTCAAAATCAAAATGATTGACATTATAGATTGCTAACTAAGAAGAGAATATTTCAAGTTAAAAGAAAAAAAAAAAAGGAAAATCGTATCAAGTTCAAAGTGATTTGTTAGCACAAAGGTGCACAATCATCATCCCTAGAGAATCCTCAATAGATAAGTGTCTTGCTAGCCTCGAAGTTTGTCTCGACCCTTCTTCAAGGCAAAAAATGTGGTCTTTTTTCTTATCTTTATGGTAAGTTTTGCCAAACTCCACAACAAAGAGAGCAACTGTAGATACTTCATTTTTACCAAAATTAGTACGATAGATTTCTTATGAGATTCCACCAAAATAATGGTAAATCAATAAATTGAAAACCTTTTTTGGCTTAATTATGTTCTATATGCATCACAACTAAGCTAAAAATAATTGAAAAAGATTTACAAAAGTGGATATCTATCCAATATTATAATGGACATATAAGTTATCTAGTTACCAAATCTTTTAATTCAAGCAAGTAATCACAACAAAATAAAAAATTATTAACACAATCCTTAAGAAATCATGATTGGATTTTTGAAACTGTCCCACAAAAATTGGATGCGAAAATCCTGTAAATTGGACTTTAAAGCTCATTTGTACCATCAACAATCACTCACAAACACTTATGTATATAGCTTAAAGCTTGTCATTAACTTAAGTTATGGTTTCAAGTTCAAGAATATCCTCAATGAGATTCTTCATTTTACAACTAAAGTCAATCAAAATCACCACATTAAGGTGGTTTCTAGGAGATTAGAGGTTCAATTATTAGTTGGAATTCATGCCAAGGAAGTCTCCACTATTGCCAACATTGAAAGTCCAACCTGCTTTAAAACCACATCCTTTTCTCTCCATTCTAAGTAAGTCCATTGTATTTTCCTTTTTTCTGGTTATTTTATTTATTTGATGTGAAAGTAAATATAATGATAAGGATACAAAAACATAAAAAAAAAATAAAAATACATATATATATACACAAAATACAAGATTGGAAATAAATGATAAATGTTTAAATATAAATATAAAATAATATAATAGAAAATAAAAGACATCAGATACATGTGTATATATAAAAATTCTTTCATCACACCAACAACTTATTTTTGCCAAAAATATTAAATTGCAGGACACTTAAAATGAAATAACTAAAAATTAAAAAAAAAAAAATGAACCCATCAAAGTTTTCATGAAAAGGATTGTGTTATTTTGATCCTGATCAATGGATATTTAGGCGTTTATTAAGTAACTTGAAAATGAAATTTTTTCTTTTTTTTTTTCATGTCTCTTGTAAATAATAATCTAATTGTTGAATTTTTTTTTTTTTTGTATACTCATTTTATATTACATTATAAATACTAATTACAAGATATAACGATCTTCACAACATTAAAGGATTAGACTTTAATATAAAAGTATAAAGTGGTAACCGTTAAGTTTTAATCAGATAACCTCTAAACCTTATTAATTGTTCTTGATCTTGGTTCGATGGCGACTACTAAAAGTTAAAAGAAAAAAACCCTGAATTTCATTTAATTCGTAGTCGAAGGTTTGTATCAAATGTATAAGAGTTTATATGAATCGAATTAAACGAAATTGAACTGGAAAAGAAAAAAAAAAACAAGCTTGACATTCTTCCTGTCGTTATTCAACTCATGAGTTGCCTCTATATCAGTGTGATTACTCCACTAACTTTTACAAACTCGATTACTCTTCCTCAAAATCTGCTTATTTGTATCCACTATAAAAGGATGTTCAACCTTTGTCAAATTTATTTGAACATTCAGTATTGATAATGTTACCATATGATCTAGGCATGGTATAAACTTTCTCAATACGAACTATCAATATTTGAAGTTATGTCCAAATAGGTTGTTTGCATGTGGAGTAACTCAATAGTCAATCAATATCTTGATATTTTCTTTAAGTAGGAAATGTCTCATAAGTTGCTTCCTTTTAAATATTAAAAGGTTACTTAACATTGTTTCTTAATTTAGTTATGTTAAATTGATAATAATCTATTTGTAAAATCCTCAAATTTTTGGGCTTTGAGAGTATTTTAGCCATAATTTTTTTTTTCACCACTTCATGTTATAAAGTTACTTCATCTATATATGATGCAATGATAACTTGATTGAGATAATTGCTTAAATTTCAATATCATCTAAGGGGAATTAAAGGATTCCTTTTTCTCCAAAGTGATTCTGCCCTACAAGTAAGCGTAGAAATTCTAAGGCCAATGATAGCCTCTTGGATGAGAAGATGAATCTAAAAGTTTAACATTTTGGCCTAGCCTTAATGTTTTGAGAACACAAGCTTTGGTGAATACTTGCAAAATGCAAGATCCTTACATTGTATTTAAGTATATCCCAATGCAATTGATATAAGCAAAAACGGTTGTTTGATTTAAAAGTTTTCTATCCTCGTCAACAAGCTAAATAAAGCATGGCAACTATGAAGACAAGGCATAGGTTGGAAAATTGAAATGATGGATGGAACTAGAGGTCAACCATAGGCCACAATCCACTAAATTAGGACCTACCCACACCTGGCAAATTGCAAGTTAAAAGATCAAGACCTATAATATCATTGTCCATAGATGAGTTTAGGTTAGGTCAAGCACCTGCTAAGTTAAAGGTTTGGATCTAGGATTACATCAATAAAAATTTTTCTTTTTTCTTTTCTTACCATGTGTGTGGGTATGATTCCGGATGCAAAGATCACGTGCGTGCAGGTGACTATCGCGCTACACGTGACCTAGGAAAACAACACGTACAAGGATGATTAGGAGAGAATCGTGTAGGGAGGAGGAGTAGGCAAACTCAATATGCCCTAACACATACGTGACAGATGAGGGAGTTATAAAGCATCAACCTCATAAGATACCACAAATGTTGTATGTGTTCTTAAGTGAGTCAAGTAATTGATTCACAAAAATTGAAATCTAATAGTATGACGTGTTTGTCTAAAATTCCACTTATCCAATGAGGTAAGGACTAAGGGTATTTATATAGAATCTAGCTGTCGATATCGTCCAACAGATGAGATAGACGATTAATGGTTAAGATGAATCCCTTTCATTGTAGATATAAATATGGGCTCTCTTGTGGATCCAGACCCATTAAGACCTTCATTTATAATGCATGTGAACCAATTTGAGAAAGGTTGGAATTGGGCAGACTAATTCCAACGAGCCCTATCCTAAGCCTACCATGTCAATTCTTCCACGATCATTTCAAATGATCTAAACCTAACTCCTTAAACTCTGTCACATTAGCCTAAGGAGTTAGACCCAGATAAAAAGCCTTTATAACAAGATTTATACATCTACACATGTTAATAAAAAATTTTGCAGGCCTTCATCTTCTACAATAAATGAGTTATTAACATAAGAAAAAAAATGCATAAATTGTTGAATTTAATATAATTTTTGGAAAATATATATATTTTCAACACATGCAAAATAATTTTCATATATCCCATTTTATTTTAAAGAGTAGAAAGGGATATAAAACCTTATCTATATTACACGAAACTATGCAAGTATAACATTTGGAAAATAAATAAATAAATAAACAAAATAACATAAAATAATCCAACAGTTCTTGGGCGTCGGTTTATGGTCAGTTTGTCCATGACCAAAACTTCCTTGTCCAATCACGTTTTACACACTGTCATTAATTTTGCTTTCACAGTCCATTAGCAATTGCAGGCTAAAGATCAAGACCCATAAAAGCCTTCTCCATTGGCAAGTCCAAGTTGGGTCAAGGACCCGATAGGTTAGAGGTTTGGATCAAAACCCACGTCAATAAATTTTTTTTTTCCTTTTTTTCTTCTTGCCAATTTAATAAAAAAAATTTCTAAGCCTTCATTTTCCACAATAAATGAGTTATTCGCATAGGGAAAAAAAATGCACATATTGTTGAATTTAATATGATTTTAGAAAAACATATATTTTCAAACATGCAAAATAACTTTCAGTATGTCCCATTTTATTTTTGCTTATAGCACATTAATCAAATAGTAGAAAGGGATATAAAACCTTAATTATATTACCTAAAATTGTTGTGAGCATGGACGAGGGCACCCAAGTTAAGTGTCAATTTTAAAGTTTTTACAAAAAAAAAGATATGTATAATATGTATATTTTTTATAGAACAAATAAAAATACAATGAGATATATATCTAAGGAGTAAAAGGTTTGGTTTGTTCATCATAAAAAAAAAATAAAAAATAAAAGGAAAGCAAAAAAGTTTGATTTTATAATTAAGAGGTAACGATTCAAATCACATTTTTGTCATTTTACTTTTATTACTTAAAAGATACTTTCTCTCACTCTCTCCCTCCCTCTTTCACTTTACTATTTTTTTTTCCACAAATAACTTATTATAAAATTATATTTAACTAAGTCGATATTTGTTTTAAGGAAAACTATTTATTAATATAAGAGGTTTTTCCTAAAAAGTTGCATGTTTTAAGTTATTATTGGCTAATTTGATGAAAATAGCTTTTCCTTGTTTATCTTTTTCCAAAAACTTAGATAACGATAATACCAAGATAATTAATATTAAAGCATATTCTAAGATGAGAAATAAATCTAAATAAATGAAGAATATTAAAAAACTAATAATAAATATTGTTGATAGTAAACAATTGGTAGATAGAGCTCATAATTGATGAGAAAATGACCTACACTTCTATATTTCATAAGTTATTTTCTTAAAAAATAAGCTTTGAATGGGTCTCTATTTTTTAAAATAAGAGAATTTTTTTTTCAATAATCATCCCACTTTTCTATGAACAAACTTTGAAAAATGAAAAAACATTTTTTAGAAAATATTTTTGTCAAGCTTCCGCTCAGCGGAATCCGATTCGAGTGAATGACCCGTTATCGTCAGGTAGGGGGTCGGGTCCCTAACCCAAGTCTAAATGGAGCATTAACTGCCAAATTCGTAACTCCAGAAGTTATGGGCCATATCTTTAAACACACCCCCCAACAAAAAAAATAAATAAAAAGTTATAAGCCTTATCCATGTTAGGCTTTGATGGGTACGAGATCCGATCAACATAGGGAAAATTATTGAATATAGGTATTAACCCGTGATGCTAAAGAGGACATTACCGCAATTAGCTTTGAAATGGTGCGTGAATCTCTAGACTAGACTGCTGGCCCATCCGAGAAGAAATAGTTGATGGAAATCATATCCACGATTCCCATACTCGAATTTTATGCTAACATTAGAAGTTTCACATTAAAGGTCTAATAAACAAGTATGGTTGGCCTCTTATAACAAGGTGCAATAAGCAATTATCCTTAAGCACTTTTTAAGGCCTTAAAAAGCAAACTTTTTAACCTTTTTTTTTTAATATTGAATATACAGTTTATTGATGTAAACACATATAAAAATGAATACTATATTCAATTGACATCTTAACAAGTATTCTAAAACATCCATTATAATTTTGCTCCAATTATATTTAATATAATACCTTTTGGCATCATCAAGGAGGCCTACCTGACCATTTACAATAATAAGGTCCTCATTTAGGATCCCTAAGTATCATATCCGCTCTTTAAAGATTTATCCCCCTAAAAACATGTTTGATGAAAGTCTTTAACATGATTTCACATGCTAAGGATTTGTCTTTTTAAGATTCTTTACCATTGTAACAAGTTACTTCAACAATAAGTTGTTTTATATTTTAAATTTTTTTACAACTGTCAATAATAATAATAATAATAATAATAATAATAATAATATACATGAATACGTATTTATTTTGTTTTTTTTTTTTAAATAATAAATAGAGAATTATATAACATGGCATTTGAGAATACTAAAATGAAGAATCTTGAATAAATTAAAGAGGTCATTAAGGGCAAGTGAGGTTTTGAATGAGCTGACATGATATTTAATATGTAAAATAAGGTCTTTCTGAGGATCCTTTTACTATTATAAAAGGTCTTTCATTTTAAGTTTGCAGGTGCAATTTAATATCTTGAATATTATAATTCATTTTTTCATATGTTTATTCCAACATTAGTCAAAGAGCTAAAAAACAAAATACTTTTTTAAGATCATATGGAAAAATATTATCTCTATCAATGAGTTTCTTATAATATAAATATATATATATATATTTTTTAAGTGCTTCCATAGCAACTCTTCCTGCTAAAATGTTTCTATTTTATCTTGAGAACCTTACAAAGTTTCTTAGTAATTTTTTTAAATTTTTATTGCTTCTATATTATTATTACTGTCAAACCAATATATCTTATATGTTCTTTTTTTGAATTATTCAGGTATGGGGAAAAGGAAAGATAAAACAATTCGCAGTGAAATTTTTAAGTGCAAAACTCTGGCTATATTTATATATATTTTCACATGTTTACTGCATCTGGCCCTTTTTGGCTCTTTTGCTTTTACGTTGCAAAGGCCAAAACGTTCATGACTCTGACAATACTCCGATCACATAGTTACTTCAACCAATAAATTTTCAAAAGAGAAAAACAAAAAGGAAAGAAAGACAAAAGACTTTCCCTGAGTCCCTTTTTATGTTTTCCTTCCTTGGTAAGGGATGCAACTTTTTAAAGTTTCCTTTACCCGTGTTTGTGGGTTTCTTGGCACGAGTATGTTATCATTAGTAAAGTTGCTTCAAAATGGATTTTGGATAACTGGACAAATTTAAATTATATTAAGAGCATATCTATGTACTGGCTCTGTGGATAGAGACCTTTAGAACAATTTTTTTCCTTAGGGTAAGCTAAAAAACGCACACGTCTCCAGCTTGTAAGAGTTACTCCTTACAAAATCCCACCAACCAGTACAAAATATGCTCTCTGTGCCGACTCGACGTCGCTAGAAGCAAACGTTTACACGCCACAATCTACCATCAACTTCTAGGGTCACAAATCCTACCCTTTTCATTAAATAATTCCAAGGTCCTACTTGATATGGCTGCATCACAAAAGGAGTATATTGTAAAAGGATTGCGCATTTTTTAATCTTTTGCATGACTAAATCATAATGATAACATGGATTTGGGAAGTTTTTAAAGAAAATTAGCCTAAAATTCATTTTGCCATAATTATGCAAGAGTATAGCAATTTTGGCATGGACTCACCACACTCTTACGCTTCATACAAGTTTCAGTCATAATGATTCTAAAGGAAGGATTCTCAGAAATGTGGTTGCATGTCACCGCACTTTATCCACCACTAGATTCTTCTAATTTCAGTAGATATCTCATTATTGAAGAAGGCAATAGCCACTCCCTCCCCCCCACCCCAAAAAAAAATGTTTTATTTGAAAATCAATTTGACTATGTTTGTTCATGGACTCACCAGAAAAATGACTGAAGCTTGGATCCTTGGTAGCTCTGAAAATGGTAGCTTGAAAATGAACTTCAACACGATTGATCAACTCGAAGATGCAAACATCAACTACTGCTAAGTTGTTATAACTTACAAAAGACTTCCAACCTTGCTGGACCCTTGCTTCTGGTCGAACAACATGCACATTTAATAGACACTCCACAGTCCAGGATCCCAAAGAATAGAAAGTTCCACGTTACATTGCTTTTGGCCAATATGATCCCTTAAAAATCTACCTGGCAGCCACTGTATTATTAAGACACTCATGCGATGAAAATAACAACATAGTAGAATAAGGAAAAAAGAAAAGGATAAATTTACTCATGAAATAAGACATCTTGCTTTTTCATCGTATGTATATATTGAACAAAGCTCACCAAGAAACCCAATTTGTTCACATAAGATGGTCGCATGCTAAAACACCTAGAATTTATCAAGGGTATATAGCCATGTATAATATTTATATATTATACGCTCAAGCTTTCATAAAAGAATTGATTATGTCGAATATTTGCTAGTCGATTTTAATTATTGAAATCTATTAGTTAGATTCTGGAGACAATTGGATTTATAACGGTAAAACTAATTTTATAAAATATTTCTAACTTCTACTCATAAGAGTGGATCAATTTTCACATAAATAAAACCATACCATTAGATATCTCGTATACCTTTCAAGATGGTTAAACAAAGCTTTAAAGATTGAATTACAAAACATATGGATTTCACTAGGCCCTTAAAGAAAATACAAGTTTTAAAAAGATAAATCCAACTTTGAAACAAAATGAAAACAAAATAAAATCCTGGATCCTAACTTGTCTCACTCTTTAACAAATCCCCTCGAGTCATTTCATACTCCCAAACCAAACTTCTTCGTTCAATACCACCATCATCTACATCATCATCATCATCATCGATCAACACCTAGAAAGAAGAAAACAATGAGCCAATCCCAAATACAATAATAACACAAGCACATACAAGAGACAATGAGCTTAATCTAACGCAATGCATCAATCAACATTTTATATCTTTAATTTAAAGTGAAACAAATCAACATTGGAGTACTTACACTCTAATAACACATCTGGAAATCTGGGGATACTGAGTAATAGCATACTTAGAAGGTTGACATAAGCAGCCCGATACTTATTTCTCCTATACCTAACTTTAAAAAAAAAATAGCTTTATCGAGAGTTCCATCACATAGCTTTACTTTCTTAGTCCATAGCATCGTTAGTTCAACCGGTCCCATAAACTTGAACTAAACTTTGTTACTTCATCCAAGCTTAAGCAAACGTTATGCTAATACCATTTGACTCATTAGCTACCTGTTGAGCCACTTATGAATTATCATTACATCATGGCATACCATTGCATCATGGTAGGGGATGGCCTAAGCTCTTAACTACCATGGCCAGCTCCAGCAAGGTTGTTGCTCCTCGACCAAATTAAACGACACAAGCACAAGCAACACTTGTTAATTTGGTCATCATTAAGTTTTAGTTCATTAGGAATGTTTATCTTAACAAATAATAAGTACATCACCGCATACCTTATACTGTCCGAAATCTAAACAGAGATGGATGTAGAGCAGAAGCCATCTCAGAAGATAAATCAAATATCCATATCTATCAAGAATTAAAGTCATATAAGCATTTAAATTAATTATTAACTTATATCAAACTCATTTTAAAAACCTATTTGATCAGATACTAAGTAGAAAGCCCGCCATGACGGCAAAGATTGCCCTATCAAGATATGGACAGTTCTTCGTTATTTGTCAAATTATTTCTTTTCTCTTTGTTTATAGTCATTTATTATAAAGACATAATTAAAACATTCATTTTCAATAATACTCATATTTCTAGAAAATAAGCATTTGAAACAAAATATTCCCCATATTATTCATGGTTTATCCTAACATATTAGTCTAAACCAATTAATAGTTATTAAGCCTATTTTAGCTTAATCTTAGCCAAATAGATTAGATTTAATCATTTAGTTCAATTAATAAATCACGTTGATTATACTTAATCATCTAATTCATTTTAGTTCATTAAAGCTCGTTAAGCCATGTATAATTTCTATGTTTAATCTAATTATTTATTAAATTTATAAATTGACTTCACTCATTCCTAATTGTATAAATTAAATAACATACCATATTAACCATTATTTATCTATTTGATTTATTTTTATTTCATTCAAATTTTTATGAAGAACATGATCAAATAGGATAGCCATGTTTTACCCCGTACTCATGCATATGAAGAAGCACGATAAAAAACATTCAATCATATTTCCATCATGCTTGATTGTGTTTTGGAGTACAGCGTGATAAGACAAGCCGTGTTTTCAGTCGTTGCTCTCCTTGAGTAGAAATAATTGAGAAACACAACGCAAACAATGAGAAACACAATGTAATAAAACAGTCGTACTCTTCCCGTATTTCATCAAAAAGCCAAGCACTCAAAGGTCAGAGAGAAACATAATGAGATACAATGAGTTGTGTTCTTGCCCTGTTTCACTTGACATAATACATATACGGAAACAACAAGAAACACAAAGAATAGGAGAGGCCGTGTTTAGTCGTGTTATTCTAGAAATGTTATTGTGAATGACAAAGAGAAGAACGGTTGGATAGGTTTGACCGTATTCCAGCTGGGTTCCACCCGTGTTTTTTATCTGGTAAGTTAAAATATAAAGCACAACCAAATATAACCCCCCATGTTTCTCCCGTGCTTTTTGCTCTGTTTTATATTTCAAAAGCTTTACTTGTTTAATTACTTATTTTGAATCACAACTCAACATCTAACATTTCAATAGCAGCATACAACTTATATCTATACTTAAACACTTTCAAACATGTATTTTTACTTCATCCAACTTCAAAACACGTCATGAATTATCTAACCTATACACATATACACTAGCTTAGATTCTAACTTATATGTTCATATATTCACTGTTTATCTGCTTTATCACAATTCCCACTTATATTTAATACTAATACATCTTGTACATGCTTATACAATAGTCAAAATAAGAAAATAATAGCCTACTTGTTTATTGACCATTTGCTATTTGTCCATCATAACTACTTCTTGCTTAATTTTGAGCTACTACAAACTATTTTTCTTGTCCTATCTCATTTTCAAACTTTGATTTCTCCTCTACCCTTCTTGGAATTGAGATTTGGAGTGATTAATTGAGAGAAAGAGTAGAGGAGGAGGGGGAGGAGGAGGAGGAGGAGGAGAAGAAGAAGAAGAAGAAGAAGAAGAAAGAACCATAGAAGGAAAGGAAAAGAAAAGGAAGGTAGGGGAAAAGAAAAGGAAAAAGAAAAGATAAGAACTTAGGATATTTTAAGGTAAGGTATTAAACATAAACCTTTCACATCAATATCTTTAGTTCTGAAAGTGTTTAAAAAAGATGTGGGAATTTATAGGTTAGAAATGAATAACTTGGAATAATGATTTAGTTTAGGAGTTTGATTTATATCAAATTGATATTTAGCTTGAGTTTAGGCTTAAGAACTGATATTTTTAGGAAAAAAAATAATTTCATAATTGATAAAGGTTAAGGATATGATATTTTAAGTTAAAGTTTAGGAACGTAGGAATCCACTAAACATTTAAATAGCATGTTTAAGGGTTTAAGGATTTAAAATCTTAAATTTCAACTTAATCTATTACTAATTTAATTGTGTTAACTTGTTTAATTACATCCTATAATTTATTTGACTTATTTAATCTACTAAATTCAATTTCTAACTTAGGTTAGGATTTAGGGTATTTCACATGGTGATTTGAAAGTATGGATTTGGATTTGGAGGATCAAAGGCTGCTTCCGGTTTTTTTTTTTTTTTTTTTGTCATTTTTGGCTCACAGCTTCAAGGGGTGCCTAACTCACCATTGACATAACCATAAAATGCCACATAATTAGGAAAACAATAACTATAAACCAACAGAAAAAAATTGTGCATTGGGAGGAAAAAAAAAAAAAAAAAAAGGAAGTGTTGTTATGGAAACAAATTAGATCAACATACCTCTCAAACTATTTGCCATGCAATTTGCATTCTTATGGCATTTGTTGAATTGTGAAGTATCATGATCAACTAACATTCAGGTGTCGGTTTCTTCCATCTCAGGTTTAATAGAAAACAAGTATGGAGTAACATCCGCATTGTGTTCTTTACTGTTGTTAGATCTTTTAGGATACTTAATGTAAGGACCTGCTATCACCCCTATAATTAAAATAGGTGATAACAGTTTCCTAACTACATATAACCTGTAAGATTATATGTAAGGTTGTCTAAAAGAATTATTTGAGGAATTGTTTATCTAATTCCATATAGTTAATATAATAGAAACTATAATTTTTCTAAACTTCTAACAAAACACACTATGCTATTATCATATTTCACGAAGGAAATAAACTTAAGTCATACATAACAAAGTACATATATACATATACATATATTATATTCAAAGGCTTCTTACAAGTCTTAACAAAATTACACACATAAAATTCAACTAAAACCTTAAATACAACCACAAGACTAACATAACTATTCTATTGCAAAAATTGGACTCCACCAAGTCTAAGGTCATCTCTAGTCCTCCAAATCATCAAGAAAATTCTCGAAATCGGTTCCATACCCCATACTCGTGTAAAACTCGTCAGATTCATCACCTGAAATGGTTAAAATATAAGTCCAAGGCTCAGTACACAAGTAACGAATACAAATGAAAAGTGATTCACACATGCTTAAGCTAAATGCAAAATGCAACAACCAATAATTTATTATTCAATCTTTAGTTAGTCATTCATCATTGGAGTATTCAAACTCCAGGCAACAAGGATCTAGTATTACGTCCGCCTCTCTGTGTGGTCCTTACTGTTTATACAGACTAGGCAACCTCACCTTCCAGCGTAGCCAGTAATACTAGGAGATCTAAGTAACGCATCACGACGCTTAGGAGTTGATATAAGTAGCTCGGATATTTATATCTCCTAAATAATTCTATCTAATAACGAGAAAGTATCCTGCCCCCAATCTAGCAAGGTGCCGCTCTCCGAACCAGATTCAACAGCATACAAGGACAATCAACACTCATTAATTAATAAATTTTTCTTAATTTAGAGTAACTTGATTTGATGCCTATCCTATCAAAGAAACAAGCAAGTTACTGCGTACCTGAGATAGCTTGGGAACTAATGGGGTTGGCCGAGCAAGGATCTATTACTGTTCAAGACAATATTGAATTTTCCACTTAGTTTAAGCACTAATTAACTAGTTGCAAATATAATTAATCAAAAAAATTCAAGTAAATTACTACTAGGTCATAACAGAGCATTTAAACATCCTAATATATCATAGAATACTTAACAAATATTTAATTGATCATATATCAAGTTTTGGAAAATTTTGAAGAAAGTTTTTGAAAATAAAAGGTGTAGGGGATACGCTGGCCTTCAACGCTGGAGGCGTTGAACTGGTGCACAATGCACTAAAATTCAACACTTGCCAACACTGGCAGCATTCAAGGATACATCGGCAGCCTTCAAGGATACGCCGGCAACCTTCAGCCTACACCGGCAACTTTGAGCCGGTGTAAACTACAACTTCAAATTTTCAAAATTGCCGAGAGTTACACGTGATTGGTCCATACCCGTGAATACCCCTAACACCGATAGTGTATCCATGTACGCCGACAGCTTTGGATCCTATACCGGCGGCCTTAAGCTCGGCATTAAAAATTATGATTCTGTTCCCATTCACACCGCCTCTAAGCAGGTGGCGTAATAGCTGGCGTACGTTTTGAAATATAAGCACTAACATACTTTTCTAGCGAAAGCCAGCAGCGTTTCAAGCAGCTTTAAAAAAAAAATGGTTCTGATCACCTTCAACACTGCCTCTACGTCGACGGCGTTGAAGTGCCAGATGCCGGCGTACGCTCAAAATTAAACCTATACGAAAATGTTTTGTTTCTCCTGTTTTCTTTACAAACCTATTTACTTCAAAAATTCTCCAAACTTAATATAAGCTTTCCAAAACTTGTTATATGTGCTAAACACCATCCAAACAACATAAACTCTACTTCTAATCATCAAACACCCAACTACAACATTCAAACACCAATCACACTCCAATTCCACACTTCAACTACTCAATTTAATTCCACCAATTATCAATACTCCTTACAACTTCCAAACACTTAACTAAGCTCACATAATAGCAATGCAAAATCTAACATATATCAATACATAAATCAATCAACTCAATTGGCATCTATTAATCCCATTATAAGTTTTACATCCACTAACAAGAAAGAAAACAAAAAAAAAGGATTAGGCTTGCATTAACTCACATGATTAAGCTTTGGCTTGGAGTGATGTTTGAATCCAAGGGCTTGATTGATTTTGGCTTAGGGCTTAGGGTTTTGAGATGGAAAGAAGAAGGAAAAAAAGAAAGAAAAAAAGAAAAGAAAATTCGTATGAAATAAATAGGGCTACCAAAAGAGCCCCTAATTAATCCAAATTGAAGTCAATACTAATCCAAAGTTTGACTTTAGGGGCATATTTGACTTAGGGTTAATTTGGTTAAATTTGGAATGCATTTGAGTTTAATTTGAGCTTAAAAAGTATGTTTTAACTTTGTAAAAATTCTGTCATCAATTCTTAAACAATTCATAAGTTATGTTATTAAATTCTAAACATAACACATCATATTAATTTATAAAAGACACACATATTCATTACACTATGCACACATTAATACATATAATACAATAATATTAATTTCATTGTACTACACACATACAAAATAATACATATTCAACACATGCACTAATTGTATTATTCATGCACATATATCTCATTTCAAAATCATATATCATCTCAATAACATATTAGAATATAAATTAGGAAATTCATGGCTATTTCACTTAATCTCTAAACTAGTTTTATCAAATATGAAAATTCGAAACTCTGAGTTTCCTAGGTAACCAAAAACTAAGAAGTTGCCAAACTTTATGTTATGGAACTCCGCAAACTCTTGCCAACCATTATGTAACCACATGTTACCATCTTCTTTCTCATGTAACCCCACTTCCCATATAACACCAGGTGAGACTTTTAAGTAAACCTTACTCAAACATAAACTTCTCCTGTGGTGATGGACAAAGATCTTTGGGAAACTCTACATGGATGTTTAAAAAACATGAATAGTGTCGTTTATAAATAAATACTAAATGAAGCAGAGAAAATCACATAATGCACAAAGAAAAAAAAAATAAAAGTGAAGCTCTTACAAGCTTTTCAATTTGAAGGGTGTCATGGAGAATAATTTTGAAGAAGTAGGGTGTTTAAGACTCTTGATAATACTTGTGCTGATGTTCTTCTTCCATTTGAAGTGTAAGGTGGTAGTCTTTGAACTTATAACTTGTAAGTAGAGCTGAGACTGCCTCCCCAACTTTTAACACTAAAATTATATAGATATAAAAAATGGTTAGTGACAAAAATGGTATTTGAACTTTTGCAAAAAGAACAACTAGGTCCTTAAAGTATGATTTTGAATAATTTGGTACTAGGACAAATTTTCATTGATTTTTTTTCATACCCAAAGTTTAGTTTTGATAATTTTAGTCCCTAAATAAAGTTTTCGTTTCATTTTTTCATACTTGAAGCAGGTGAAATGAGGTATAAAAAAAGTCTACGAAAAGTTTGTTTATGTACTAAAATTTGAAACCAAACTTCATGTATGAAAAAAGTAGGTTAATTTCACTCACAGTACCTGAACTTTTTTCGATCATAACATAAATTTACCCAAAACAAAATTTTGTTAAAGGAAAATATCTAAACTTTTAAAATCTTTCACCCATGGTACCCATGGACGGATTACATTCATTTTTCCATCTTAGTGCTGACGTGACAAGTAGACTCGGTTAAAATACTATTTCTTTGTCCATGCCAATAATTTATTTTATTTTTTATTTTCTTTTTCACTTTTCATTCTCTTTCTCTTTCTCTTTTTCTTCTTCTTCTAGCTTCTTCTTCATATCTTTTTTTTTCCTCATTCTTTTTCAAATAAAAAAAAATACAATTGGAAATGCAGTGATTCTTCTACCATTTAATTTTGTTTAATAGATTTCATCAATAGCTTCTTCCCATGCATCAAGTGTGATGAGGATATTTGAGACCAAAATTTTCCACAAGAAAAAAAAAAAGGAACATATCTTCTACCTTGCATTCATCTAGGATTAATATTTTATATTGTTTTATTTTAATTAATTAATTTTCATGAGCTTTGGAAAAAAAAAAAAAAGAAAGAATCCTCCCTTTGTTCACTTAACAATAGCATCTTCAACCTCTTGACTGAGAGGAATATGATAGCCATTAAGAACCCACTTTGAGCTCTTGTTCCTATCACTTTACCAAAAACCGAGCACATAGGAGACCATGCACACAATAAAAAGCTTATGCTCTGCCTAGAATCATCAAAAAACAATGGAGTTCAGAAGTTGAATCACCATGAACAACTCAAATGACAAAAGATTAAAAGCAACATCTTTGATGTCTTTAAGATCTCTATGACACATTTTATCTACAAATCTTTATAAGAAATACTTGAAACCAAGCTTCTCTCTCTGCAATGGAGGTTAAGAACCCTTCACTCTTTCTCTAACTTTCAATCGCAACCACCTTATCTCAGCTTAACCTACTGCTTAAAAAAACTTTATGTCTTTTGATCCCCCAAAGCCACCACCTTTCTCCATCAATACACCCTCATAGATCATAAGCCACCTTCCTCTCTCTCTCCCCTCTACACTCTTCTTCTTTTTATTTATTTATTTTTTTCACTTTCATTCCTCTCTCTCTCCCCTTTGCGCCCTCCTCCTCTCCTAACCCAAACCTCCAAACCAAAAAAAAAAAAAAAAATCCCAAATAAATTTTTATAGATCCACACACCTAATTTTGTTTTATGGTTCTTTTGTGCTTTTTAACAAAATCAGTTTGTTAAGTTGTAAAGTTCCCAGCTTCGTAATTTTGAAATATCAATTTGAGAAATATTATGGGTTAGTCGTGGTTTATTTATTTATTTTATTAGATGAGAAAGTCATAAAAAAAATTCCCAAACACACTGTTGTTTTTTTCTTTTCTTTTTCTTTTTTTCGTCTTATGGTTTGGGGTGATGATAAGGAAAAAGGTAGTGATGAAGATGAGCTAAAACAACATTGGGTATGTGGGTTTGTAAAAATTTGTCTAGATTTTTTTTTTTTTATTTTATTTGGGGTTAGGGTAAAAAGAAGAAGAATAAGGAAAAGAAAAAGAAGAAGAAGGAGGTGGGGAAGAAGAAGAAGAGTGAAAGAGGCAAAGAGAGAGAAAGGAAAGTGAAAAAGAAAATAAAAAAATAAATTGCTTATTTAGATAAGAAACAATATTTTAATCGGGTTGCTTGCCACATCAACAAATGGATGGAATCAATCCATAGGCACTATAGTTGAAAGATTTAAAAAGTTTAGGTATTTTCTTATAATGAAATTTTGTTTAGGTATATTTCTGCTATGATAAAAAAAGTTCAGGTATCATGAGTAAAATTGACATAAAAAAATCAATGAAAACTTTATTTAGGTACAAAATTCTTTAAAACCAAACTTTAAATATCTAATTATTCTTTTCGTGAAAGTTTATGTATTATTTTTGTTATTATCCTATAAAAATTTCTATGGCACATCTTTATTATATTAACTTCGTCATTTCTTTTATTATTTTATTTATCAATTCGCTGTCTTCTTTTTTATCTCAATCCCAATTGTTAAAATATGAGATACATTTTCAAACGCAATAACATTTGTCTAGTGTTATTTAACCAAAAAAAAAAATATTCATTAACGCATGCCTAACTTATATTAAAAATTTACAAAAACAATTCTCATAATTCTCCAGATTGATTATAGATTTGAAATATTAACATTTTCCTGGGAATAAAAAGACATCAAAATGGAAATGAAAAGGAATAAAAGATTTTATAATCTATTTAGGGGAAGTTTGTCTAGCATCATTGGCAAAAAAAATATATATATATATATATATATTAATAGGTATTATACTCTTATATGGTACGGTGGTGGATAACTACATAATTTAACACATGATAAAAATGGATAATTTTTAAAATTATTACTATCATATGATTATGTGTTAAAAAATTATTAATAATTATTAATCACAAAAAATTACACATGGTGTCTAATATGCATTTTTGACCATGTAGACGTGGACATTGACACATATAAAACCCAAGAAATATGGTGCATGCATCTATTATTTTAGCAGTAGAAATTTTTTACGTAAAAAATACCTCATACGCAATACTAAAATCATAACCCATTTCATTTTTTCAGATCATAAACTCATAAAAAATTAGGATTAATGTTCCGTTTGGAATTTGAATTTTGACCAAAAGATCAATTAATTATATAAACTTTTAATTTGTTTAATTTCATACTCTAAATAAACTTTTTATGTGTAAACATAATCTCACTCAATCATTGTCTAACATGTGTCATTATTTTGAAGAGATAATAAAAGAGTAAGGTAGTATTTAGAACACGAAAAATTTATTTGAGGTATAAAATTAAATAAATTAAAAATTTAGATAATTGATTGATGTTTTGGTCAAAGTTGAGAGTATTTATCCAAAAAATTATAGAAGTAAAAAAATACAAACGAATTAAATGTTACTCTGTTTTTGGTCGATTGGGGAGAGGGTATCAGACGCGTGAGAGTAAATGACAGGAGACAGGAAGTGAGTGAGTAGGACGGTTGAGTGTTGAGTGTTGAGTGCTGAGAGGGGATTCGGGATTTGACGTGCGAAACTTGAGGACTCTTTACCATAATACGAGGTTTTTCATCTTAAATCCATAAGTGCAATAATTTAATACCTAAAATATTATAAATTTATTTTTCTATAGGTCTATTCTAATATTTATAAAAATTCTGAAAAAAAGAAAATAACTTTTCAAGGTCATATGAAAAAAAAAATTATCTTTATAGTCCCTTAAAAAAATTTTTGGAATGGCTTTTGGCATTTCATCAACTCTCCCTACTAATAATGTCTCCATTTTAAAAAGTTTCTTGGTAATTCTTCTCAATTTGTATGGATTCAATATTATTTATTTTTAATTTCAAACCAATATTTCTGATATATGTCTTTAAATTATTCAAGTGCGGAAAAAGAAACAATTATTAGTGAAATTTGAAGTGCAAAACTCTGCTGTATCTTTACATATATATTTTCACATACACATAAAGGGGAAAGAAAGTACATTTGGCCTTTTTTCTGCTCTTTTATTTTAACGTTGCAAAGGTAAACTGGCAAAAACTTTCAATGAGTCTCACAATTTTAGACTTCAACCAAAAAAAAAATTACAAAAAAAAAAAGTTAAAAAAAAAACAGAAAACCTTCCTTCACCTTGGGTCCCTTTTCAAGATTTCCGTTACTGGTAGGGGATGTAATTTCTTAAGGTTTTCATAACTGGTATTATGGTAACATGGTTTCTTAACATAATAAATTTTGGTATTAAGGACCATTAATGAAGTTGCTCAACATATTTTACAAATTAAGAATAGTAACTGGTCCAAGGTCCTATTTTTTAAATCTAATCGTAAGAATGGGGATATTAATATCCTGATCCTTAATCGGTTCATTATAAATGATTAACTACCTTAACAATTGATCGTTTTTTTCATTAATTTTTTTTTGTTTTTGATCCTTAACCATTTAACGTAATAATTTCAACAAATCAAATTAATAGTTTCAACAAACCTTATTTTTTAGCTTTATCATAGAGTTTTTCTTTAAATTATTATATATATTATAAGAACTACAAAAATAGGAAAATCAAATCAAAGAAAAGGAGAAAAATAACCTTTGAAAGTATCATCATTAACAAATCAAACTAAATCAATTACTACATAACTGTCATCAACATTAGATATAACAAACTAATTTAATCAAAATCCAATAAATATTAACATAAATAAATTATATATATGTAAATTATACGTATATATACCTTTAAAAAATAATTATATATATATGTAAATTATATATATAATATATTTATAAATATCAAAACAGTTAACCGTTAACCACCTATTTTTGTCGTTACAAATCCAAACTAAAAGTTGAGAAAAATAAAAATTGTAATCTTAAACCAAAACCAATAAACCGATTAACCATATTTTTCGAATTAGTTTTTTTGTTTCAGTTCGTTTTTTTAATTTCATCATTTTTTTACACGTCTACACATCATCCATAGGGATGCAATTGGAGCAGGTTTGGGACGGGTCATATAAAACCCAAACCAATTCCTTATAGAGTCACCCAAATCCGACCCGCGTCTTATAGGGTCTATGTACAATTCCCAAACCCGCACCTGTAGGATCATAGTCCTGACCCGTCCCGCCCCGCCCTGCCTCATTGATCCGATTTTGTTTTTACACTTTTTTTCTTTTTTTTCCTTTTTTCATTCTTTTTATTTATCATTTGTCTACTTGTTTTCATGATATATTCTCCATTTTATTTATTTATTTCAATTTCTTTTTATTTGATGGTAAAGCTATACATAAAAAAAAAAAAAATCAACAAGCTAGACAATTGATTTTGATGTGTGATAATCATTTTGTAATATAATATAGTAAAATTTATTTTACTTGAGGATTGACGTAGGTACATAAATAGAATATTACGTCTTTTTAATTATAAAAAAACATAACATTCTCAATGAGACAAAAAAATAAATTATATAATCATAGAGCTATAAAAATAATAAAAAATGAATATATAACAGTTTTAATGTTATAAAATTATTATTATTATTTTTTAGTAATCTTAACAGGTCGCGTCGACCCTAGGGTCATAATTATGATCCGAACTTGAACCGTGACCCTGCAGGATCACAAAATTTTTTTCCAAACCCATCCCATAACTGATCTTATAGGATTTTTAGCAGGTTAGACTGATTAGGTACCCTATAATGATATTTCAGTTGAATCCCTAATCACCCATGACAATGACATCTCCAGGAATACGACAACATATTGGAATTTCACAAAAAAAAAACATAATAGAATTGAATTAAGAGAATCATCATCTTTAATAAAGGAACAAGATAACATATTGGAACCCCACCAAAACATTCTTAGTAAATGTCTCTTTTGAACCTAACATAGCATCATAAATGCTGAAACATGTCAAATGCTTTAGTTTTACCTATGAGAAAGAACCCTTAAGCTATAGTAAAAAACCAAGTTAATCTTGTCACTTGTTAGGGAAAACTAAACAGGCAGAAAGTTAAGAAGATTCCCTAATTTTTCCTCCATCTATGTTCAATCACTCTTATAGTCCAAGCATATCTATGAACTGGCTCTGTGGATAGAGACCTTCAGAACCATTTTTTCCCTATCGACAAGCTTAAAGATGAGTGTGTCTCCAGTTTGCAACGAGTTGCCCCTTGCAAAATCCACCCAACCAGAAGAGAATATGCTCTCTGTTCCAGCTCCGCGTCGATAGAAACAAACCTTCACCCGCCACGATCTGCCACAAACTTTAAGGGTCACAAATCCTGTCCTTTTCTTTAAATACTGCGAAAATCCAGTTTGAATAGGCTGCATCACAAAGGAGAACTTTTTATAAGGGTCACACTTTTTATAATCTTTTGCATGACTATAAACTATGTGACAACATGTTTTGGGATTTTTTTTTTTTGAAGGAAATTAGCCTAAAATTCATTTTGCCATAATTATGCATGAGTATTAGCAATTTTAACATGAACTTACCGCACTCTTACGCTTCATTCGAGCTTCAGTCATAACGAGTCTGAAGGAAGGATTCCAAGAAGTGTGATTGCATGTCACCGTACTCCGATAATCAGAACTTGACTTTTCATGGTGAGGAAGTTTAGGATAGAACTGTCCGCTACTGCACTGTCCTCCTAATTTCAGTAGATCTTTCATTATCAAAGAAGGCAATAGCCACTTCGCCGGAAAATTTTTTGTGTTTCGTTTGCAAATAAATTATCTTGGCAACGTATTTAAGTACCAGTATGACAATATTTGTTCATCGAACTCACCAGGACAATGACTGAAACTTGGATCTTCGGCAGCTCTGATAATGGTAACTCGAAGACGAACTTTAACACGATCAATCAACTCAAAGATGCAAATATCACCCACCGCCAAGTTGTTATCCCTGACAAAAAGCTTCCAACCTTTCTGGACTCTTGCTCCTTGCCGAACACCATGCACATTTGAGACACACTCCACAGTCCAGGATCCCACACTAGGAACAGAAAGTTCCATGTTACATTGCTTTTGGCCAATATGATCCCTTACAAATCTACCGGGCAGCCACTGCATTATGAAGACACTTATGTAATGCAAATAACAACGTAGTAGAATAAGGAAAAAAGAAAAGGATAAATATACTCAAGACGTTAGACATCTTGCTCTTCTGTCGTTAAGTATATATTGAACAAGGCTCACCAAGAAACCCAATTTGTTCACATAAGATGGTCGCATGGTGATTTGAAAGTATGGATTCGGAGGATCGGAGGCTGCTTCAGAATTTTCTCTGGTCTTTTTTGGCCCGGGGTTTCTAGAGGTCCCTAACTCACCATTGACATAATCATAATATGCCACCAAAAAAAAAAAAAAAAAAAGTGCATTGGAGGGGAAAAAAAAAAAAAAGTGCTATTATGGAAACAGAAGAACATACCTTCCGACCTGTTTGCCTTGCAATCTGTATTCTTTTGGCGTTTGTTCATTTTAGCGGTATTATGATCATCCAACATTTCGAGATCGGTTTCTTCCGTCTCAGGTTTGACAGATAAAGAGCATAAATCAACATCAACATCAGCATCAACATCGTGTTCTTTGTCATTCTTATGTTTTTGAGGGTACTTAATCTCTGAAGTAGTCTTATCAAATACGAAAATTTGAAACTCTGAATTTCCGAGGTAACCAAAAACTAAGAAATAACCAAACTTTATGTTATAGAACTCTACAAACTCCAGCCAACCATTACGCAAACTCATGTCGCCTTCTTCTTCGATATGCAACTCCACTTCCCATAAATCACCAGAGCCGACCTTCAAGTACACCTTATTTGAACTTAAACATCGTCCATATGTTCCGACAAAGCTCTTTGGGATCACCTGCGAACATAGGACTTGAAATCTCAATCATATGGCAAAGGAAAAAAGTGGAGAGAGCTGATGCTAGGGATGGACTTACAAGCTTCTTAGAGTGAAGGGTATCATGGAGAATGACCTTGAAGAAATGGGGAGTCTCAGACTCCATATACTTCTGTTGATGATGTTGTTCTTCCATTCCTGAGGTTGTCTGAGTTGAATTGCAAACTGAGTTTGAGTTACCAACATTCGTTTTATGTTGAGTCTCTAATCTCTATAGCTGAATATTTAAGTGTTTCACCTACCTAACTTTTGTCCTTAGCACAAACAAGGAAGTGTTATATTAAGTAAACCTGATGAAAGTGGAATTTTGAGCAGACAAAAGTACACCCCATATCTGTTATTCATTTGAACAAGCTAATGGTACAATGATTTAATTGCTGCTTGTTTTACCCCACACCCTGAATTCCCTCTCAAATGGCCAACTCCCCTCTTCTCTCTTGTCATTTATTACTCTCCTACGTCAACTATACCTCTCCATTGAATCTTCAAACAAAGCCAGCCCGGTCCCCGAGTACCATTATACCACCAATATATCCCCTTTTTTATTTTATTTTATCTTATTACTTAAAGTGGCATGGTCCATTAAGGAATCCCCACATCTAAGTAAAAACAATGAAAGAAATAAAATTTAATTTGCTTATGTTTTGTAACTTTTATAAATTTTTAGGAGTTTTATGATCTATAAAACGAAAAGGGTGGTGATTGATTATTGCGTATGATGTGTTTTTTATGAAAAAAATTTATACTGCTAAAATAATTGAGCTATGCGCCATATCTCTTGGGTTCTCTATCTGTGTCAATGTCCACGTCCACATGGTCAAAGATGCTTCACAGATTCCCCCTTGATGGATTATAAAATCTTTTGATCCTTTCTTTTCCATATCGATGCTTTTGTATTATTATAATTTTACGGGAAAAATGTTAATGGCTCAAATATATAACCAATTTGGAGAATTATGACAATTGTTTTTATAAATTTTTAATAAGAGCTCGGTATGCGTTGATGAAAATGGATCTCTTATTTTAATGGTTGAGATTGAGATAATAAAAAAAAAGGACAACGCATAGATGATAATATTATAAAAAAAATGTTGATGAAGATGACATTATAATAATGTGCAATAGAATGTTAAGTTCTTCTTCACTTGTTGTGACGCAAGGAAAGAGTATGAGAAATATATTATGAAAAATATTTCGATCCGTTGATTTATGCACAAACATCGGAATGTGATCTTCCATCGATATGTTGATTCTAAGAATACCTAAACAATAACCATTGAAAATCGAAAAATTCTTTAAAGAATTTCAAATTTTGAAAAAATAATAGAGCAAGAGGACTCAAATTGTATTTCTAATGATAACTTAATGTTTTTTCGTTCTATGACATAAGTATGTATGTAAACTTAAAAAGCCGCCAAAAATAGAACATAAAGATTGCCAAAAATAAAAATGCCCTAAAACTTAAGAAACAAAACGTAAATGAAAGGACAATTACAACATCACATGCAATGTATAAAATAGAAGTGTCTATAAGAAGTTATGACGAAGCTAAAACTTGTTGGAAATAGAAAAATTGCCCATTTAATGACCTAAATGAAGGATTTTACCCTAAAACTCAAGTAGTATATCACTGAAGATGATGATTTCTTCCTGTTGTCTTATTTCTTTCAAGATAGGGATATGAAACCATGAAAATGTAACTGACCCGTCTATATTCTATTTTACTAGATACACGTTTGCTACTACTTCCACCTCATCGTGTTGTGATAAGAATTCTATTATAATCTTATTCCTTTTAAAGAGCTATTATACTATTTAGTCAACCATCATTTCATATTTATTACTCAAATATATAAATAACAATTCAATATTTGAATAGATTTTAGGTTTTCTAAATATTTTATTTATATATACAATTAATAAATAAAAATTCTATTACAATTCTATTTCAATTCCATAACTATTGAAATTCTCTTTAAGTCCATATGATATTAATATCAAAGGGAAATGTCCTTACCGAGATGATCCATATTTATAAAGTATTGTAGTGTGTTAAAAGTTGGCAAGGCACTCTTCAACTCAAGGCATCTGAACTCTACTTTCACGTTCAACACTACCACCGCACACTTCAAATGGAAGAAGAACATCAGCACAAGTATTATTATGAGTCTCAGGCTCCCCACTTCTTCAAAATAATACTCCATGACACCCTTAAAACTGGAAAGCTTGTAAGAGCTTCTCTCTTTCTTTTTTTGGCTTTGTGAATTCTATAATTTTCTTTGCTTCGTTTAGTATTATACATGAAACTATTCATGTGTTTTTCAACATGCATGTAGAGATTCCCAAAGAGCTTTGCCCAACACTACGGGAAAAGTTTATGTTTGGGTAAAGTTTATTTAAAAGTCACATCTGGTGATGCATGGGAAGTGGGGTTACAAAAGGAAGAAGATGGTAACATGTGGTTGCATAATGGTTGGCAAGAGTTCGTAGTCTTCTATAACATAAAGTTTGGTGATTTCCTAGTTTTTGGTTACCTAGGAAATTCAGAATTTCGAGTTCTTATATTTGATAAGACTACCTCAGAGATTGTGTACCCATGTAAGGCTAAGAATGAGCAGGAACACAATGCTGATATTGATCCATGCATGTTATATGTGAAGACCGAGATAGAAGAAAGTGATGCTGAAATGGCGATTGATCATGCCGCAAGTCAGATAAATGGATCTAGTTACATATTTTCAAATGATCGCGAAAAGGATGCAAACTGCTCGGGAAAAATATCTCGAGGTATATTTTATCGGTTTCCATAATAGCATAATCTTCATGCCAATGCTTTCTTTTGTTGGTTAGTAATTAGTATTGCTTTGTGATCTTCTGGCAGATGATGACCACGTCGATGGAGAGTTAGGGACCACTAAGAGCTTCATACGATATGCGTTCAGAGAAAATTCTGAAGCAAT
The DNA here is from genome assembly GCA_024138025.1 of Combretum micranthum. Lineage (NCBI taxonomy): Eukaryota > Viridiplantae > Streptophyta > Magnoliopsida > Myrtales > Combretaceae > Combretum > Combretum micranthum. Next base: position 535,433 of record JAMXBD010000452.1, on the reverse strand, counting down.
TACTAGAGCCAGAGCCTTCAATTCCCCGAACCCATACTTTCAGATTATCTTGAGAGCATCTTATGTGCACTCCAAAATCAATTATTTGGTGAGCTTTACTGATCATGAGAGTTTCCACTGAAAGTATGATGCTTGTCTAGTCTCTGGTGCTTTGTTGTTTTATCCTTTCAATTGTTTTCATGGTGCAGCATCTGCCTGGTAGATTTATAATGGATCATATTGGTCGAAAGGATTGTTATTCGAAACTTTCTCTTCCTTGTGGGAGATTCTGGATTGTGAAGTGCTGTTTTAGGATGCTCGGTAATCAGCCAGTAGCAAGAATCCAGTTGGGCTGGAAGCCTTTTGTTCGGGAGAACAGCTTGGTGGCAGGTGATGTATGTGTCTTCGAGTTGATTGATAGTGTTAAAGTTCATTTTAGCGTAACCATTTTCCGAGCAGATGTGGATAGAAGTCAGTACCCATCCTGGTGAGTCCATAAACAACATCGCTCTGATTTTTGTCATTTAACAACATTTGGTCATAGAAGAAGTTGGATGGTTTGTGTTTTACTCTGTTACTAAACTAAAGGAAGTGAATCAATTGAACATGTTAAGGTTAAGACATGTACTTAAACTAGCAGATATTGAATTTTTATTGAGATTTGACTTCTGAGTTTCCAATTTAAGACCAAATATAGAAGATATTTATTCGTTAAATTTCTGACAAATGGCAATGCGTATGAATAGTGAAAGTTACAAATTGATCAAATGATGTAGTCAAATCAGATATGGCCAAAAAAGATGTAGTCAAATCAGAGACTGGGGAATGAACCGGCATACGGATCATGCCAAAATCTCCCTGCCATGAAGAGTCGGATTCTGCTATTCAACATGCAGCTATAAGCAATGATACTTCCAAGTATCCTTCCTTTGAAGTTGTTATAACTGAAGCTCAGCTGAAATGTCATGATATGGTAAGTTCATGCCAAAGTTGTTATATTCGTGCATATGTATGACCCAGATTATGTTAATTGGCAGACTAATTTCCTAAAATTCAATGATATCATTGATTATATCAATGGCAATATTCTTTCTTGATCCTGCATATTAAGAAAAGAAGAATGTTGTGATGAGCTATACACTGTTTGTGAGAAATAGAAGAAGTTTAATAAAAATTGGATGTTATGGTGATGAGCAATATACTCTGTTTGTGATGCAGCATATTCAAAGAAAATTTTCGAAACATTTAAAGCGAAGTATGAGTTTTGTGACACTTGAAGTTGCTGGAAGATTGTGGCAGGTAAGGGTTGGCTTTTGTCGGCGGGATAGAAGAGATGCAACGTTTTCTTACGGTTGGAGGGAGTTTGCAAGGGAGAACTTTCTGCAAGCAGGTGATGTATGTGTATTTGAGCTCATAGAAAAGGAAGAAATGGTTCTAAAAGTCTCCATCCACAAAAAAAGTCGTGTTGTTTGAATTTTGTTCACTAACAGATGGTAAGAATGATATTGACATGGATGGATAAGGAAGATAATCCTTTTTCCACTTTTGTAGTTTGGTTTTTAGTGAATCAAAGCCAAAGTACTATGATGTTTATTTCTAGCGTAAATACTATGGTGGCATTCTCATGCAGCTAAACTATATAAAGGTTCCAAGCTAACCGATCCTCATAGGAGGCCTGTAAGTGTAAGACCCTTTTCTTCTGTTAGCATCTTACTGGCATGAATGAGTGAAGATTGTATTTTTGCAATCTATGATTCTTAGAACCTGGAAGGCTATTCTATTGGGTGAAACACGTGTCTATCCTACTTATAATAAATATTAGCAACATGTAGCGGACATGCAAAAAAAAATATCAAATTACACGATAAAATCGCGTTTCTAGGTCATAATATTTGAAATTTACATGCAAATCACGTTTAAAACCTATGATATCATGTTTGACTACCGTTGCTAAATATTTTTAATAATTGCAATAGAACATCTAATAATAAATACTACACAGCTCAGTTGGTAAGTTCATAACGATACATAGAAAAGAAATGGACGTGTTTTTGAATATTTTTTGCTGTATTTATTGTTTGTGAAATGCTCCACGAATCTATTTTAAAGCCAAGGACATTCAGTAATTTGAATGTGATATTATTAAAGTTTTATATTTGTTATAATTACAATATTATTAAGGTTTTATATTGTTATAATTGCAATTTGTCTTGCTTTAAATGGGTAGTTACACCATGGAAAAAAAAAATCACCATAAACAAAGAATAAGGATATCATCAAGTTATCGTGATCTTAGTGATAAGTATATAAGTATATGATTTTAAAAAGAATAGAATTTCAAAATCAATCTAAGATAAAAATCTAAACATTAAGTTTTTTCTTTTATTATAAAATTTTTTAATTCTATTATTATTATAAATGATTGATTAGAGTGTTGATCTATTGAATATATGGTGTTTATTACAATATCTCAATAATTATTTTAGTTTAATTAAGATGATATGAAGTCTAATATAATTAAAATAAGATAAAAAATACTAATATTTCTTTTCAAGACTATTAAATGATCATCATTTCTATTTAGATCAAAGAATTTTTAAAATAAAAAAATAATACTAAATGACAATAATAATGACATGTGTATATATATATATATATATAATATTAATCCATAATAAACTATCTAAACATTGGCCAAAAGAAAAATAAAATAAAAGAATAAGAAGAAGAAAAACCTATCCAAGCAAATAATCAAAATCAATGACACATAGATAAATATAAATAACTTATTAGGAAACCCTGTTCAATCCCTATAGATATATATATATATATAGAGATTTTAATATACACCATATCTTTTTAAAATCTTAGATGAAAACCTCCATATCCTTTATATCTCCAAATTCTTTTCTCCATCATTCCCAAAAAACCTATAACCAATAGAGGAGCCTAGGAGAATTTCTTAGAACTAGGTTTAACATTTTTCAAACCTATGAACAGGATCGATAAACTTTTCTATAAAGATTGGTGTTTCGTACAACTTTTGGTGGAGGAAAGGATTATATCTAAAGGTTAGATTAGATCAATTTGTTTATGAATTGAAGAAATTTAAGGAAGTTGGACAAGCAATACCAACAAGATTTTACTCACAATTAGATTCAAAACTTTTCATTGCAAGTGATCTGTTATTCCAGGTATGCAGTGACATGTTTGTTACTTGCTAGATAGAAATTGTTAATAACTTGACTAACAAATAAATAAGCAGGTGAGGTTCGGGTTAACATCAGTTGGTCAAAATATAAGCTATGTTTCTATAACATATTATTTGATGTAATTAGCATAGTTAACTATATATGTATGTACATATATGTAAATGTTGTAGTTATTCCAATAGTATAATTGTGCAAACAATCATTGCTTTTGTTTGGTGTAAAAAATGGTAAAACAAAAGAGTAGAAAAGGAAAAAAAAAAACATAATTGGGTTAATAGGATAGGGCGGTCAAAACCAAAACCCTATGGAGGCGGGTTTGGGTTTTGAAAAAAAAAAAAAAACTTATAAGGATACGAGATGAGTTTGGGTAACCCTATAAGGAACCAAGGCAAGTTTAAGTCTTTAATGAGCCATCCTAAACCTGCTTCGGTTGTATCTCTAAGTTAACTCCTTTAACTTAGGTATAACCTTTTGTCATCAATTGTGCCTTAAAATGTTCAAAATTTCCATTAGCATGATATTTAATCTTGTATATCCACTTACAACCACTAATACGCTCCCCTTCAGGCAAGTGAGTACCATTTTGTTCGAGTCCATCTAACTCTCTTTTTGCATAGCCTCAACCCATCAATCGTCTTGGAAGCTTGAACATGAGATGTTTGTTATTTGGTTAAGAACACAACAGCTGGTGATTTTACATAATCTGATGGACATGAGGCAAAAGAATTAAAGGAAAACAATGTGTATTTGATGGATGAACTAGATTTAGTGGCATGAACAAAAGATACATCAACAGAATCATGATGAATAGGATGTATGTAATCTTGAACTCATTATGGAGTCTTAACAACTATTGTAGAATAATGTAAAGAAATTGAGGATCGAATGGGAATAAAAGATGAAGGGCTAGTTGAGGAAACAACAAAAGTATCATTGGACTCAGGAATAATACTTGCATGAGAAGATTAAATGAATTGATCACAAAACTCAAAAGGAAGAAAGTTATCAAACCAAACACAAGGATGATTGATAGAAGGAGAACGTAAATGATTTTGAAAGGAGGACTCATGCAAAGACATGTTTGAATCTTTAAAAGGAAACTTATCTTTATAAAACATAACATCCTTGCTGACAAACCAACTTTTAGTTTGAATATCATACAACTAGCAAGCTTTCTATCTAATTGAGTATCCAAGAAATATACATCGTGATCCTTTTGGATCAATTTTGTCCTTGTGAGGTTTTGTATTTGTTGCAAAATAAAGACAAACAAAAACATGCAATACTCCATAATCTGATTTTGTTCCATACAACCTTTCGAAAGGAGTTTTCTAATTCAATACTCGTTGGCATTTGATTAATAAAAAAGTAGCCACTTGTACACAATCTCCTTAAAAACATTTTGGTAAACTAGAATGAAAAAGTAGAGCTCTTGAAGTCTCTATTAAATGTTGATGCTTTCGTTACACTCGTACGTTTTGCCACAGAGAATTAGGAATTGCCTTATGATGTGAAATACCCAATTGAGAAAAAAATATTTGACATTTCTTACTAAAAAATTCAACCCCATTATCAGTCCACAAAAACTTAGGACATATATGAAAATGATTACTCACATATGCTAAAAAGTCTCTAAAGCTCCATAAAATTGAGATTTAAATTTCAACAAACAGAGTCTAAGTGCTACGAGAAAAATCATCCACTAGAGTAAAAAAAATATTGCTCTACTGTCCTTGTAGCAATATGATAAGGCCCCCAAACATCCAAGCGTATTAATTCAAAAAGAGATTAAAATATTATCTCACTATGTGAAAAAGGAAGACAATGAATTTTAGAAAGATGACCAAGTATCATAAAAGAAGTTGTCAAAGTCAACTTTATTACAACCTTCATTGTGTTTTAATTTTGACAAAGAATTATGATAAGTTGTACATGTAACGATTAAATTGTAGAAGTATTTTTATCAAATACTACATTTGACATACAAGTAGACAAAGAAATAATTTGTTGAGACATAGATGAATAAGAGTAGATTTTAGTCTCATTACAAGGCTTCAAATTCAAAACATACAATCCACATACAACTTCAGCTGATGCAACTCATTCAAGAGTTTTTGGTCATGGAAATGACAAGATTTAGCACCAAAGTTAGCTATTATAGGCAAGTCTAAAAGTAGTTTTGGTACAAACAACAAGTCGTGTTTAAAGTTGGGTATATATAAGACATTTAAGATGTAATTTTGGTGTAAGTTTTATATTACCAATAACAGAAATCGTTTTACAATTTCCATCAGGTAAGCAAATGATGGTTGTGTGTTTTTAGATGTGTTTTGAGAATAGAAAAGAGATATAAAGGGAGACATATGATTACTGGCACCTATGTCTATGATGTAAGACATATCATTCAAATTTGAGACTGCTAAGTGAGTGTATGAAGTACAAGTACTTGCAAATCGAGTGATTGATCCTTCTTAACATCCTTTGCGATCAACAAGTGATTGAGTTCACATCAACTTCATAAGTTCCTCACAAACTGATTGCACAAGGTGAGGATTCGATATTCTTTCATCAAATTGACTTCCTTCTTGATCAAATGGTGTATCCATTGATACTATTGAAAAATGACATGCTAAAGTATTGGTAGCAACATGATTAGTTCTAGCAAACCCTTTTCTAAAATTCCTTTTTCCTTTATACCACTCTAGGTAACCAACAAGCGCAAAGCAAGTATCAAGCAAATGCCCTTCAAATTTGCAATGTGAACAATACAATTTCACTTTCCTATATTTCTTTCAATCAACAAAATGGTTGTTAAAACCACTTCCACATCAATTAGCTGCAAGCGTAAATCCACTACTATCATAAGTAAAGAGATTGGTCACTCGTTTTTCTTTTTCAACTTGTATGACTCATATACATTAGATAAACTCATAAAAAAATTACATCAAATTGTTTTGCAACTCATGCTCAATCAATCACTCCTCTAAATCACAAGTGTAATATTTCAAGCAACCATAAGAACAAAGCAAATAAGGATTCAAGGATTGCAACTCTTCCTAGTAACACTTCAACCTATTATAGGTCATACTTTGATTTCTTTGTCTAATATTAGAAATTTCATATTGCAGTTGGAAAATTAAACGACCATTAGTTTGACCATATCAATCATGAAACTTACTCCATAATTCAAATGTTGATTGAGCAGAGACAAAACTTTATGATAGTTGATTAATCATAGAGTTGAGTAACCAACAATGCCCCATGTTATCACAAGTTAACCACTTGACAAACTCTAGTGTCTTTTTTTTTGTTTCAGTAGGATTCCATCTATAAATCCCAATTACTTTTGCACCAAGTGCAATTCGAGCAGAATGACTCTTAAGACATGTAATTCAAACCATTAAGCACTATATTTCTTAACATCATACTAGGATTGTCTGGTCTAGACAAAAATAAAAAATCTATACTCATCAATTGTGCAATCGCTATGATCTATCAAAATACGATCAAACTCTAAAATTTCACCACGGAGAAATTTGTGTAAGGAACATTACCGTCTACTCTATTACCATATGAGAAATTGAACCCGAATGTTTATCATGTTCAATTCTAGTATTCATCTAAATTCACATGACCTGAGCAAATCTCCATGTTCGTGAAGGAAGCAATACATAACAAAGAAGTGAAATGTAAATTGTTTGATTCTATTGTAAACTATTTTGTTTAGTATATAAAGACTATTTATACTCTTTCTAATAACAATTATACTGCAACGTGTCTCTAAGACTACTTGTCACGTACAAGTAAACAAATAAATAAAGACTATGCTATACTTTCACAAAATATTATAAAAAATTGATGAAGGTGACATTATAATAATGTGCTATAGAAATTTAAGTTGTTGTTAATATTGTGTAATAGGAATTTTATTATAATCTTATTCTTTATAAAGAACTATTACATTGTTTAATTAACCACAATAACAATTCCATACAAAATTCTTAGTAAAAAAAATTAAATAGTCATTCATTACTTAAATTTACAGACAACAATCTATTGCTTAAATAATTTTTTTCCTTAAATACTCTTATTTAAATAAAAAATTAATAAATAAAAATCTTATTTCATCTCTATTTTATTCTTAAAAACAAGAATTCTACTACAGTGCATAAAATTTTAATATTATATGGAAATGGTACTCATCGAGCAATGATCCATATTTATTAAGTATTGTACTGTTAAAGGTTGGCACTCTTCAACTCAAGGCATTTCGGCTTCGCTTCCACTTTCAAGCTCAACACAAACACCTCACTTTTCAAATGGAAGAAGAATCTCAGCACAAGTATTATTATGAGTCTCGGACACCCCATTTCTTCAAGATAATACTCCATGACACCCTTCAAACTGGAAAGCTTGTAAGAGCTTCTCTTTTGGCTTTGTGCATTCTCTAATTTTCTTTTCTTCATTTAGTATTATACATGAAACTATTCATGTGTTTTTCAACATGCATGTAGAGATTCCCAAAGAGCTTTGTCCAACACTACCGGAAAAGTTTATGTTTGGGTAAAGTTTATTTAAAAGTCACATCTGGTGATGCATGGGAAGTGGGGTTACAAAAGGAAGAAGATGGTAACATGTGGTTGCATAAGGTTGGCAAGAGTTCGTAGTCTTCTATAACATAAAGTTTGGTGATTTCCTAGTTTTTGGTTACCTAGGAAATTCAGAATTTCGAGTTCTTATATTTGATAAGACTACCTCGGAGATTGCGTACCCATGTAAGGCTAAGAATGAGCAGGAAAACAATGCTGATATTGATCCATGCATGTTATTGTTAAGGCCGAGATAGAAGAAAGTGATGCTGAAATGGCGATTGATCATGCTGCATGTCAAATATATGCATAATTGCATATTTTCAAACAATCGCGATAAGAATCCAAACTGCTTGGGAAAAATATCTCGAGGTACGTATATTACATTGGTTTCCATAATAGCATAATCTTCATGCCAATCCCTTCTTTTTGTTTGTTAGCACTTGTATTGCTTTGTGATCTTCTGGCAGATGATGATTATGCCGATGGAGAGTTGGAGACCACTAAGTGCTTCAGACAATATGAGTTCAGAGAAATTTCTGAAGAATTGTTAAAGCCAGAGCCTTCAATTCCCCCAACCCGTACTTTCAAATTATCATGAGAGCATCTTATGTGTACTCCAAAATCAACTATTTGGTGAGTTTATTGATTCCACTGAAAATATGATTCTCGTCTAGTCTCTAGTCTGTGTTGTTTTCATCGTTTCAAATTTTTTCATAGTGCAGCATCTGCCTGGTAGATTTATAATGGATCATATTGGTCAAAAGGATTGTTATCCGAAACTTTCTCTTCCTTGTGGGAGATTCTGGACGGTGAAGTGCCGTTTTAGGATGCTCGGTAATCAGCCAGAAGCAAGAATCCAGTTGGGTTGGAAGCCTTTTGTCAGGGATAACAGCTTGGTGATGGGTGATGTTTGTGTCTTCGAGTTGGTTGATAGTGTCAAAGTTCATTTTCGTGTAACCATTTTCAGAGCAAATGTGGATACAAGTTTCATTCCCCATCCTGGTGAGTCGGTAAACATCATCGCTCTGACTTTTGTCATTTTAACAAAATTTGGTCATTGGAGAAGTTTGATGGTTTATGTTTTACTCAGTTAATAACCTGAAGGAAGTGAATCGATTGAACATGTTAAGGTCAAGAGATATAGAATTTTTATTGAGATTTCAATTCAGAGTTTCCAATTTAAGACCAAATATAAAAGATGTTTCTACATTAAATTTTCTGACCAATGGCTATGTGTATAAATAATGAAAGTTACAAGTTGATCAAATGATCCAGTCAAGTCAGAGACTGGAGAATGCCCTGGCGGACGGATCATGCTGAAACCTCCCTGCCATGAAGAGTCGGGTTCTGCTATTCAATATGCAGCTATAAGCAATGACACTTCCAAGTATCCTTCCTTTGAAGTTGTTATAACTGAAGCTCAGCTGAAACGTCAAAACATTGTAAGTTCATGCCAAATTTGTTTTATTCTTATATATGTATGACCCAAATGATGTTAAGCGGCAGACTACTTTTCTAAAATTTAATCCTATCGTTAATCATATTAATTGCAATATTCATCTTGATCCTGCATTAGGAAAGGTAGAATATTGTGATGAGCTATATACTTATTTGTGAGAAATAGAAGTTTGATAAAAATTGGATGTTATGGTAATGAGAAATCTATTCTGTGATGCAGCATATTCAAAGAAAGTTTTCGAAGCATTTAAAGCGAAGCACGAGTGTCGTGAGACTCGAAGTTGCTGGAAGATTGTGGCAGGTAAGGGTTCGCTTTTGTCGGCGAGATAGAAGAGATGCAACGTTTTCTTATGGTTGGAGGGAGTTTGCAAGTAAGAACTTTCTGCAAGCTGGAGATGTATGTGTATTTGAGCTTATAAAGAAGGAAGAAATGGTTCTAAAAGTCACCATCCACAAAAACAGCCATCGTGTCGTTTGAACTTTGTTCACTAACAGATGGTAAGAATGATATTGACATGGATGGACAAGGAGATAATCCTTTTTCCTCCTTTCGTAAGTTTAGATTTTAGTGAATCAAAAACAAACTACTATGACGTTTATTTTAGTGTAAATACTATGATGGCACTCACATGCAGATAAACTATATGAAGGTTCCGAACTAACCGATCCTCATAGAAGGCTTGTTAAGTGTAAGACACCTTTTCTTCTGTTAGCGTTTTGCTGGCATGAATGGGTGAAGATTATTTTTTTGCCATTTATGTTTTTCAGCACCTGTTTTTCAGTAAAGGATTGTTATTCTGCATATGGAACTTCTTCTATCCATCATTTATTAGGTTTTGCTAACAATCAACACAAATTACAATGGTTATTGTCTATCATGGAGGGGTGGAGAAGAGAAAGTAAAGAAGAGAATATGATGTGCACAATTTAAGGTAAAAAACCACATGTAAGAAAGAATAGATTCACTAGTGCAATAGGAACAGTGCAATAGTTCAATCATAATCACATTACACAAATTTTCTCTAATCAAACTTTGAAGATTTTCCACTTTCACTTTCAATACCCAATACAATTAATAGCGCGCGCGCACACATAGATAGTTTGATGTGGTCATGGTCACCGAGAGTTGGGAAACCAAGGTCGACTGAGCTTAGCATACAAGGTCGGCTGACCATATCACGGTTTAAAGTGTATTAGATTTTTTCATTATATATTTTTTAGTTTTCTAATTTATATTTTATTCTTTAACTAATGAGGTTTTCCTTTAGCCTATATAGAATTAAGAGTCTTAGTCATCCTTTAGCACACAAGGCTATATAGGAAAGAGTATACAATAATGATGTGTTTGGTGAATCAAATACCATGGTCTAATAAAGACCATTATGATTAATTGATAATACTAATTAGAAATTTTGTGAAAGATTTCTGTAAAAACTTACATTAACTTTGAAATTTCTATTGAGTAGACTTTGTCGTTGCAAGAATTCTTAATTCATGAGTTGTAAGGAGGATTGTTGTTTTGGTATTGTTTTCAAACCGAACCGATATTGATCAATGCAAATATGATTCCTATGGAAGATCGATAATTTTATTCATAAATTAACTAAACTTATATAGATATTAAACCAATACCAAATCGATACTGATCCAGAGAAAAATTTGATTTATTTGACAATGCAAATAGAGGTAGCTTGTAATTGATAAGGCTTTGATATTCATCTATTATAAATTAAGAAGGTTTCTTTCTGACATCTTACTCTAATCAATCTGTAATACAGCTTATATTGAACGTCTTGTTCATCTTATCACAGATTCTAGTCAACTTCTTGTCCCACGATCCATATGTCACATAGGGTGTTTTTAACAATCTTGATTCAAATGTTAAACAGAAGTGGAAGCGAAATAGATCGAGTACATACCTCCAGCCATTGTGAAACAAACGTAAGACACAATTTAACAAAGTTTTGTTCTTGATTTTCTCTTTAATTTTTTCCTGGTACTTCTAAACCCTAACTCAATCTAGACGATGGTGTAATTTCTTTTGAGAGAGTACGCTTAGAGTGTAAGCTCCGGAAAATTTCAGTAAATAATTCCAAAATGAATTTCGAAAATAAACCCTAAAAATCACTCCAAATTAAAAGCAAACTTCGACTAGTCCTAAATCATGAACGAATCCAGAAATTTCTTAATCTTGAGGAAAATAAGAATCCTTAAAAATAAAATAAGAACTTAATATATTTCAATTCCAAAACCACTACGTACGACAAATTATATACGTAACTCTGACTTATAAAATCAGGGAATATAGAGCCCAAAAACAAATTATTAAAAAGTAAATAATGATTAACCTTCGGAAATAAAACCCAATTCAATAATTCAGAAAACGCTAAGAGATATTAAATACTTATGAAAATAAAATTTAAAATAAATTTCTCAAATTAAATATGTTATATAAACATAAAACATCAGTTTCCAAATTGACAAATATCTAAACCAGAGAATCACTCGGAAACCCTAAGTGGAATACAGTAGTTTAAGTCCGGCAATCTCGCGTCCTTAACCCTAGAGGCCGAGGTGTAGTTTAAGTGTGTAGAATAGCTCTAGTAATATAAGTTTGCTTAAAAATATCATATTGGTAATTTTTTGACCTATTTTAAACCTGTTCTGATATAGAATTTGAAAAAGCGTGTCCCGAGGCTCGAAATATCAAAAATATACCATTAATACCGTTAGACTCGTATTTTCATAAGGATTTTAAAAATATAAGTTTCATGATTTTTTTTTAACTAGAATTATTTGATTTTGCGATTATATTCGTATTTTATTACTACCGGTAATTAACTAGTCTTTTGTACTATTCACTACTATTCATTACACGATTTTATTATTCTTATAAACCCTTATATTTTTAGATAAATATTTTATATATCCTAGAAAATTTCATTTTTCCAAAATTTAGTTTGTTTCGGATTTATACGAGATCAGATTCTGTTTGAGACCCGATACTAAAAATAAAATAAATTAATTTTATAATTGGAAAATATTTGAAAAATATTTTTAATTTCATAAATAATTTTTTTATAATTTTTCGAGTTATAAAAGTATCAATTATAGCTCATATTCGCGTATTTTGATCATACCGGTAACTTATTTGATAATTCACTAAAATAAATTAATTAATTATCTTATTTTAATTATGAAAATCTGCTACAAATATTTGGAATACATTTTCTATATTTTTATTTTTGTTTATTAAGAAAGTATTGTTACAAACCCATAAATTTAAGTACACCTTTCACACATCACTTTTTTTTCACTTCAATCTTTCTACACTTTATTATATCACTTCATGGCAGATTTTGACTCCTTTTTACTGCCCTTTTGTCTCTTGAAATATTACAAAATTAATTAAAATAACTCTTTTTCAAATCATTCTTTAAGAAGCTACACATATCATTAATTACATTACAATTCCAAGTCAAAAGCAAACTAAATTCTCTCTCTCACTCTTTGGTCTTTCACGTGCAGTACCCCCCCAATTCGCTGCCCTTGTTTCATTTTTTTTTTTTCAATTAATACAGTCCTCTCTCTCCATTTAATGCCTCCCATTTACACCCTTCCCTTCTTGGAAACCCTACACCATTTACTCTCTCTTTTTCCCCTCTTTATTACTTTCTTAGCCTTGTTCTTGCAAGGAATACAAGCTGCCCCCATCTCTAAATCTTGCTTCCGCACTTCATTCTTGAAGATTTTTAAGTAAACTTTCTTCTTAAGCTTCCATAGATGATATAGGTGACCCCGAAATCGACGATCCATACCACCGGATTATTTTTACTAAGAGATCGGTGATCCAATGGCCGAGTGAGTTTTCCTCTTATTTTGTTACCTTGCTTGTGCTTGTAGCTAGTTGCACTAGAATTAGGAAAAGATAAAATTATTATGAGCCATGGTATAATCTTAGTTGAATGAATGATAAGTATATCGTGGCGAGACTTGTTGTAAAATCATTGTATGAGTTAGCATAGACTTGAATTGTTGGAAATTCTTTATGATCGCTCTTAACCTACATAATTAACATGCCACGATTATATGAATAAACTGTACATGCATATCACATATTGAGTCACATTGCATAGGCTAATATACCTTTGGTGGGACAAAAGTACATTAGTGGATGGCGAGGGGGCCAATGTTAACATTAAGGATGCGAAATCGCTTAAGTTAACGGTAGTGTAAGTCCCCGAATTTTTAGATCCAAATTTAAAGACCTAAACCCTAATCAGAAGTCAACCGGATTCATAAGTCAACCAAAACCCTAGTTTACCGTAACCGCTTAACTCCAACATTACAGTTTTCTCAAGCCCTAGAAAACGAAGTTGGAAAAGTTAGCTATTATAGTCCGTAATAGCTATAAGTTATATAAAAATATCAGATTGAAGGAATTCGAGTGTCCTTCGAACCCGATCGGACATAGTTCTTGAAAAACGTGTTCGGAAGACCGGAATAGGAAAAATATTCCGAATACACCGTTAGACTCGTAAAAATATGAGATTTCTAAAAATATCAATTTCGTAATTTTTCGGTAGCTAAAAATATCAGATATCGTTTTTATACGCGTATTTTCTTACTACCGGTATTAAATTGTCATGTCTACTTTTACATTACACTATTTTCTACTATTGTATACTATTCATCTATCTCTACTTTTTCTTACAACCTACTCTTACAAACCATACACCTATTTCTTACACATTTTTATTTTCAATACAACTTCACATCTTTCATTTCTTACTTTTAATTAACAAAATAACAAAAAAATAAATTTTTGGTCTTCTCCATGCTTGAAATTGCGCCGGCCCCCTCTTGATGCCCCTCAATTTGTTTTGTTTTTTATTTATTTAATTAACACAAGCTATCTCCCACATTTTCCTATAAATACCCCCTCATACCTTCACCTCTTTCACACCACTTCTTCTCTAAAGTTATTATACCAAAATCTCTCAAAATCTCTCAAGAGTTCTTTCAAGAAGTTCTTCTTAGTTTAGCTTCTTTTAGGTAAGAATTCCTTCAAGATTTCTTTATGTTCATCTACTTAGTATGAGCTTAGTGTGTGTTTTCTAAAACCATGAAGGTTAAGAAAGCAACAATAGGTACATACTTTGTTTTTGTTCATAATCATAATTCCTTTATGTTCATTTATGTTTCTTTTATGTTCATAACTATCTAATATATCTATATAGCTATATATATTATTTAGAGCATATAAGCTCATAGTTTTGCAATTTATTTACCTTTCATGCAATTTATTTACTTCATTGCAATTTATTTAATTTCAAGTAATTTTAAGACTAGTCATTCTAGTCTTAGACTTATCCTCATCAAGTCAAAACAATTCTTTCTCTTTTTCTTTTTCGGGACTAGTCTTTTCTTAGTCCCGGGGTACCTTGATGAAGCTAAAGTCCCAATACTTGATTTATTTCTTTATATGCTTATTCTTTTAAGTTATTTTCATATTTTCATAGCTTATGATTCATATGCATGAATGAACATAATGGTTTTGTCTCAACAAAATAAACAAAGGAAATGTTTTCTCAAGATAAAAGGTTTTCCCTCTAGAAATAAAAATATGGAGTTAATATTTAGAGGAACTTATAAGAGATATATATTTTTTTTTTTTACAAACATACAAAAGACTTATGAAGTAAACAAAAGTTTTACAATAACTTCATCTTTTTCCAAGTAGAACCCCTTTTCATTAAAATAAAATAATACCAAGAAACCAAGGAGCTAAAATATTTTTATGAGAAAATTGTCAAAATTATTGGAATCTAAGTTTAGAAAATAAAACCACTCCTTAGGAATTTAAAGAAACTAAATTTAGAAAAAGAATATTTATCACAAATAACTTAAGATCTTTCAAAAGAAAAATAAATATTCCAACAAAATCTTAAGTTCAAAGTCTTTTAAAACCTTACTTTTTATAAGTTGAGACAACTTCATTTACTTCATACATTGGTTATGAGTCATTACATATATGTATATACCTTTCAAAAAGTTTACAAAATACTTGAAATATTTATCTTTTCAAATAAGCTTTGTTTACAAAAAGGAAAACAAGTTTTTGCAAATTCGTGGCAAATCTGGTCGCTATCTTTTCGGAACCCAAACGACTTAGTTTTATGAAAATAAGCTTAGAAATACGTAGATCTTTTTGAGTAGGTAGAAAACGGTATATTATACGTGAAATTCCGAATTAAAATGAGCAAGTTATGGCCATTTTAAGTTGGAATTTCCTTCTATATGATTTTTACCGCGATTTTAAGAAAAATTTAGAATCTTCAAGAATAGAAGTTTTATGAAAGACTCATTTTGGGTATTTCATTTTGTTTAGGTGACGAGGGACCAGAGATTGCCTACCCGAAGGACTATTTTGATTAGACCTACCAATCATGGAGTGAGTTAATTCTTTTCCTAAGTTACATTTCCTTGTTTGTGCTTGTAATTAGTGGAACTAGAAATTTAGGAAAAGATAAATGAACAAATGTTATGAAATAATTGTTGAATGAAAATTAAGTATATCGAAAGACGATATGTTAAATAAAAGTGTGACTTTTGTATTGATTTGATGAAATTATGGTTGATCACCTTTAACATGAATCCAACTTATATGGTTAAATGTTAAATTGAAATTCATTCATGCATATCATGCTTGTGAGTCGCATTTATTTCACTACTATTCTTCGTGTGGGGAAACGAGGAAGTGGTAGTGGTGGCTAGTAGGAGCCGATAAGTCTACATGGGCCAGTAGGAGCCAGGAAGTCTACAGGGCAAGCAGGAGCCGGTAAATCTGCAAATATTGATGGTCGTATGGGCCTAAAACCACCCAACCCTTGTCATGGAGAGCGTTAAATCCATGCTACACTCGATTTCCGGTTAATCTTGTGTATTTGGTTGATCATGTGATTGTTGCATTACATATGCTTAAATTAAATGACTTGGTTGTCATATGGAAATGTTATATAGTTAGGAATTATCTCACTAAGCAAGATTTGCTTATACCCTTATAGTTTTCTATTACAGTATGATTATCTATGGTTGACCCCGAGGAGTCCAGTGTGCCAGGCATGAGCTTACGCTACTAGGAGTTTTTGGAGGAAGTTTATGTATTTTTAGTTTTTGACATAGACTTCTAGGAAAAATCTCTATAGTAGATGTATGTGATAGATATATTTATTTTGTTATTAGTATAGTTGATTAAAGACTTTAGGGCGGGGGAATGCCCCTAAGATGATGTACGAACTTATTATGGAATGAAGATCTTATGATTATATATTTAAGTTTATGCTTGCTTTTGCTATCTATTTAAACGTAATACCCCTATGAGTCTCCTACTATCTTGGAAGCACGCCTTGCATATGATATCAAAGCTCTTGCGTGACTACGGATTGTCATTCATTAGCTTTAATGTTATATACGGCGGACTGCCACGTTTAGGAAACCCTCTGGGGCGTGACAGGTTGTGGTGTAGGCATGTGAATCAACTACAAAAACAACAAGAGAAAGAGATTAGGATTATGGTTGCATGACTTATGGACCACCCCACTCAAGATTGGAATTATGGTTGCATGTCTTATGGACCATCCTAACCCGAATGGAGGGCATAAATCCATTCACATATGGCTACCGGAATGCTTGTCTGCTTATGTATTTGGTCATGCATAGCATATGGATGAATTATAACTTGCTTGTTATGGTACGAAATTAAGGGAACTCTCACTAAGCTAGTGTAGCTTACATCCCAATAGATGTTTGAGTAACAGGTTGACGGGAGAATGCTACTTGGGGACCAAGATGGTTGGAGCTGAATATAACTTCGGGATTTCGACAAGGAGCAAGAACGCTTGAAGATATTACCTAGGTTTTGTGAATTTCTTTGTAATAGTTTTATGTAGTGAAATCTTTTGATGAATTGAAATTGAAGTATAGTGATTTGTATATGAAGTATAGTGAATTGAATTTCCTTTACATTGTTACTCAAGTTGTATCAATATAAAATGTATCACTCCGATGTGTCTCCTCCATGTGTTAGACGCCTTGTACATAGTATGGAAACCTTCGCGTAACTGAGGCGGTCATTCCTAGGCTTTAATATTGTGTACAGTGGACTGCCACGTTTAAGGCACCCTTCGAGGCGTGACATAGGGACCTAAATAGAAGATCACGTTCTATTATATACAACTCTGCCCACCACGGAGTCTTTTGAACGTGAGAGGCGTGGATGTGGGATGAATGTGATCTTGAAAATGGACTACATTCGGAAAAATTCTCGATAAAATGGCGGAGATCTCAACTGAAAAACTCAACCCAAAATAGAGCCTAATATATCGGGAAAATATCCTAGAAACAAGTAGGAAATTCCAACATTCTCCCACTTGATCCATTTAACCCAACACCAAACATAACAAGAAACAAAATATATGAATCATGGCGATAGGTCCTCTCATAACGAGTTTTATCCTCCATGCATTATGATATATTGAGTCTCTCAATACTAGCCCTTAAACTTAATGAATAAACCCAACGTTTATTCGAGGTCCAAACTTAATGATATTTCTCATAACAAATGAATAAACAAACGTGTACACAAAACCAAATGAGAAAGCATCAATAGATAAGAGTTTCCAAAACATCAAATGCATGTACAATAAAAATTACATCATGGAACCAAGTCCTATTCTCACTACATGATCCTTAAAATTCTTTGGTGGCATGCATTTAGTTATAGGATCAGCTATCTTTAACTCAGTGCTAATGTGCTCAATGACAACTTTCTTTTCCTTAACACTCTCTCTTATGGCTAAGTATTTGATGTCAATATGCTTACTTCGACTACCACTCTTGTTGTTCTTAGCCATAAATATAGCAAATGAGTTATCACAGTACAATCTCAATGGCCTAGAAACAGAATCTACAATTCTAAGCCCATACATGAAACTCTTCAACCATACAACATGTGAGGTAGCCTCAAAGCAAGATATGAACTCGGCTTCCATAGTGGAAGTAGCAGTCACTCTTCCAAGACACGGCTAAGCATGAAAATATAACCAGATGTTGATTTGCGTGAATCAACACAACCAGCAAAGTCCGCATCGGAGTATCCAATAACATCCAAATTGTCAGTCTATCTATACATAAGCATATAATCCTTTGTCCCTTGAAGGTATCTCATCACCTTCTTTGTAGCTCTCCAATGGTCAACACCAAGGTTACTTTGATATCCCCCTAGCATCCTAACAACAAATGCAATGTCAGGTTTAGTACAGACCTGAGCATACATTATGTAAAGAACCAATATCATCCCTATAATTAAGACAGGTGATAACGACTCCCCAATCACATATAACCTAAAGAATTATATGTAAAGTTGTCATAGAGAATTGTTTGAAGAATTGTTTGTCTAAATCCCCAAAATCAACTAATTTGAAAACTAATGATTTTTAAAAATTTTAATAAAACACAACATCACCATCATCATATATCACAAGAGAAATAAATTTAAGATATACATATAGCTATGTTTAGATATTACAAACAAAGGCTTCTTACAAACCTTATTCAAAAGCCACAAAAGATAATTCAATCTATAACATCAAATACAAACATCAAAAGACATCATAACTAATCTATTACAAAATAGGAATTCCATCATGGTCCATGGTCATATCTAGTCCTCCAGATCATCTAGGAAATTCTTAAAGTCAGTACCATATCCCATATTTGCGTAAAAGTCATCTTGATCGTCACCTGAAATTGTTAAAATATGAGCCAAAGGCTCAGTACACAAGTAACGAATACAAATGCAAAGTGATACACACATGCTTAAACTAAATGCAAATGTAACATCCAATTGAGTATTAATTAAACTTTAGTTACTTAAACAACAATGGGATATTCAAACCCCGGACAACAGGGATTCCTAGGGGAACTTGAGTAACGATCACGACGCTCAAGGAGTTGATATAAGTAGTTCGGATACTCATATCTCCTAGATAAATTTATCCAACAACAAATAAGTAATCTCATTTAGGGTTTTTAACCATTTCTCAACTTTACTTAACTCAATCCATAATATCACCTAATTCAAGTATTTCCATAAACATTAAATTAAATCATATTATACCTTTTAAGAATAAGTAAATGTTATACTGATACCAAATACCCTATCAATTACCCGCTGAACCATTTATAAAAGTCATTTCAAATAACAAGGGTGGTCTAAGCACCTAAAACTACCATGCCGCCAATATGAGCAGGGTAGTGCTCTTCGAACCAGACTCAACGGTATAAAAGACACTCATTCAAGCAATCATTAAATTTTCTTAATTTAAAGTAATTTTAAACGATGCCTATGCTAACAAGGAGTTAAGCAAGTTACCGTGTACCTGAAATATCTCGAGAACTATGGGGTAGCCGAATGAGGATCTATCACTATACAAAGAAATTATCAAAATTCTCATTTAGTTAAAGCATAACTCAACTAATTTCAAACATAAGCAACCAAAGAAATTCAAATAAATTATCACAAAATCATAACATAGCATTTAAATGTCATATAATACCATACAATACTCAACAAATACTTAATTGGTCATATATCAAGTTTTGAAGAACATTTAGAGAAGTTTTGAAAAATAAAGTTATAGGGGAGGTAGGCCGGCTGCAAGGCCGACGGCCTAAGCCAGTACGCAGGCACCTTAGGGGGAAAGGCCGACGGCCTTGGTGCCAGTGTAGCCTAGAATCATAAATTTCCAAATTTTATGAGAGGTACACGAGATGGTTCATGCCTTGTGAACCCCTAAATGCTGCCAGCTTTTGCTGGTATGCCAGTGGTGTGGGCTCTTATGTCCGCGACCTACTTGCCGGTGTAAACCCCTGGAACGAAGTTACGTGATTTTCACGAATTCCCCTGTTTTCTTTGTAAAAATTACACATTCAAAAATTCTCCAAACTCATTCTAAGCTTCCCAAAGCTTGTTATATGTTCTTAACATCATTCAACAAAAACTAACTCCTCTTTAGTCCATCAAACACAATTTACATCTCAACTCCACATGCCCATTACACTACTCAACTCTTTGTCATCTTAGCACAACCATCCCAACACTTCCAAATTCATATATAACATACACTACAAGCTCCTCTAGCAACATAACACTACTCAAACTACTATCAAAATATAGAAATCATCCTATCACAATTTAGCATATAAACTCTATTATAATAAAAGCATAACTTCAAGTATGCATAAAGCAGAGAAACACACTTACCATAAGAACTTTGTGAGTCTTGTTGCAAGCTTTTGATGGTCTAATTTGTGGAAGATGAAGGGACTATGGGGCCCTGGGAGAACTTTCTGTGTGAAAAAGGGTTTTCAAGGCTTGTGAGGGTGTTTGAGTTGTTTGAAAATTTTTGGACGAATTTTGCACTTTTAGAAGTTGATATTATCCTTATGTTTGACTTTAGTCGCTGCCAAAATTAAGGCCTTTAATTATCTTGGCTTTGGCTAATTAATGAGCTTGTTTTGGGCTAATCAAAAGTGGGACTTGGGCTCTATTTTATGATTAAAAATTTCTACTAAGTATAGGCTTAAATACATGCATAATTTAACTTATTCTAATCATATTTCATACATTCTAAAGTACTTAAAAATTTATAAACCTAATACTTAACCATTTTAAGGTATTTAATTATTTTAACATAATAACATAACTCATATTTTATGCACCAACATGAATCACATTCATCACACTTCAAAATCATATATAATTTTAATAACATATTTATAAAATATAAATTGGAAAATTCATGGCTATTTCACATTAGGCTTCCAACAGTTGAAGCATATGGGATGTTTTTCATTTGTTCTCTTTCAAGCTCATTTTTGGGGCATTGACTTAAGCTGAATTTGTCACCCTACAATGGGTGCCACATTTGGTGAACAATCCTTCATTCAAAATCTCACTAAAACTTTGTTGATATAGGTCTTTTGAGACAAACCTAAAATGCCTTGAGATCTTTCCCTATGGATCTTAATGCCAATGACATAAGATGCCTCACCCATATCCTTCATATCAAAGTTCTTCGAGAGAAATTGTTTCACCTCATGTAGCAAACCCCTATCATTGGTTGCAAGTAAAATGTCATCCACATATAGCACAAGAAAACAAACTTTACTCCCACTGACCTTCTGGTATATACATTAATCCATAATGTTCTCTTCAAAACCAAATGAGGTGATGACATTATGGAAATTCAAATACTACTGACGGGAGGCTTGTTTTAATCCATATATGGATTTACTAAGCTTACAAACCAAATGCTCACCATCATTAGTGGAGAATCCTTCTGGTTGTTTCATGTAAACCTATTCCTCCAGATTACCATCAAGGAAAGCCATTTTCACATTCATTTGGTGCAACTCCAAATCAAAATGTGCAACTAATGCCATAATTATACGAAAGGAATCTTTCTTAGATACAGGAGAAAATGTCTCTGTATAGCCGTTTCCTTCTCTCTGAGTGAATCCTTTATCAACGAGTCTTGCTTTATGTCTCTCAATATTGCCTTGTAAGTCTTTCTTTGTTTTGAAGACCCATTTGCATCCAATGGCTTTTACACCATCAGGCAACTTGACGAGATTCCTAACTCTATTACTTGCCATGGAATCCATCTCTTCTTTCATGGCATTATGCCACAAGTTTGAATTTTCAGAACTCATGGCCTATGAAAACGTCTCAGGATCATTTTCGGCTCTAACATTGTAGTCAGACTATTGCAGATACACAATATAGTCACTAGGAATTGCTAATTTTCTTACTCTAGTAGATCTTCTTAATGTTGCATCAAATTCTCTTGAGAAATTGAATCATGTTGATCAGCAGGTTGTTCAACAGCTTTAGACATTTGTTGAACTTCAGTATCTACTGATTAAGATCAGCAGTTTATGGTTCCTTCACGAATGGTTCTTCAACATGCATTTGCACTGGAGGTGTGTTGTTAACAACAACGATCAGTCCGCTCTTGAAGTGGTACATTGAGTATCTGTATGATCTTTCTCAGAACTAACACTCCAGATTTATCACTCCCACTAATCAAGTCATTCTTAAGAAATTTTCATTTCTTGATTCCACAAACCTAATGCTATGAGATGGACAATAAAATCTATACCCTTGGACTTTTTAGCATATCCAACGAAATATCCACTAATAGTCCTTGGGTCCAACTTCTTCTCTTGGATTATAGACTCTTACTTCAGACAGACATCCCAACGCATATATGCAAACTCAGTTTCCACCCTTTCAATAACTCAAATGGCGTCCTTTTGACAACCTTGGTTGGAACTCGATTTAATATATACACTGCCGTTTTAAGAGCTTCAGTCCATAATGAATTAGGAAGTTTTGAGCTTGCAAGCATGCTCCGTACCAGGTCCAATAATGTTCGGTTTCTCCTTTTAGCTATTCCATTCTGATATGGAGAACCAGGTAAACTGTATTGGGCAATAATCCCATTCTCTTGAAGAAACCTTGCAAATGGACCAATTGCTTGTCCACTCTATTTTTATCTACCATAGTACTCGTCGCCTCTATTGGATCTCATGATTTTAATTTGTTTTCCACATTGTTTTTCTACTTCAGTTTAACACCTTAAAAGCATCTAATGCTTTATTCTTGTTGTTAAGCAAGTAGACATACATATAGCGTGAGTAATCATCTATGAAAGAGACAAAGTACTTATCACGATATGCATCATGTCTGGACTACAAATGTCTGTATGTATGATTTCAATGGTTCAAACTCCTCTTGGCACCCTTATTTGACTTGTTAGTTTGTTTTCCCTTAATACAACTTATACAAGTCTCAAAATCAGGAAATCTAAAATACTAAGTGCTCCACCATTCACCAACCTTTTGATTCTATCAATGGAGATGTGTCCTGATCTCCGATGCCACAACATAGAGGATTCTTCATTCACAACACATCGTTTAGTGCTAACCCTTTCATGAACGTGCATAATAGTATGGTTATCATCATTTCGTAAATTAAGAAGAAAAAGACCATCAAACAAAGTACCAAATCCAATAACATCAAATTTAAAAAATAAATTAAATCCGAAATCGGAAAAGTTAAAGGAATAACCATCTAATACAAGTCTGGAAACTGAAATTAAATTCCTAGAATAACCAGGGACATAAAATGTCTTTTTCAAATTTAAAATGTAACCATTACTTAGGATTAAGCTGCACGTCCCAACAGCCTCCACATGTGAGGACATCTTGTTGCCTGAATAGATGCTATGCTCACTTCCCATTGGCTTCCGCAGGTCTACTAAATCCTGTAATGAATTGGTCACATGGATTGTAGAACAAATCAATCCACCATGTGTTATGATTAACATCAATCATATTGGATTCATAACAACAAATAAAAGTCGAGTACCTTTCTTATCAAGCCATTGTATGAACTTGGAGCATTGTTTCTTATGTGTCCCTCTTTTACAGAAGAAACACACAGCCTCCTTCTTTATGTTCTTTACAGGAGGGATTTTCCCTTTCTCTTTATCTTTGCTTGATCCTTCTTCTTGCTCTTTCACGAGTAGTAAGTTCAACCTTTCCTTTTCCTTTTCCTTTTCCTCCATAAGTAGTCTACCCTCTTCCTGAACACACATAGTCAACAACTCATTGATTGACCATTTATCCTTATGTGTGTTGTAAGATATCTTAAATGGGTCATGTTGTGAGGTAAAGTGCAAAGAATGTAGTGAACTAGGAAAGATTCTGACAACTCAACTTCTAATGCCTTCAGTTGGGCGCAATGTCCCTCATGCGCGTGATATGATCACGCACACCCTTAATTCCGGTGAGCCTCAGAGTTGAAAGCTCTATAATTAAGGTGCTGGCCATTGCCTTGTTTGAAGTGGCAAATTGCTCGTCAATGGCCTTCAGCAAATCTTTAACCTTTTGATATTGCTCGACAGGAGCCCTTTACCAGCAAAATTTTTGTCTTTATGAACATAACTAACAAGCGATTAGATCGCTCCATTTTTCATAAAGACTTATTGCATCTGGAGTGCTAGTTCAGTTATTGCAAGGGCCTCCTCTTTTCTTATGGCATAATCAATGTCCATCCATCAAAATAAAGGAGAATTCTCTCCTTCCAAACTTTATAGTTATCCCCTTTAAGTTCAGGAACATCACATCGCATATAAAGTTAATTGACAGGTTAATTGCTGCAATAATTAAACATACATCTCAATTACAAAAATTTTGAGACAATAACATAGAACATTCTTAGCAATGTTAAAATCATGCTGAAATATGAATCTAGTGACATAAAACTTGCATGTGGCTAAAGATCTAATTCAGATTCATCTAAGTCTTATGATGAAACATCAAATCATGTTCCTTTCCTAATCCTTGTGTAAATTAGAAAATATAATTCGACATTTATCCTAATTAATCATACACAATAAAATAAAATTTATGTAGATAAATCTATTTATATGCATAATTAATCACAATTAATGTTTATTTTCCATATGTTATCTTAAATCATCATTAATATACAAATTTAATTAATTAAAGACGTTGTGGCTACTCTCTAATTAATTTAAATTATATGATCACTTAAACATTAACTAAAATTCTTAGGCTCGATTATTGCATAAAACTATAAGCAATATTATGAATTCAATTCTAACACATTTATATTATCTAATTAATATTTCATGTATAATGATAAACCATAAATTATACACATAGCTAAATAATATAAGCACATAATTAAATTTATAAGAGCCAACAAGAGTTAATTAATAACCAATACAAACTAATTTTAATGTGCAAAATTATTTATCTAAATGTCATAATCATAAGTGATAATAATATAGACGTATTAAAATATAAATATTATATAAAACAAACACAAATAAACAAAGAAAAAACATTTCAGCGTGTATGCCCAACTAGAGAAAATAAATGATCGAAACGCGGAATTGAATGCCAGATCAAACGGACAACCCAAGAGAAACATTCCACTTTCCAACTTTCAACATTGATTGTTATATATATAATGTTAAATCAACGAGGCAGCCCATAGTTTCTTTTCCAACTTTCAACAATTTGGACTATACATATATATATCCTTACTCAATTGTCGTGGAAGATGACCGTAATCTATATATATATATATATATATATACACACACACTGTAACTCCAAAAAATGAATATATGTTGGATTCTTTTTATTTTTCTAAGAGAAAAATTCAATAAAAAGGATGGCAAGAAGAGTCAGAGATATAGTGCAAGTTGGTACAAAAGTTGCAATATTAAATTTATAAAAGCATTTGACATTTGAATCACCCAAAGACAAAAGAAAAGGCCCTTCGCATGCAGATTGACATTCATTATAATAATGACAATAAAGGAAATAGGAGGATAGTGCCTGAGAAACAAATATAAAATACTTTAAAACCAAGCAGACAACATCCTAAAAAGTTAAAACACATATATACGCATTATATATATTGTCTTCAATCTTAATAAGGTCATTTCGACCTTTTTTTTTTTTAATTACATCCAAAACAGGAACACAAAACCCAGAAAAATAAAAATCTTGTCATCTAATTTCTAGTCTCCATATTAGATTCAAAATTTTGAAACATCATATTTGAACCAATCAAAAGGGAGCAAGGCAGAGGTGTTGATGCAAGGCTCTCATACCAAATGTTAAACAAAAGCGGAAGCGAAATAGATCGATTACATACCTCAAGCCATTGCGAAACAAATGTAAGACATGATTTAACCAAGTTTTGTTCATGATTTTCTCTTTAATTTATGCCTGGCACTTCTAAATCCTAACCCACTCTAAACGATGGTGTAATTTCTTTTGAGAGAGTAGGCTTAGGAACCTAAATAGAAGATCATGTTCTATTATATACAACTCTACCCATCACAAAGTCTTTTGAACGTGAGGGGCGTGGATATGGGATGTGGGTTGAACGTGATCTTGAAAATGGACCACATATTCCCGATAAAAAGGAGGGGATCTCAACTGAAAAACTTAACCCAAAACAGAGCCTAATATCTCGGGAAAATATCTTAGAAACAATCATGAAATTCCAACATCAAATTGTAATTTTTTATTTTTAACAACCCAAGCACTCGCCTGATGGTGAGTTATATTGATATTAGAATTAATCAAAATCAATTCATTGTGCTATTTAGTGCGTTATATTCAATGAGAATATCATCCAATCTATACCTTATATATTACTAAAGTGTTAGGGTACTTTCTTAGTGATAAATGGGTATCTTCACATTTATTTTGATTTAAATTCAATATTTATATATTATTTGTATCATTTTATAGATATTTTTTTCAATGAGAAGGAGGTATTCCAAACAAGTTGATTCCACTTGGAGGTAAGTTCATTCTATTTGGGAGAGTAATGAAAATACCACTAGATTATAGAGCTATCAGAATATCGTTTTATAAATTAAAAAATAACAAAAATGATAAATTACGTAGTGCTAAAAAGTAACAAAAATAATAAATTATGCAGTGTTAGATTGATTGCATAGACAATAATGAAAATAAAAAAAAAATTAAGGGTTAAATCACTTTTATTAGATATACATATTTATCAATTTATTAACAACCATTTTTACTGAGTTTTTTTATTTTTATTTTTATTTTTATCATTTATACTAACAGCATTCACATTTCGTCATCTGTAAGGTCTTTAAAAGTAGATCTTCCTTTAAGAATCTTATCCTAACATTCTGTAACGCCCTAAACTAAGGCATTACAACCCACTACGTGTCCCTCTCTTAAAAGAGACACGCAAAGGCTCTAAATCTCAATACTATAAAATATAAACATATAGAAATCTCCATGAACCCACATTTAAGGGTACTCCAGAAGGACAAAACCCGTGAAACCTGTAATTTATAACTTTCAAATATCTCTTGTAATATAAACTAAATCCGAGTGGCAAAACCAAAGCCAACAATAATCCAGAAAAGATCTAACTTCCAACTAAAAACATATAATCCTGTTTAATAAACTATTACATAAAAACCAATACTTCAAATCCTCAAAAAGATAAATAATCAAAATATTGTTTCAAAAATCTTCAATAACTCAAGAAATCTTTTTTTTTATATATGTCCTGTATAACATCCTATTCCTTTGCAGTGTAGTCAGGTCACTATCGCCATCCCCATGATCAAAATACAAGTCATAACCAGACAAGTCATAAACAATATCTCCATCACCTGTACCTGAAAAAGATAAAGGATTGGCACAAAGGCCCAGTACATCCAAACCACAAGCATGCACATGATCATACATAACACAATATCACATACAACTTATAATTTCTAATGCAACAAGCACAAATTAATTTATCTTTTCATTAGCCTACAACAACACAGTTTAGAATACTCATGATATAAACCCAAACCCGGAATAACTCAGATTCCAAACACATATTATAATATATACATATATACAATTTGCATGCCTAGCCAAAGCTCGAAAGCACGACTCTAATCTATCAGAATCATCTCCAAGCACGAGTCCACTCAGGACAACCTCACAAGGATCATCAGGTTGTCTCACTAGAATCACCTTCCACCATCGCCATCAGAGTTCTACTCTAGTCGAAACCACACAACCAACACTCAATTTCAATTAAGGTCGTATATTTGTTAATTAGGTTATAAATTCTAAACCTATCACGTACAAGCAGCAAACAAGGTAAGGACGTACCTGGATTTGCTTCCAATCCAAATCTACTCAACAGAAACTTTAATTGAAATGGAACCCTAATCTCACAATACTCCTGTATATCATAATGTCGCAATTAAAATTCAATTGTAATCATGATGTCAAACCCTAACCCTAATACCATAACCCTAACCAAATTTAACTCACCTGTTAATTTTGTTTTTACTTCACAGAAACCCTAACATCAATTTCTCTCCTCAAATCTTCCTTGATCTCTACAATCCTTCACAACATACATATATATATATATATATAATCTTCTATGAATAGATCCCTTATAAAAGTTTATAACTTTGAATCTATAGAGATAGGGCAAATTCATACATACCTATAATTTGCAGAACTTGATTGAAATCAGAAACCCTAATTCTTTAAATCTTTCTCCTTCAATTGGATTTGAATCTGATATTCTCCAAAACCACTCTAGTGTTTCGCTCTAGATTTTGAATCTCCTTCAATCGATATGTATGTTTTCCAATTCTGATATGACTTCTAAATCCTTTGGCGGCTATAAACTCTCAAAGGATAAGAATCTAGGTTTAGGGTTTTGTTGGAGAAAAGACAAAGAAAGAATATATAGGGATTCGTGACTTTTGATCTTCTGTCATGTGTCTGTCATGTGACCAAAATTGTATTAAAATTAGATTTTTGTTGACAAAGAAAGAATATATAAGCCGGTGGTTTTCAAATGTCTTAAACGTACTCCAAATCTCTTAGGGTTTTGACTGAGGAATAGTGTGGCAAACTCGTAGGTTAAGGATATATTTATAGAGATATGTTGTTTAGGAAAAACCCTAGGTTCATATCCAATTTAGGCTGCCAAAATCCATTCTTAATCAAGTTTTTTTTTTTTTCATGTGAACACAATAAAATTATATTCAACTTTGACCATAAAACCTTCTTATTTAATATCCTTTGACTCTTTGACTCTTCTTAATAATCCTTTTATATACTTTAGGATTGACCATAAAACCCTCTTATTTATATCAAATGACAAACTTGCCCTTCTTTATAATTTATTTATCTTTGTATTACATTTCTCCCCTCCTAAAAGAAACTTTCGTCATCGAAAGTTAGGCAAATCACTATCTCCATTTTATTCATTTCGTCCTCGAAAGTTACCCGAATCACTATCTCCATTAGTTCACTGCAACTCCTTTTCTTCTTGTTTCTGATTCTTTACACCATATTGACCCATCTTCATGCTTATATCTGCTAGTTAGAATATAATTCCATCAACATCTCTTTAATTCTTAACTTTCACCACTCAATTTAGATTCACTTCCTCCGATACCTCACAACACACCTCTTGATTATAACTTAAACTTATTAACAATATCATCAAAAATCTTTCCTTGACTTCATTGTATTAATCTCAATTCAGTTTCCTCGACGATGTTTAGAAAGCTAAAATCTCATAACTATAATTCCAAATTCAAATTCCAAAAGTCAATACTTACATTAACCTGGAGCTCCAAATGTCACTGTTACTTCTACTTCCATTGATTCAACTTAGTTTTTATCCTTATTGTTCCATATAAAAAATAATTCACATCACTTGCATATCATTCATCTAACTCAAAATACTCATTAACTAACCATACTTCTTCAATATGTTTTCTCAATCTCCAATATATTTTCTTATATTTTCCATCAATATATACATGAAGATTAAAATTAGTACTTATGTCCTTAAGTAAACCTTTAAAATCATCGGATGACTTCTAACTCTTCCTTTGACATCATTACTCCTAACGTTCCGATAATTCTTTGATATTAGATTACTAATGCACTTTGTCTCTAGGGTTTCACCATACAAATCCATATATTGGCCCAATATTAAGTGATTGTTCTTCACTTGGGTTGGTATCTTTATATAACTATTAAATCTACTCCTCAACAAAAGATCTTCTTTGATTATATACTTGTATCTCAGTTCATAAATCAATCATTACATCCTCCAAAACAACTGTAGATTGCACTATAGAAAACTCAATCCAACTCATTAACACAATTAAACCATTATACTTTACCTCTAATTACCACCATTTCCATCGAAACTTTGTTAGGACATAGTCACCTTATAATCCTTCAAATAACAATCAGAAAACTCAAATCACGAAATTTAAGATTTTTCAACTCTAACTCTAATGATCAAACCTTACATTGCTATTTATTTCAAATGATCATAGCATCTACGTATCTGCTAGTTAGTTTTATCACCCCTGTTAAACACGTAGACAATCACAACTTTTATTTATTCATCGTACTTTTCCAATGTCTTCCAAAATTTGTATTGCTTTTTATATAACAATTTATATCTTCTTATAGATTTTCTTTAAGAATCATCCAAAATTTATCATCATAGATTAGTGTAGATGTCATCATCGTCCATCATTCATAGATTTCTCATACTTACAACTCACTAATATCACATTTCTTTCTTGCAACTACTGTTCCACATATACATTCATATCTATATAAGATTCAACTATTCTCTTATTTAATGATTATTCCAATCTTCTCATCTAGTCTTAAATATAATCTTTCTCACTTACTTTCATTCTTCAACATGACTTTTCACTTACTTTCATGTGTCTACTAGGCTACAATATAATTGTCAACCATTTATGAAGATTTTCTTTATAACACCAATGTTCTTCTAATCAACTTTAGTCATCTTTCTTTCGCCTCTAACTTCTGTCTACATATCATCTTTAATACTGTCATCTTATCTTAGTAACAGTCTTTATTTCTCTTCCATTTCACCAATCATTTTCTTATAGTTCTGACCCTTCATTGTCATACTAATACTTATTATCTCAAACTTTACCGTAAATTACTTTGAATACTCCTCCAACAACTATATTAGCATTTTCTTCATCCTTACACTTGCCAATAACTTTAAGCGGTTATTTATTTCTATACTTCCTTCAAACACCATATTTATTCCACTTCATTATATAAAAGAAATGAAAGAAAAACCATAAATATATATAATTGTATTAATTTGATTGTTATGCTCCCAATAAATTTTAATAGATGAGTTATTTATTGGTATATTTCACTTGCTGGTATTATCATTATTTAGACTTTTGTCGTTTTGATTCTCATTTTTTTTTCATAATCATTTTACATTCTTCCTTTTTATTTAAGTTTATTTTATGAGTTTACCATTTCATTAACAATTTTGACCTTTGCCATAATTGACAACTTTTATTACATTTGTTATTAATGTTAATGTTATAGATATAAGGTCAACCAATTTCGTAGTTATTTCTTATTTTTCTATCATAACTATGATTTTATTTTGTCTTTTCTTCACTCATTTAGTTATGTTATACATTTATATATGTATATATATTCATATATTTTGTTTTTCTTGTAATAAAAAAAATTTAATTTTTTTTTATTCTATCATAAATTTAATAGTGAGAGGGCTGACAAATATCAAGAGTAACTAAACTGACCGGTACTAAACTAACATATGACTTGAATTTTAAGACAGACTCAAAATAACATTACTCAAAAAAAAGGCTGGACATGACAAGAATGGAGGACAAATTTGACAAAGCATGATAAAACAACAGACAATACTTACTAAACATAACATTTATAGAATAAAACAAACCATGAACTCGTCAGTCCCACTTCACATTTTCTTGTATTAGATTCATTGTTATTACATGTTTGTATACTAATTGAAGATTCAAATTACTATAATTATTCTTAATCCTTGAATTTTATAAGTTATCATTATTTAATCGTCACTACCACTATGGAAATTTGGTATGGTAGTTCTCATTTTCATTCTCTTTTATTTATGGCTCTAATATTTTACCTTTGTTATTTTTATTTAAAATCTTTGGAGATGCTTATAAAATTCTTTTTTTTTTAATCCTTGTGCCTTTTGAATTTGCATCATTTAATTCAAATAATGCTTCTTCTTTTCTTTTTTTTTTTAACTTTTCTTTGAATTTCATAATTAACAATCATTAAAGATTTGTTGGCATTGTGTCATTAAGGATTTGTTGACTGTCATTAAAGATTTGTTGACTATTGTAGGTTGTCTCTTGGTTAACTTAAGAGGAGGTTTCAATCATTTATTTCATTCAATTAATTTTGGAATTTATAGTCATTAAAATTGTAACGTGAGTTCTAAATTTCTTTATGTAAGTTACGATTATTAATTTATGTATTTATATATTCTCTTTAACTTACTCTGGTCATTATTGTTTTGCTGTTACATTTCATTAAATGTCATTAACTTCTTGTATAAACATGTATATGTATTATAGTAGAATCCTAAAAGATCATAAGTTTAGTAAGAGGGTATTTTGGTTTTATAAATTATCATTTCTAGATTTTTGTTGAGCTTTATTTGTTTTATGATCACTTTTCTATGTATTTAAGGGAGCAACAACAAAAACAAAAATAAAATAACAAATATTCCAAGAAATATATGAAAAAATTATGAAAACATAATGACATAAATGAAATAAATATAATACTTATAAGCAATAAGCTATAATGAAAGAAACAATAAGAAATCATAATGAAGAGGTCAACCTAGAAAATTTTCATTAAAAGAAACAACTCTATGCTTTCCATAGCTACTAACTTTCTCGTGATGTACAACACCCCCCCCACACAACCCCAATACCCACCCCAACCCAACCCCAACCCCAACCCCCCAACCCTCTCTCTTTATCTCACCGTCCTAAGGAGTTCATAACTTAATTTCCCTAAAGATCATAAACCTATGCTCTACCAAATAAGATGTAATGCCTTAAACTAAGGCATTACAACCTGCCACGTGTCCCTCTCTTAAAAGAGAAACGCAAAGGCTCTAAATCTCAATACCACAAAATATAAACATATAGAAATCTCCATGAACCCACATTTAAGGGTACTCCAGAATGAACAAAACCCGTGAAACCTGTAATTTATAACTTTCAAATATCTCCTGTAATATAAACTAAATCCGAGTTGGCAAAACCAAAGCCAACAATAATCCAGAAAAGATCTAACTTCCAACTAAAAACATATAATCCTGTTTAATAAACTATTACATAAAAACCAATACTTCAAATCCTCAAAAAGATAAATAATCAAAATATTGTTTCAAAAATCTTCAATAACTCAAGAAATCTTTTTTTTTTTTTATGTCCTGTATAACATCCTATTCCTCTGCAGTGTAGTCAGGTCTACTATCATCATCTCCATTATCAAAATACAAGTCATAACCAGATAAGTCATAAACAATATCTCCATCACCTGTACCTGAAAAAGATAAAGGATTGAGCACAAAGGCCCAGTACATCCAAACCACAAGCACATGCACATGATCATACATAACACAATATCACATACAACTTATAATTTCTAATGTAACAAGCACAAATTAATTTATCTTTTCATTAGCCTACAACCAACACAGTTTAGGAATACTCATGATATAAACCCAAACCCAGAATAACTCAGATTCCAAAACACATATTATAATATATACATATATACAGTTTGCATGCCTAGCCAAAGCTCGAAAGCACGACTCTTAATCTACCAGAATCATCTCCAAGCACGAGTCCACTCGGGACAACCTCACACAAGGATCATCAGGTTGTCTCACTAGAGATCACCCTCCACCATCGCCTCACCATGAGTTCTACTCTAGTCGAAACCACTCACAACCAACACTCAATTTCAATTAAGGTCGTATATTTGTTAATCAGGTTATAAATTCTAAACCTATCACGTACAAGCAGCAAACAAGGTAAGGACGTACATGGATTTGCTTCCAATCCAAATCTACTCAACAGAAACTTTAATTGAAATGGAACCCTAATCTCACAATACTCCTGTATATCAATATATGTCGCAATTAAAATTCAACTGTAATCATGATGTCAAACCCTAACCCTAATACCATAACCCTAACCAAATCTTAACTCACCTGTTAATTTTGTTTTTACTTCACAGAAACCCTAACATCAATTTCTCCTCAAATCTTCCTTGATCTTCACAACCCTTCACAACATACATATATATATATATATATATAATCTTCTATGAATAGGTCCCCTATAAAAGTTTATAACTTTGAATCTATAGAGATAGGGCAAATTCATACATACCTATAATTTGCAGAACTTGATTGAAATCAGAAACCCTAATTCTTTAAATCTTTCTCCTTCAATTGGATTTGAATATGATATTCTCCAAAACCACTCTAGTGTTTCGCTTCTAGATTTTGAATCTCCTTCAATCGATATGTATGTTTTCCAATTCTGATATCGACTTCTAAATCCTTTGGCGGCTCTAAACTCTCAAATGATAAGAATCTAGGTTTAGGGTTTTGTTGGAGAAAAGACAAAGAAAGAATATATAGGGTTTCGTGACTTTTGATCTTCTGTCATGTGTCTGTCATGTGGCCAAATTGTATTAAAATTAGATTTTTGTTGACAAAGAAAGAATATATAAGCTGACGGTTTTCAAATGTCTTAAACGTACTTCAAATCTCTTAGGGTTTTGACTGAGGAATGATGTGGCAAACTCGTAGGTTAAGGATATATTTATAGAGATATGTTGTTTAGGAAAAACCCTAGGTTCATATCCAATTTAGGCTGCCAAAATCCATTCTTAATCAAGTTTTTTTTTTTTTCCATGTGAACACAATAAAATTATATTTCAACTTTGATGATAAAACCTTCTTATTTAATATTTTTTGACTCTTTGACTCTTCTTAATAATCCTTTTATATACTTTAGGATTAACCATAAAATCTTTTTATTTTATATCAAATGATAAACGTGTTCTTCTTTATAATTTATTTATCTTTGTATTACACATTCTTTACACAAGATTTTTCATATCTTTTTAAACACTTAATAAAATTAATATATATATATATATATAAAAGATATGAGAAACCTTACTTTTATGAAGCTTTGGCAAAAAATTTCATAAAGTTAAAAACCTTTTTCATGATTAAGTATGGTCTCTTAACATAAGAACTCGCATTAAGAACCGGGTACGATGCTCTAAGAAATATAAGCTGCATGGTCTCTTAACGTAGTGGATGTCGTCCTTTTCCATGGTAAACATCCAGAGTAATGAAAGAAAGAGGTCAGCCAAGGAGTCAACCTGAACTGCATATTAGCTGTCCAATGAAAGAAGTCAAATCAAAGAGGAACATGATGGCCATACTATTCACAGGACACGAAAAACACAGGAGACACGTTTCCCTTGCCCATGTTCTCATTTACGACCTTAATACGAGAAAGTAAATCTTCCTTCTGGTATCTACTTACATAAACCAACCAAAACCAAAAAAAAAAAAGAAATGTCCCTCCCTCGTCGTCCCGTTCTTCCCCTTTTATACTTTTGTGTAGGGGCAATGATGGGATAAATTACAAAATATATATATATAATAATAAATTATTAGAAAACTTAAACTTGTTTTTACGTATTTGAATAATAAAGAAAATAAAAATGGATTGAATCTTAATTATTATAAAAAAAATTAATAAATAATACATTTCTTATATACCTTTAAAAGATAATAAATAAATTTTAAAAAATACTATAAGATTAATTTTTTAAAAAATTTTCTCATCCTTCCAATTCTCTCCATATTTAAGAGGATAAAAAGTGGTAGGATCCGGAAAAAATATTACAATTATTTTTTTCCCCTTGTCTTTCTATCTCAAAACAAATAAGAAGATTGGAATTCAGTCTTCCTCATTTTCTCGCTTCCCTAATCATTCGTTTCTAATTCCCTTGTATCAAACATAGTGTTCATCTAGTTTGATGTAACTAATTGTCTCTCTAATAAAAATTTTTGTTTGCTTTGACTTAGAAATTTCTAGTGTTTTTTTTTTTTTTACTCCCTCTTTCCTTAATCTTGTGTTATTAAAATTGTGAATTAACTCATATAAGTTTACAAGTTCATAATTTAAAGCAAGCTGATCAAATATTGATGAAATGACTATATGGACATTAGCGGTGAAGTTCTCTATTAACGGATAAGGAGAAGATATTTTCATTCATTAAATGAGGATTGATTAATATTTGGAGAACCAAAACAAAAGATGAAAGTAATATTATAGACTTGAAAAGATACAAGAGTAAGACTTAAGAATATCAGACATTCATGGCATTCCCAGGCAATAATATTATTAATGATAAAGTATGAATGGGTATTTTAAAAGACTTGAAATTAGAAGAAATGAATCTTTTTTATAGTAGTATTAATAAGGAGTTGTCAATGATGATGATGTTTAAGTTTGGATAGGTTGTGGATGATTAAAGCATATTCAGCGGATGTTCCTCGCACAATTCTACATCTTAATAACTTATCTTTTTTTGTATTCTTTATTATTGTGAAAATGTTCTTCAACTTTTTTGGATCTATAATTCATTTTTTACTTTTTACAAATATCTAGATAAACCAATAAAAAGATAAATAAATAATAAATTAAATGGTATGTAGGCACCTTATAATAAAGATCTCAAGTAGAGTAAAGAGGTCCTTAGGGATGAAAGAACTCAAAAGTATTATCTTCCACCACTAATGTAACGTCCCTAGAGAGGGCCTAGTAGAATTGTCCTAGATCATCATATGACGTGTGCACCCACAATATAAAGATCATCTTGCAAGTCAGAGTTTGCAAAACTCTAATTAATTATCCTCTCATTATGTAATATATGTATTTTTAATTATTATGAAAATAGTTTTTGGATATCGAGACTTCTACAGACCATAAGGACCACAGAGAATCGGATATCCTAACAAAAGATAAAATAAGGTAAACCTAGGTTTAACAAAATATCACCTAGGTTTAGTTAAGAAAGAAGACTAAATTTTCAAGTTTTATCTCTTAACTAGGTTTACTCTTTTAAATATCTAATCATCTACCTATCTCGTGAAACTTGATCCTTAGTACGCTTTGCATTCAAATCATATCCCTTCCCAGTTTTCAATTTTACCTGCAAAAACAAATTGTTGAAGAGTCAGCTACATCTAATTGAGTGAAGTATATCTTTGCACCATACCATTCAAGAAATAGCAACTAAGTTATTAAAACAAATGTATGCAATGCATACAAACAAATGAACAGATATATATATGGTCAACCGGTAACCATATATAGAACGGATGTGCTACTTCAAAACTCAATCAACTTGATCAAAACAAGTTTTTCTTTCCATATATAGAAAATAATGTTTACATATATATATATATATATATATATATATATATATACCCAAGTTGAAGATTCACACTTGGTCCTCAACATTTTGGATAGTGATATTCTCCTTAACCTAAATTCATGATGCCCGCTTCATGAGATAAAAAATGCTACCACTATCGACACTCGCAAGATCAATAGCCATATCCATCCATTGTCAATTCCAACCAAAGATCAGCCCACAAAGATTTCGAACTTCCACAGGCTTACTCTCACCCTCACCCATTCCTCATCCTCTAAGATCACCTCTTATTAAGTTGCTCAAAGGAAGAGATTAAAAATACACTTAGAATACTCAAAGATGGGATGGGTGGGTGGGGATGGGGTGGTTAATTGAGTATTCGTCCTAAAAACTCATATAATTATTTTTTTAATTTAACTGATTAAAATAATATAATTTGAAGCGAATAGATAAAAACAGATATAATGCATAAATTAAAAAGATAGGGATAGAGAAAATCAAGTCAATATTTTAACGTGGAGTTCGGTCCTCTTCTTACTTTTCACAATCCACCAAATCTCAATCGAAGGCTTCACCACCACTTATGTTAATTTCAGAAATTACTCAAGATGAGCAATTACAGCGCTCAAGAAATAAAATATTTCCCTTTTCTCTAAATACTCTTAAATGAATAGTAATAAACAAGAACAGAACACTAGAGTGTATTTTTCTCTCTCTTTTTGATTTGCAAATTTATATATAAGAAAACAAGAAAATAAATGTTTTATTTGATCACAATAAAGAACTCGTTAATGATTTTGGCACATCATTCTCTCTCCTTCATTTTGATCTCCCAAGGACTGAATACTTATAACCTTCAAAATTCAAAAGTCCATTAGAGACAACGTTTATAAGCTGCTGGGTATTTAAAGCACTTCAAAGACTCGTTGCGCCTCAAGTGTCACACCCTAACTTGCCCTCAACAGCCTTCTCACACAGTGCTGGTTAAGAGTCACGTTAAGGGCTTGGTTAGGGTTTGAATTGGTTGTGTCTCAACTCTTTATTACGTCAAGCCCTCGACGTGACCTTTGACAAGTCTATTTGCTTCTTTAACTTCTCACACTTCGAACTCGAACTTGCCGCACCTTGATCACTTGATTTGTTTAGGCCTTGACTGACCTCTTGACCACTGGTTCTTTATTCTGAGTTTGTGGCTTTAGCTTCACGTCTTGAACACTTGACTTGGCTTGCCCTCAAAAACTACTATTTCTGCTAAAACCTGCAAAAAAAAACTCCACAATGGTGTACAGAAAGCACACATATATATTTGACTAATTAAGTGTAGTTTACAATAATTGAATAGTTAATCGTGCACTATATTGTCTCATCAAAATCAACATTGAACATATAAGTTTAACAATCTCCCTCTTTTTATGAGGACAATTATGCACAATTAACTCATTCTCAATTCAGCATACTCTCCCCCAATTAAACATCTAGGGTTTAGAGAAATTTTCTCAAGTTTTAAAATAGAATTCTGATGCTTAATTCTTATGGAAATGTAGGCCACACTTAATATGTCATTTTCTTTCCCCTTTATATTTATCAAAACTGACTACATGCATGCTGTTAATTGTGCATCCCACACTTCTCCCCTTTTATACTCATAAAAAAAATATGACAGATTTAATATATTGCAAGCAAGGAGAGATGCATAAATAACATACAAGATTTAGCTCAAAACAATTGCCTTAACAACAGAGGACTACACACATTTGTTTACATCCATGCAGGACTTCACCACACTTGCCTACATCCATATAGGACTTCACCGCATTTGCCTATACATAGATAGGACTTCACAACACTTGTCTATACATAGATAGGACTTCACCACTTGCTTATACACAAATAGGACTTCACACCACACGTACCTCAAATCATGAGGACTTCACAATACGACGTCTTATCTCATGAAGACTTCACCGTAGATGCCTATACATTGATAAGACTTCACATCACTTGCTTACACCCGTATAAGCTTCACCACATTCTTAACAAAGGACTTCACATACCTACACATCGGTAGGACTTCACCATAGGTGCCCAATTCATAAGGACTTCACAGAACCATAAGCACACATAATAGATTTGCAATCACAACATCATCATCATAGATGCATATTACACAGCAGCAAAAATGATCATCATAGAAACAGAGCAAATCAAACACAATCATATTTTTAGGCATGTATTATATTTAGCAGCTTGTTGAGCCTAAAAAAATGCACTAGATTAACTTGGTTCAATAATATTTAGCACCATCTTGCTTGATCATTCCCAATTCTCTTCTTAAAGTACAAAAACAATCTTTACTTAAGGTTTTTGTAAAAATATCAGCAATTTGATTGTTTGAATCAACAAATTCCAAGCTGATATATTTATTTAGAACATAATCTCCAATCAAATGATGTTTAAGTTCGATATGTTTAGCCATTGAGTGTTGGATTGGAGTTTTTATCAAATTTATAGCAGTTGTATTATCACAAAGAATCAAAACATTTTCAAAATTTAAATCATAATTAAGCAAGGTTTGTTTCATCCATAGAATTTGCGCACAACAACTACCAGCTATATACTAAGCTTCATAAGTGCAATTGAGTTTTATTTCTTGAGTGCCAAGGTATTAAAGAATATCCAACAAAATGGCATATGTCGCTTATACTTGTCCGATCTACTTTGCATTCGACAAAGTCAAAATTAGAGTATCCAATTAGATCGAAAGAAGTAAATTTTGGATACCACAAGCCAATTTCAATAGTGTCTGCAAGATACTTAAAGATACATCTGCACTCAAGTGTGATTCTTTTATGTAAGATTGAAATTGTACATACACATACCGAGAACATGATGTCAAGTCTAAAGCTATTAAATATAACAAATTACCCATCATGCCTCTATAAAACTTTTCACATACATTTTTACCATTTTCATCTTTATCAAGTTTTATACGTGTGCTCATAGTTATTGGTTTAGATTTGCAATTATATTTTTTAAACCTTTTCAACAGATCTTTTGTATATTTTGATTGATTGATAAATGTTTCATTTTTAGATTGTTTGATTTGAAGACCAACAAAATAATTGGGTTCCCCCATCATACTTATTTCAAATTCATTCTTCATAAACTCAACAAATTTATTTATAAGACTCATATTTGTAGCTCCAAACACAATATCATTTAGATAATTTGCACAATTAATGTATTAGACTTATGATTTTTGATAAATAAAGTTGTATCAACTTTTCGTCTTGAAAAACCATTGTTTAACAGGAAGCTACTGAGTCTTTTAGCTCTAAGAACTTAATTTAGTCCATAAAGAGCTTTGTTTAATTTTAAAAATTGATTAGGGAATTCATAATTTTCGAAACCCGGTGATTGCTCTACATAGACTTCTTCCTTTGTAAAACTATTTAAGAAAGCACTTTTGGCATCCATTTAAAAAAGAGTAAAGTTTTTAAAAGCAGCAAATATCAAAAGCATTCTTATAGATTCTAATCTAGCTATCGGGAAAAATGTCTCATCAAAATCAATTCATTCTTCTTGATTATAATATTTAGTAACCAATCTAGTCTTATTTTTTGTTATTAAATCAAATTCATCAAACTTGTTTCTAAACACTCAGTCGGTTCCTATAACAGGTCTACTTCCAAGTCTAGGAACCAAATTCCATACATCATTCTTGGTGAACTTGTATAATTCATCGTGTATAGCATTAATCCAAAATTCATTCTTTAAGGCTTCTTCAATATTTTTAGGCTTGGTTTGTAATAGAAACATAAGATTACTTAGATTCCTTAACTATAATCTCGTTTGCACTTGATTTGAAGGTTCACTAATTATTAGATCTTTTGGATGAGATTTAGCATATTTCTATTCTTTAGGTAGATCATCATGAGCAAATACATGCACATCATCTATTTTATGTTCATTATCACTTTTATTATTATTTCCAAGAGAGAAACTATTCAAATCAGTATACACAGCATTTATATCATCATTTTGAATAAATTGGGCAATAAATTATGAAAAGCAACAAGTATTGATTCTTAATAACTAATATTCTTTTGTTAAAATCACTATATGCTTTAGTTGTCAAAGAATAGCCTAAAAAGATTCCTTCATCACTCTTAGAATCAAATTTGACCAATTGTTCCTTCCCATAATATATATTTAGTGCCAAATGGATGAAAATAAGATATGTTAGGTCATTTGCCTTTCCAAAGTTCATGGGGAGTTTTTTTTTTTTTTTTTAAATGGCCTTATAAAAACTCTATTTGAAACATAGCATGCAATTTACAACTTCAGCCTAAAAATATTTTGGCAAATTATTTTCACA
The DNA here is from genome assembly GCA_024138025.1 of Combretum micranthum. Classification (NCBI taxonomy): domain Eukaryota; kingdom Viridiplantae; phylum Streptophyta; class Magnoliopsida; order Myrtales; family Combretaceae; genus Combretum; species Combretum micranthum. The sequence continues at coordinate 493,746 of JAMXBD010000452.1, read as the reverse complement.
CATCATGGTTCTCGCCATTTCAATTAAAGTTCTGTTTTTCCTTTTGACTACACCATTTTGTTGTGGTGTTCTACGAGCTGAAAAAGTATGTTCAATGCTATAATTACTACAAAATTTTCCAGTTTGATCACTTTGAATTGTAACAAATGTTAAGACTTTTTTCATTTTGACTTTCTTGTAATATTAAAAAAGACATTATTTGTTTTATCTTTAGATGCAAGGAAAAAAGTCCATGTGTATCTAGTAAAATCATCAACAATAACCAAGGTGTATTTCTTTCCTCCCAAACTTAAATTTTGGGTAGGACTAAATAAATCCATATGCAATAGTTCTAATAGCTTAGATATAGAAACAATATCCTTAGGCTTAAAAGAAGTCTTACTTTGCTTTCCTTATTGATATGCTTGACAAATATTGTCCTTTTGAAAATTTATCTTTGGTAAACCTTTGACAAGATTTTTTTTAACAAGTTTGGAAATAATGTTCATGTTAGCATGTCCTAACTTTCTATGCCATAACTAACTATTGTCATTTTGAGAATAAAAACAACTTTCATTTGATGATTTAAAATTATCTAAATTGATTTTGTAAATATTTCTTTGTCTATATCCTTCAAAGTATAGTTGGTTATTATCAATTCTTTTAATAGAATACTTTTTGGCAAAAAATGTTACTTTGAAACCATTGTTACACAATTGGCTAACACTTAGCAGATTATTTTAAATTATCTACAAGCAACACATTTTTTATAATTAAATCTTTGTTAATGAGAATGTTACTTTCACATAAAACGGTTGATTTTCAATTATTCCCAAAGGTAACACTTCTTTGATCCTTCAAATCTAGAGATATGAAATTGGACACATCTCCTATCATGTGCCTACAGCAGCCACTGTCTAAGTACCATTTGTTGCTTCCACTTGAGGATCCCTGCAAAACAAATCATTACTTCTTTGGTACCCACTTCAGTTTGGGCCTTTTTTGGTTAAGGGGAACAAGCACTTCTCTTTTTGGAATCCTAACTAACTTGCTTTGATGATTTAAATGCTTATATTTTCTTATTGCACAATTATGTGCAATATGACCAGTTTTTCCATAATAATTGCATATCCCATAGATTGCTTTAACAAATTTTGTTTTGTAGAAATTGCAACTATTTTCTCGACTATAGACATTTCAAAATTTATTTGAATCACACTTTTGATTTCTAAGAACTGATCAAACCAAACCAATCCGTAACTGAATCAATCCAAACCGAAAATATGGTTTTTTTTTTTCATGATTTGGTTTGAAATTTTTCAAATCCGAACCAATCCGTAAATTTATGGTTTGGTTTGGAAGGTAAACCAAACCAATCCGCAAAACCGAACCAATCAGTAAATTTCATTTGATATTTATTATTTGGTGAATATTAATTAAAATCAACTTTTTCTTTTTTAATTTTTTTTAAGCTCATGATATGTAATTTTTTATTGATGATGAACTATTTTTTTTAATAGCTTTTAACTTTGTAAAGTATCAAATTTATTTATTCAGTTGTAAACTTTTATTATGTATTAATTGTTTAATATATTTTGTCAGCTGGTCATTTTATTCATTGATGAATTTTGTTGATAGATGATTTTGTATTTTAACTAAATTATTGGTAGATAATTGACATGATGGTTATATTAAAAATCATAAATTATGACTTACTGTGTATTGGTTAGTGAATGTATTTTATTGGTGGATAATTGATTTTATAGAAAACTATAGAATAAAAGTATGATGAATTTATAAAATATTTTGTTGTGGCTTATAATATTAACTTTGTAAAATGATATAAATATTTAAGAATCTACACAGATATAAAAAAACTAGAACAAAGAAAATTTTTAGTTAGATTTTTTATTTAAACTGTAATCCAAATCGAATCAAACTATTATTTAATGGTTTAAAAAATTTATAATTCAAACCAAACCGTTCCTTAATGGTTTGGTTTATGATGGAAAAAAAACCAAACCGTAAATTATGATTTGGTTTAGTTTTAGGAAAAACCAAACCAAACCGATTCGTGCCCACCCCTAGAAATTGATATGTATTATACGAAATTCCGAGTTAAAATGACCAAGTTATAGCCGTTTTAAGTTGGAGTTTCCTTTTAGGCGAACTTTGACGAACTTGTTAGAATAGAATTTATAAGTTCATTCAAACTTCATAGAAATACTCATTGGAGTTATTTCTTTTGATTAACAGACTTGGAAGACGAACTAGACCTCCCCGAGGACTATTACCATTAAGTGGATTTTCGCGCCATGGTAAAGTAAGTTCACCATCCTTAAATTACATGCTCTTGATTGTACTTGTAATAATAGTGGCATTATAACTAGGACGAGATAAAATTGAAATGCGCATGTGGATCTTATTTGATTGAATAGATGATAAGAATATCGAAATGGAATTGTTATAAATATTTGTATGATTTAATATAGAATTGAAATGTTTGCAATATCTATGATCACCTATAATTCGCTTAATAATATGCCATGATCTTATAATTAAATTGACCATGCATACCATATGTTGAGTCACATTACATTTGTCATTATACCTTTGTGGAAGAAGGCATAATAACTAGGCGACAAGTGGGCCGAAAAACTCGAATGTTGGCATAAAATGCCTGAATTAAAAGGGAAGTGGTGTAGGCACTTGTATCAACTACAAAATTAATGAGTGGGTGGGAAGCTGAATCAACTACTATATAACTAAGAAAAAAATTGAAATCTATATGGGCCCGAAACACCTAACCCCGAATGAAGGGCATAAATCCATTCAACATAGGACTTCCGGAAAGTCTTATGTATTGTATATTCACGTGCTTGTGCATTTCATATGATTGTCTATTATAACTTGCTTGCCCTATTATTTGATGAAGTATTGAATTTTGGAAGTGAAACTCACTAAGCTCGTAAACTTATACCCCTATAGTTTCCTATTATAGTATGATTATTTATGGCTATCCCCGAGAGGCCACTTTCCTCAGGTACAGCTTTTGGAATTTAAGCAGCTTTTTAAAGAAGTCGGGATCTAGATGTTAGGCATAGACTTTTAGTTAAATCTCCTTAATCTTATATTTATATGTTGTTGTAAGAGACTTTTGTAGACCTAAGGACTCTTAATATTTTTATAACTGTTATGATTTACATTCTTATCGCTATGTATGTCTTCTTAAGCTATTCCGATTCAAAGTAAGGTCCCCTACATGGTGAACGTAAGCCTTGCACCCGGTGTCTAAACTCATGGAATGACTAAGGCTGTCATACTTGAATTTAAATATCGAGTGTAGTAACTGTCGCTATAGGGTACCATTTGGGGCATGACATGAACAACTACAGTACTCAGAAAATAAAATATTTTCTCTTTTTCTAGATACTCTTAAATGAATAACAATAAATAAGAACATAGCACTAGGTGTATTTTCTCTCTCTCTTTTATTTGCAAATTTATCTATAAGAGAACAAGAAAATAAATATTTTGTTTGATCGCAATAAAGAGATCGTTAATAATTTTGGCACTCCGTTCTCTCTCCTTTATTTTGATCTCCCAAGGACTAAGTATTTATAGCCTTCAAAATCCAAAAGTTTATTAGAGACAACGTCTATAAGCTGTCAAGCATTTGATACTCTTCAATGGATCTTTTTCTTTCCACATTAGCTTCAATATTTAAGTCGCTATGTCTCAAGTGTCGTGCCCCAACTTTGCCCACAACAGCTTTCTTACATGCGCACTTCTTTAAGCCTTAAATTTGAACTGTCACTCCCTAATCTATAATATGTTAAGCCCTCGATGTGACCCCCAACCACCATTGTGATGATTCTAGCTTTCTCGAGCCTTGGGTTTGAATTGGTTACGCCTCAACTCTTTAGCACATTGAGCCCTTGACGTGACCCTTGACAAGTCTGTTTGCTTCTTTAACTTCTCATGTTTCCAACTCAAACTTGCCACGCCTTAATCACTTGACTTGTTTAAGCTTCGACCGACCCCTCGACCACTTGTTCTTCATTTTTTAGCTTGTCAAGCCTTGGCTTTAGCTTTGTCACATCTGATAGCCACTGTTTCCACTAAAACATACAGAAAACTCCACAAAGACGCGCGGAAAGCACATATATATATTTGACTAATTAAGTATAACTTACAGTAATTAAATAGTTAATTATGCATTATATTGTCTCATCAAAATCCACATTGAACATACAAGTTCAATAGAGTCAGGCCACTAAAGTACATTTACATATATTTGGATAGATTGTTGTTTCAAACCCAACTCACAACACATTTGCCCCTTTGCTAATGATGTCGACCTATAGCGGTTGTTCCTCACCTCAAGCTCCATCCACATAAGCCAAACTGATAACAAAAACTACCCATGCATTGAGTTCTCTAAGCAGCATTTGGACAGCCCATTAGGGCTAGAATATTGGCTCTAATACCACTTGTCATGGGATGGGAGTTTTTCAAGTGCCCATACAGTACTTGACCATCCCTCACATTGTTATTTACTTGGATGGCAAGCGAGCCTTCTCTCTTCCAGATTACTCATGTTTGTTCCAAACCCATTATTCTCATAAGGAGAGCTATCTTGACATTGCCACAGTCCTCCACATATTTGGGAAGATCAACTGTTCAAACTAGTTTTCAGCCTATCATGGCTTTCATCAAGAGAACTGCATCAATTTTTGAGTAGTTTGATCACAAGAGGCTAAACTTATCTTCAAATTAAACTCACTTTTGTGACAAACTATTATGTTGATGCTACTCACAACATTACATGACGGAGTTAAACACGCCCACTTGGCCCTCAACATTTGGACCATGACACTAAGCATTTATTAGAATTGGAATAGGTGGACTGGGTGAAGGAATCTCCTTGTCATTAAATTATATGAGGTTAATTGAAAAAACAAAGAAAGGAAAACCTACTTCTAGTTTCAATTAACAGTCCTCCATCGTTAAGCAAGGGTCCTTAAATCGTCCCTACCAAATGGCTTCCTCTATTAGTATTATGTCATTTCGTTTTTACTTCCTGTCCATTTAAATGTACAGTCACTCAAAATTTATAGCCGTTTGAATAATTTCGACTATGAAATCACAACAATTTATTATTTTGGATAATAATAAAATAAAAATTATTAATATCTATTTGGATTATCAAATTTTTATGTGTATCGAACTGTATCATATTTGTATCAATAATTTATTGATATAAGATCATTATCGATTCAGTCAGTTTATGAGTAAAACTGTCAGTTTTTTATTGGTATCATATTTGTAATGCTTCAGTATCGATTCGATTTGAAAATGATACCAAACCAACTATTCAAACAACCCATAAAGCCCAACTTTTCATAGACCACCCCTATGAAATCTGGATAGTCTATACACACGATCCCAATGAAATTTGTAATAAAACACTAACCCTATACTGTTGCAAAAGTCTACAGACACTCTTGGCTGTGTTTGCATGAATGTCAATGTGGCACGAATGTTGATTTTGGGTGCCATGTCATTGGCACATAAACATGTTAATACTTAATAATTTCATTTTTAAATTATTTTATATATATTGTTTAGCTTAAATGATCATTAAAAAAATAAAATTTCAGAAAATGAGAATCGTTGGATTTTTTAAATAGTACGCTTATATTTATATTATATATTAAATTAATAAAAACAAAAGAAATATTAAAAAGCTAGGGAAATTATTACCTACAAGCCAATGGTAAGACGTAGGCGGCTGCAATGTTAAAGGGTCACGCGACGACTCTGCATTGAGTTGGGTCATTCGACCCTCACCTAACACCGTATAAACAAGGGGAAAACACAAAAAAAAAAAAAAAAAAAAGGCCACCCAAACTTTGTTATCTTTATTATTTTATTTAATATATATATATATATATATATATCATAAAATGTTAGGGTGTTGCTGAAAAAGAAGTTTCAACATTTTTCCTTTTATAAAATTTATTCAAATTTATATAATTTTTTATTATTTTAGTTATTTAATATATATGTATATATATATATATATCATCTGCACAGATAGAATCAAAACTTAGAATGTATCCATTGGATTTGAAAAATTGGGATGTGACTAAAAGCTGGGATCTCCAGTGAGTACGCTGATCAGCTGATGTTCCCCCAAAGCTTCTCGCTCTATTATGTCCTTTGGGCAAACGAACCACCCAACAAGAATCATATAGCAGGTAAGAATATAGTGCTCCAACAAATCTCTACAGAAGGTTTTGAACCCAAAGTGTCTCTTAAGCAATAGACCAACCCTTGGGGTGTCACTCTATGCTTTAAAGATATTATGAATAAAACATTAAAAGGTCCGTGTGACTCTCTGTAATTTATATGGTTTTTCCAACCCTACCAAATAAAAGTAGTATAAGATAGGCATGGTAAATGGCTCTTCCGTGTTGTTCGTATGCTAAATTTTACATACTTTACGTGTCGCGTACTTTCATATGCCACTTACTTTTATGTGTCTGACCCATTCATGCTTGTGTGACTCGCTTGTCATGCTTTGCATGCATTTTTTTCGCATGTCATACCGTATTGGCCCATTTATTCGTGTGTCGTGTCATGTGTCTCCACGTGTCAGTTTGCATACCTTTAATTAAGTTCGGTTTTGCACGATTTATTTGGTTTTTTATTATTTTTGGCTCGCAGCTTTTTTTCATGATTTTCGGAATTTTAATTAAACTCATTATTCAAATTAGTTATAAATAAATTATACATTTAACATGAATAAAATTTAAACAATTAATGAAGCAATATTTTTTACTCCTTTAACAATAATACCTTATTATTTACATTATTACTAAAAAAAGTAATTAATTTCATTTTAGAAAAAATAGTATGAATGCAATGATTAGATTAACTGTCTTGTTGACCACCTTAACCATTAACATCACTCGGAGGCTGATATGGTGGTTGTGGGGGTAGTGATGTATGATGCTCCGGTCAATAACCTGCCCAATTGAAGAACTGATTCATCTGGGTACTCATGGTTTTGAGCATATCCCGTGTTTTGATTAGACCTTGGCTATCTATTTTAGACTATCCATTATGTCATTCACGTTAAATGTATCAGGGTGTCGTTATGTTTGAGCTTGATCCCACCACTATCCTTGTATGTCTCCCATTCCTTCATTGTGCCATAGGATGGGAGGGATAGATCATCCAAGTTGAGATTGCTCCATTCATTTGGTTCATTTTCGTCTCTTGTTTGTGCTGCGCCACCTTGATCTTTATAATATTGATTGTCTTCAGGATTATACCTCAAACCCAGCATTCCTATTATGTAGCCCTTCATGAATTTGAATCTTATCTCTGCTTTTCGTTTAATTTAAAAGGTCAAATCCCCACGATTGCAGAATGACAGTAATGAGGCAGCCATATGCAAGATGGGCTTCCTTTTTCCTGAGCACCTGATGCATGTATTGTATCACCAAATAACCCACATCTAATGCTTGGCGATCAATCATTGCGCACATTAGGAACATCTCTGTAACATAATTGTTATTTAAATTTGCCCCATGAACATATATCATATGATGGATTAATCTACAAATTGGTAAGAGATCATTTGGCTTCGTGTGGTTAGTTTTATGCTCATCAGTACATATTAGTGTGCTAGCTATGTTAAATACCTTGTAGAACGTGTTGGTCGTATCTCACTTTTAATGCAACTTATCACCCCCATTGGTTTAATAGAATAGAACATTGATGTAATCTGGGTTAATGCAGAGTACATAGTTAAACATATAAGTAGTGATAGAGACCCGAGTTTGGTATCTACTATCTACCTAAAGAACCACATTAAGATCTTTTGTGATATCGTTTACAATAACATTGGACAAAACATAATAACAAGATCAACGTATGTGTCGTTTAGAAAGTCCATGAGTGCAACCATTGGTACTTAAGGTGCTAGTGAAGTTGTGCCACTCGTTCAACCCATCCATGTCATAATCTTTACTTAGAATGACGATCTGAGAATAGAACTCACTTTCATATTGTGCTCTCACAACTGAGATGGGTAAATGGATATTGGTATCACCAAGTGGGTGAGGATTGACTGGAGAAGGTGGGGATAGGGCTAGGTGTTCTTTCCTTATAATAGCGTTGTATATGTGTTTTGGTACGACAACATGAAGTTTCCAAATGATTCATTATTTATAGTAGAAACAAGTTCTAAAGCAATTGCAAGTGCAAGTATAAAAGACGAGTGAGCTTAGCAAAAAGTCTGGTAGCAACGTGCCCACATCTCCGAAGGTATTTATGGGACAAGGTGCAGGCATGTTGGCTGGCGACATGCCCATGTTGGCCACCCAAAAAGTAAAGGAAGGCCGACGTAAGTATATCGTCGGCCAACATGCTCACATCAACCGCCGGCTATATATGTTGAAACAAAACACCTGGGTGTAATGTCACCCATTTTAAAGCATTTTAATTCATTAGTATTTCTGATTAAGCTCTGTTACCCTTTTCTTATTCTGACACATTTGATACTTTTCGATTTTACGTTTAGAAATTGATATGGCTAGAAACAGCAATGACCTAAGCAATCTTTCCAACTTCAATTAGTTTGATGACCCGTGGATTTTTTGTAATGAATATACAAACATTACATAAGCATTCACCATCTTGATAAATCAGATGAGGAACCTAGAATATTTTGCACCTGTGTCCTTGCCATCAATGCCGATATATATCCCCAGACAAGAAGTAGCTGGAGCGGATTATTCAAAATTTCTACCAATAATTATATAACAGCCTTCCATCGCGTGTGAGAATGATGGAGGTGACATTTTTTTTTTTTTTGTTATCATCATGATACAATTAATTGTCATTATTTCTATTTGTAGGTGACAGTTTTTACACCATCCAAATAATCATTCCTAACGCAGAATAATATTGACTCTACAATGATCAACAGTTCTTCAAGACGTCTTAGAAAGAAGACAACAACCAGCTGAAAGTATTTCATAGAAACAAAAGAATCCACTTCAAGTGGAGAACCTACTAAATATGTCGTTTATTGAACTTGTGTCAATAGGTTGTCGTGTAAGTCCCATAATTGCACGGGACGTTTAGCGCAGTAAAGTCAAACCACACATGTCCAAAGGGCATGTTTTGATGGAGGACCTATCTCTGAAAACCACTCCTGTATTGATCATTTTGATCCTACAACCAGGCAATTCGATCAACAAGACACGTGAGATCGATTGGAGGAAATGATGGCAGTTACCAGAGTAGGCACAGTATGGTTCGGTTCAGTTTGGTTTGTTCCCCAAATTGAACTGAACCAAAAATTATGATTTGATTATTTTTATGAAATCAAACCTAATTGTATAGTTCGCTTTGTTAATTTTTCGAACCTAGAAAAAAAAAAGTCAGTTCGGAACAGTTCAGTATACAGTTCGAACCATTTATTATGAAAAAATAATCTAACAATATTTTTGAATGCTCAAATAGTTGCTACTAGAAATTAGCATAAAGACAAATCATTAACGTTATAATAAATTTTATTTAAAAAATTAATATTTATAAAATACACCAATCTTCTTATTAATTTTATAATATTTCTATATATAAATCATTAATAGGACGTCATGAAGGATATTTTATAAGGACCTTTTTAATTATGGTCATTATCTTGACCTTTTTTTCTTGGCTATTGAAAGTTAATATTAAAAAAAGAAAAAGAAAATCACATGAGCATGGCAATGGATGCATATACATAAATCATTGACATTTTTTTGTGAATTTTTTTAATTTATATTATATGGTTCGTTTCGGTTCGAAACATTTGATTCGATTTGGTATTATGAACTGAACTGCGAACCAAACCGATCAAAAAAAATAACCAAATTTTCAATTCGTTTTTTTTTTTTAACCTATCCTTAGCAGTTACAAATATATCATTCCATGCAGCTAATCATTAAAAATTCGAAAGTTAGAGCACAGGAGCCATGCAGCCCCTATATGAACGTGTGAGGCAGCAAATGTTAAAAAATGATGCGATTAACCTTTTTATGAGAAGGTGTGAAGCTCTGGAGGAGGTTTTATCAAACCTTCATTCTAGGTATAATTCTCTAAAATAATATATTGTTCATGTAATCCTTTAGATTATATGTGGATTTACGATATTTATTTTTAGTATAAATAATGCACTCAGTTTGGTTTCTGCAGCATATCCCTCACCTCAGACGTGTGGAAATCTCCAATCAATGTTGTGAAGTTTAACTTTATATGCATAACAACTCACTGAATGGATGAATAATGGTTAATCCAGAAGCAAATTATTACTTTTAAATAGTTCTAGGAGAGACACATTAGCCAAGCAATAGCAAATAATATCCTGGAAACCCTCTAGTCATATGGTGTACCATATTCAGTACATCGTTCCACAATGCATCAAATAACACTGCTTCCATTCAATATATGAAGCATTCGTTAAATTTGGCATACGATGGAAAGTTATTTCACATTCGATGTGTCTGTCATATTGTGAATTTGGTAATGCAAGCAAGCGTTGAAGTTATGGAGTGGACATACATATCGAAAAGATGAGATATGCAATCAGCTGTCTTTGTATTTTGCGGAGATATAAACAACTGTATATAAGTTTGTTAAGGCACACCATTTAGAGGAAAGGCTTGATTGTAAGACACGTAGAATTCTATGTTCAAAATGCTTCATCGGGCATTGAAGTGCAGAAAGGCTCTAACTCATTTGTACAATACCCTACTCAATCCCTCTAATCCTACTATTATTTTGACGGAGAGTCGAGATTGACAAATAACACACGCACTTAAAGAGGTCCTAAAGGCATTTATTAACCCAACACAACATTTATCGGGTTGTTACTACCTCATTAGCAACTGCATACTTCCTCACCTGGTTGATATATCGGACATGTTAAGTAACTACATTTTTCATCCTAATTTGGCCGCTACTGTTTTACAATTATTTTGTCCCTCTTCCCCCACTCTTCTATGTTGCAACAATGCTAAATCTATGTATAGGTTTCATGCGATTGAAGCACTCCTCAAGAAATTCTACAAGAATATTGATGCTGTCAATCCTGAATCAGAGGCCACTAGTCTTTATACTAAAGTACTAAATTTTCTCAGAGACTTGTATCGGTGTCGTGATAAGATGAATCCACCGCCACCCCAACTATAGTAATCCAACAGCCACTCATCTTAGTGTTTTTCTAAGAGAAGTAAATAAATTGCCTAGGATGTTAGGAGCAGTTGTGTGGCTTCCCAGGAAATCTTTAGTGACATACGAGGTGCAGCCACTTGAGGAAGGAACCAGAAGAGGAGAGAGGAAAAGAAGAGGGAGGGAGGAACGAGGGTAATGATTTCAATGTCCTCGACTGGTGGAAGAGGAGGACACACATGATGCTGGTGCTTTCACAGTGGCACAGGATCTTTTGGCTTTTCCAACTTTAACAGTTTCATTGAAGTCAGCTTTCATTTCAAGCAGATGAGTTCTCGAACCACATCACCATAGGCTAAATGATGACACAGTTGAAGTATGTGTCTGCTTAAAAAGATTGGTTCAATACTATTGATAGAAAGCAGTCAGACCCATACTTTTGGTGGCCTACAGATAGCAACTCGGGGGCAGGGGGTATTGTCATTGTTATCACCGAATTTGCAGCCACAGATTTAGACACAAAAAGAATAGTAAGGTGAGGGTAGAGGAAGTTCCTAGGAGGGTATAATGTTGATAACTTTTTTTTTTAATATTCTTGTAAATTTTTGCAGTTAAAAAATGTTACTAATTAAATTTAATTTTCCATCGATCTCGATACATTTATTAATTTCATTTATTTAATAATTTATAATTATTCTAAATAAATTAATTAAACAAGTTTAACATTTGATATAAATTAATTACTATTATAATATTATTTGATGATTTCATTTTTTTATTTCCTAAAAAAATTTGAAGTTAATATGTTAATAGTAATATAATTGAAATCATTTTTAAAAAAAATATACTAGATATATTATATTTTTAAGACAAATATATTTAATTAAAATAACAAAGAAATAATTTATTTAAATATAATTTACAATAAATTAAAAATAATCAATATTTTTATATTATTATTTAAAAAAAGCTCACATGCTAGTTCGTGTGTCTAGTGCACTGTGCTATGCTGATCCACTTATTTCACATGCTTCGTGTGCTGCGTGCTTCGTGCCGACTTGCGCGTACTTGTGCTTTTGTATTTTTTTCTTCGTGTGCTATGCCAAACCCACATGCCGCGGTCCATTTACTATGCCCAGCTATAAGACGTACTTTTGTGATTCTCGATATTCCTGTTGTATTGGTAATCAAGAGTAGGTACATACATTTATCACTATATTAGATTAGAGTCACTAGAAATACCTTTTAGATTAAATAGATTTTAACCATAAGTCTGAGTTAGCCATATATATATGTATGTAGTGTTGGATATTACCTTCAGTTGTGAATGTTAATTTTTAGTGTAATTACAATCTCTCAAATCTTCTCTCTCTTATGTGTTAGGAGTTAAGGTTGAACTTAGTCTTCTTGTTGTATAAGAGTACCGAATATTGTAAAGAAACACCTTAAAACAAAGCTTTCGTTACACATCTAAAGTGTTCAATGAAAACATATAGGAGAAAATGACTAATGCATCAAAACTAGGGAGGTGTGAGTATGATTCAATCCAATTCGTCCTTTGTACTAAACTATATTTATGATTTGGTTTTTCTTTTAAATACGAACCTAACCATAAGATTCAGTTCATAATCTTTTTGAACTGAAAAAAAGTGATTCTAGTTTTGCAGTTTGAATCATTTTTTATTCTTAAAATTAAAATACATTCTATTGAAAAACTTCAACTACTAATTTCATTTCACCAATGCAAATATAAATAATAATATTTAAAATTAATCATTTACCTAAATAAATATGTGAAACTTATAGTGAAGAAAAGATTTTATTCATTATAAAATTATAATCGCACTAAACTGTAATAATATACTAGACTTGATAAAATAAAAATATGCTATCCTAATAAGAGACATAAATTTTAATTCCTTATATACTTCTAATTAACAAATCATTAATTATATAACCAATAAGTAACTAGATAATAAAAAGGGATTAACTAGTAACTAGTAACTAGTAAGGGAAAAAGCAAAAAAAAAAAAGTTTAAAACATTAGAAGCTAAAATCTAAAAATTATTTTTTTAAAGACATACCACAACAATTAAAATACGATATGATAAAATGATACATATCTAAATGAAAAAAAATGTAAATATAATTAATATTTTTTAATTAAAAAATTAAAAAAAAGATATGTTAAAATTTTTTTCAAATGTAGAATGATTCGACTCAAGGTGTTAAATTGAACCATGAACCAAATAATTTTAAAGAAAATATCCGAAATTTTGCTGCGTTTCAATATATTTCACATCGCCTATGACATCCACTTAAGCCTTTTCGGTAAAATGGTATCCACTTAGTTAAATACAAAAGGCGACAGTGATGACTCTGATTGGTTTGACAAAGTAAGGTTGATCTGCTTAGCCAATGAAGCAATTATTTGTTAAGAGCTTCTAATATATTATCTAGTGTTTATATATATATATATATATATATATATATGAATCGCAGTATTAGATATCGTATTTGATATTCGCAGTGTCTATAATATTAAGATGCATTACAAAGAATTTTAATGTTTTGAAATCGTGAAAAATTGAAAATGATTTTTTTTTTTTTTTTGAATTTTATAAAATTTCTCAAGACTATATTGCAATGTTTCAACCATTTTCAAGAAATCTGCATGTGTAAAATTTGAGGAATTACAAATTCCAAAGCAATTCCAAGTAGTTTACAAGTAGATTTTCCTCATTTATTCCCCTAGGGATGGTTGTTTTCCTGGAGTCCAAAGAAAGAAACCTTATTGGATCAAACATGTAAGGGTTAATATAAAATGTATATGGGAATGGGATAATATATGATATGGTGGATCTTAGTCATCTTACTAATCTAAAAATGCTATATAATAAAATTGATAGTTACTTATCATGTGTACATTACACGTGAAATATAATATTTATTTTCTCCTAAAATGGTATCTCTTCAGAAGGCAACAGTGATGACTTTGAATAGTTTGAGTCTGACAAAATATGATTGATATATGAAGCAATTATTTGTTACATTTCAGTGTTTATTAGATGCTTTTGTGAAGTATAAGAATGTAAAGATGGGTGAATGGGTTGCTTGGCATTTATAATAACTATAATCATGGAATGATGAACTTGTGAAAGAATCTCCTGGTAATTAAGTTGTATGAGCTTACCTGAAAAAAAAAAAAGAAAGGAGTTCCATTTTCAGTTAATAGTTCTTAAACGTCTAGTAAAGATCAAAACACGATACGACTAGATCACATGAGGGTTGACATATGAAATTAACATTAAATTTTGCAATGGACTCCAGTACTTTTGGCTACTCCTGCATGCGTGCCATTGTGGTGCAACCTGCATGCGTGCCATTGTCACGTCACTGGGACATCAACACATCAATAATTTTTAAAAAAAATTTCTATATTATTTGAATTAAATGATAAAAAACAATTGAGAATCCAGGAAAAAAAAATAGCAAAAGGAGAAATTGTTGATTTTTTTTTTTTAAATAGCGCCCTCACATTTATATATATTAAATTAATAAAACAAAAGAAATATTAAAAAGCTAGTGGAGTCATTTTTCCAAGTTTATATTAATTCTTATAATTTTAGTTATTTCATATATATATATATATATATTTTCCCATCTAACTGGATAAAATCAGAAGGAATCCACTGCATTTTCAAAGATGCTGTGAATAAAACCTTCAAAAGTTAGGCAGTACTCGGTAGTCGGTCCTCCTCTCCTGCCTTCAGAAGCAGGTCCCAAATATGACACGTATGAAAACCAAACAGCGGTCGAGTCTGTCTGTGCATCTCTGTGGTCTGTCCGTGTCTTATATGGTTTTGGTGTCTGTTTGTTTTTCTTGGGCATTGACCTTATTGCAGATATATCATTTTTGGGTCAAATGTCCAATCCCCATGATACTGATACAGTCTAGGGACCTTTTATTAGGGATGTCTTTTTTGTTTTTCTGTTTAGAACTCAACGTCAAGTCACCTCTACGCTCTAGTTTCAGCTCAAACACAAACACCTTTCTTACTCTTGAAATGGAAGACGGACAACATCAACACAACTATCATGAGTCTCGGGCTCCTCGTTTCTTCAAGATAATTCTCCATGACACCCTTCAAACTGGAATGCTTGTAAGCGCTTCCTTCCATCATTTCTTCTTTTTTTTTTTTTTGCTTTGTGGATTATGTGTATATGAAGCTATTCCTATTGGTGTTTGCTTTTTACCGTGTATGCAGAGTTTTCCGAAGAGCTTTGTTAGAAAATATGGAAGAGATTTGCGTTTGAATAAAGTTTACTTAAAGGTAGCATCTGGTGATGCATGGAAGTGGAGTTACGCAAGGAAGAAGACGGTGGCATGCGGTTGCTTAATGGCTGGCAAGATTTCGTAGAGTTTTATAACATAAAGTGTGGTCATTTCCTAGTTTTTTGCTATCTAAAGAATTCAGAATTTCAAGTTCTCATATAATAAGACTGCTTCAGAGATTAAGTACCCCTGTAAGCCTAAAAACAACAAAGAGCAAAATGATGATGTTGATCCATGCTTGGAGGTAGAAGAAACCGGTTCTGAAATGTGGGTTGATCATGATGCTTCTCAGAGCAATAGCCACGACGATGAGGATACAGACTGCACGGGGGGAAAAGGGTCTACAGGTATATCGAATCTGTTTGACATAATGGGAAAAACTTTTCATGTAAACGCTTTTGTTTTGTTGATTAGTATTTCTTTTGATATTCTTATGAC
Organism: Combretum micranthum; assembly: GCA_024138025.1. Classification (NCBI taxonomy): domain Eukaryota; kingdom Viridiplantae; phylum Streptophyta; class Magnoliopsida; order Myrtales; family Combretaceae; genus Combretum; species Combretum micranthum. Next base: position 477,758 of record JAMXBD010000452.1, on the reverse strand, counting down.
AGATTGTGAGTATGTCAATAGAGATTTAGGAACCTCTAGGAGCTTTACTACAAATAAGTACAGTGAAAACCCCGAACCAATCGTCAGAACCAGAGGATTCAACTCCCCGAATCCATATTTGCGGATGGTCATGCGATCAACTTATGTGACTGGCAGATATGTTTTAGTGAGTATTTTGTCAAATTTATCTTTACCTGTACAATATTTCAATCAGTAGAGTAAGGATAAGGACACTCCCTCTTGAAAGGAAGGTTTTTGGGCAATACTTGCGCCTTGATATGCCTTAATCGACCTTTTTCTTTTTTTGCAGCATTTGCCTGGTAGATATATAAATATAATGGATCATATTGGCCAGAAGAATTGTTATATGAAACTTTCCGTCCCTGATGGGAGATCTTGGTATGTGAAGGGTTGTTTTAAGATGCGTGGTAATCTGCCAGAAGCAAAATTCCAATCAGGTTGGAAGACTTTTGTCAAGGATAACAGCTTGGTGGTAGGTGATGTTTGCGTGTTCGAGTTGATTGATACTGTTAAAGTTCATTTTCGAGTTACCATTTTCAGAGTTGCTGTGGATAGAAATACCAGCCCTCGTCCAGGTAAGTCGATAAACAACCCGTTTGTTCTGATTTATATCAACCATCAAAATTGTGATCATGGGAGAAATGATAGGACAGACAAATGATTTCGGATTTTCCTTGATATTCCACTTGTCATGTGTATATTTACTTGCAAAGTAAGTGCAAATCTGTCCTATTATGTAGTCGAGTCAGAGTCTAGAGAATGCTATGGCAAACAAGCCTCCCCGAAACCTCCCTGTAACGGAGCCTCAAGTTCTGATATTCAGGATACAATTACAAGCGGTCACACCTCCAAGAATCCTTCCTTCAAACTCGTTATGACTGAAGCTCGTATGAAGAGTATGAAAGCTGTGAGTTCATTTCAAATTTGCTATATCCGTGCATGTAAAACTTCCTAAATGCTGTATTTATAGTCATCTACATTGTTCTTGATCCCGTGTTAAGAAGAAACTATAACCTTTAGCATATTATGAAGACCAGATTATGTCAGATGAGTAATGTACCCATTTAAAGATGCAGCCTATTCAAGCTGGGTTTCTGAAGCATTTAAAGCCGAGAGCACAAATTGCGACCCTTAAAGTGGCTGGTAGATTTTGGCGTGTGAAGGTTTGTTTCTATAATCGTCGACCCGGCGGAGAGGCTGAATTTTCTTGTGGTTGGAGAAAGTTTGCGAGGGTCAATTCTCTGCAAGTTGGAGACATATGCATCTTCGAGCTTATCGAGAGAGAAAAAATGGTTTTTAAGGTTTCTATACACAAATACGATAACTAGGTCTGCTCCCTGCATTTTAGTTCTCAATTTGCCTTGGCGTTTTTTACTAAACGTTATCCATGAATGATGATTGCTACTATTTTTTCATCTATTCTTTTCAGGAAAACATGTTTCCTGTATCTCTTGAGATAGATTGCAGAACACAGATGCTTGCTCATTGCACATTTCTGGCTAAACTTCTACTAAACCATGCTCGAAACTGGAGGATTTGCTTTGGCTGTGTGCTTTGAATCAGTACAACGTCGTCATAATCTTTGATTGGTTGGCCCAGTTGTAAGTGGACATCCAGGAGATTTATGTACTATATGTTTTGGATTTTTAACCTTAGATAGCAAGACAATAAATAATGGGTATGTCGCAAACCACCTGCTATATATTTGGTTGGTATGCGTTTAGATTTTCTTCTTTTAGACCTGAATTTTCTATCCCAAACCAAAGATAGAACCAAGTGCTCATGGAACAAATAAAATGCATATATTTACAATTTATCATATTTACTCCTTTAATTATGGGGCTGTTGATTAAATTGATTCAAATCGAACCACAAAGGGTGCTTTAATATTTTGGTTAGGTTTAGAAAGGTTTAATAAGTTCGTGGTTCAATTTGGAAAGTCAAACCATTTGAACCCAAACTCAACTGCTTCCAATAAAAAAATAAAACTTAGACAATACTTTTTAGTTTCAAATTTTATTAACATTTTACTATATCTTGTTCACCTTTTCCTTTCTATTTTTCCCTTACTCGTTCTTAACCGTTTTTGTTTACTTGTTTTTCTTCACTTCCATCTTTTATCTTTTAAGTAGACTCACATATCTTTATCATCACCTAAGATGCAATGTTTCCATATACAACATTTGAGTTTATCTTCCATCATATGCATTAATTCAATCATCAATCTTGAGTTAGAATCTCAAAAAAATATATTAGTAAGACCAATTAAAATAAGATGTTTTCAAAAGCAATTTGAACCAAATTGAATCAAATTGACTCATATTTGAAGTGGCTTGGTTCAAAACTTCAATTTGTTAAAAGCGATTCAGTTTATTAGGAATTTGAACTAAACTGTTCTTGATATAGTTCAATTTGAACCAAATTATTTTAAGTAGGATTTGATTTATTTAGATCCTTATATCAAACCATAAATGCTCCAATTCTTTTCTTTTCTTTTATTTTCTTTTTTTTTTGGCCAAAGTAAATGCTCCTATTCACTTGTATCAAATGTGTGGGAAAATAAAAGAAAAAATACGCATAAATAATTATTTTCCGACATGTTGAATGGACTAGGGGAAAAGAGAGATTTTATTAACTCAATCACGTGTGTAATTTATAGATATATATATATATATATTTATATATTTATCTCAATGGAGCCTGTTTGACTGCTTCACCCTAGTAATTTCTAGGTAGAAAGGATTGCTTTGTTACAAAGTGAAACAAAAAAAAAAAAAAAAAAAATCGATGAAAATTTTGCCCTTGCCCATTCACTCCAAAGAAATCGCAATGAATATATTTTTCCAGCAATTAATAAAAAAATCTTGTATTTTTATTTATTTATTTATTTATTATATTATTATTATTATTACTACTACTACTACTACACATATTGGGGTCGTATTGGTCTGAGAATATTAAGTTAATGTAAAGTATTACTAATTAAAATTAAACGAATAAAATATTAAAAATGATTTTTAAAAGCTACCAAAATTAAAAAATTATAAAATTGATTATTTTAGACCGATAAAATAGTGACAAATATCTTCTAAAATTATTAAATAATATTAACATTTTTTATTAAAACCCAGTTTACCTATCTGTAACAAAGAAAAAAAATGTAAGTCAAGTATTTACAAATAAGTTAAAATACCGATAAGTTTCTATAATTAACCTTTTTCTTCAATGAAATTTTGCATGTCTTATTAATCTTATCTAGCAATGTCATTTATGTCACCCGTGTGCATACTTCATGACAAGAAGCGTAGGACTCTTCGATGATCGAAAGATCATAATCAATGAGTCGGGAAAGTGTGTAAAATAAATTAGTGCCATAAACGAGTTGGGTCGAGTCGGTATAATAACAAGCTTCAACGCGACTCCAATAAAAAACTCGAAGTCCAAACACGAACTCAATCGAGTTTTAATTTATAAACTCAAACTTGATTCGATTTAATATTCGATAAGCTCGAACTCGACTCGATTAAACTCGATTATTCTTTTAAATATTGATTTAACTATGAAGAGTATTTTAGTACTCAATAAGTTATAAGTCAACTTGATTTAGTACTCGATTAAGCTCGTGAGCTCATCAAGTCAAGTATTTTAAAGTTCGAACTCAAGCTTGATAATTACTTAAGTAGTTCGAACTCAAGCTTGATTTGATTGTAAGCAAGTTGAATTTAAGTTTTTATTGAATTAAACACGAATAACTTACGAGTTGTCTCGACTCATTTACAGCCCTAAAATAAAACCATTGGGCGACCGAACTTAGATAGATACTCGCATGTTCTAGGTAAAAATCCTGTAACAAAAGTCGATTCTTTTAAATTTGATTGATAGAGAGGAATCTTCCTAACTTATTGGTCATATCCAATTTAGCTTGGTTATAACATCCCTAACGAAAATCTCTACACCATCTATGCTTTATCTCTGATTTTTTTCGGTAATGATACTCTTTTTTTTTTTTGCCAATTTGTTAATCACACTTAATAATATCTTTTTACTAAATTGTATTATAATCTAACTAATTATTTTATTGTTCAAAACCACACTTCAAATTCTCTTATCCTAATTTATTCAAAATTTATAAATACACGACTTAATGTCTCTTTAGTTCTTATTGTATACTTATAAATTTTTTATTGTCTTCCTAGATCCTGTGGTAATAAGAAGTGGGAAAAATCTTTTATTTTTTTTTCCTTTAAAATTTAGAATCCAACTTGATAGTAGTTAACTTATTAGGATGCCCATAAAGCGTGTTAAATGATATTTGTAAGAGAAAGTGATGAAGGCTTTGTTTTGGCTCATTTTTCAAATCTTGATTCTAAAAAAGATCTCCTTAAACTAATAAGAAAAAGCTTAGATCCTTCTAACAATTTTTCTTCTTAATTTTTTCTAGAACTCAGTTGATTTGCTCTAAAGTTGAAGCTAATTAGCTACTAAATGCCAATTGCTCAAATCTTTTTATTTTGTTGGTAGAAAACTTTATGCACGGGGTTAGAGTCACCGGTAGTTTTATTTAGATAATTCGATATGATACAAGAAAAGGGGGTGAAAACATACACACACAAAATTGGTCCTTCGATACTCGTACATTGTTGATTAAAAACAAAAATAACTAATGTAGTATCGCTCCCTTTACAAAGAAATTTAAAGCCGATGAAGAAAATTACTAAATTGATACTACTTCTATACTTTTAACTAAGAAAATATATTTAGATTTTGAAGAAAATTTCGATTGGTGTTGAATCGCACGTGTAATAAAATATAGTGTATAGATACCAATAATGATTATCTAACAAGTGGACATATTTTATTAAAATAATTTGGTATGGTAAAAGAAAAAGTGTAAAACACACACACAATTGGTCCTATGATACATGTAAATTGTTCGCTAAAAACAAAAATAAATAATTTAGTATTGCTCCCTTTACAAAGAAATTCAAGGCCAATGAAGAAAATAATTGGGATGATACTGCTTCTATACTTTTAACTAAGAAAATATATTTAGATTTTGAAGAAAACTTTGGTTGGTGTTACACTCCACGTGTAATATAAATGTAATATATAGCTATCAATAATGATTATCTAACAAGTGGACGTATTTTATTAACATAATTTGATATGGTAAAAGAAAAGGGGGAAAAAAACACAACACATAAAATTGGTCAATGTAGTACTGCTTCTTTTACAAAAAAAATTCAAAGCGATGAAGAAAGTAATTGAGATGATACTACTATACTTTTAACTAAGAAGAGATATATGGGTTTTGAAAAAAAACTTGGTTATTTTATAAACTATCCTCTACTTCGATTATGTGTTAAAAAATATTTAATAATTACCGACCATAAGTACATATGCATAGTGTGTATTATACATTGAACATTTTTTCCTGGATCTTATGTACTTATCCAAAATGCTTATAATGAAAAGTTTCATTTTATTTTTATGGTAAAGTTACACTAGGATTTATAGGATTTTGTTTTGAAATTAATTGACAAAATAGAATATAATCAAACTTAATTATCAAAAAAGAACATTAAACTTGCATTTAAGACATGGGTTTTTTAATTTAAATGTGTTGTGCATATTAAATATGCCATTTACCTTCCCAACATTCATTCGACCTTGCAGTTCCTAAATGCGAGTCACTTCAATTTTTTTTTTTAATATATATATGAGTTTGATAGTTTATTTTGATAATTAATTTACTACAAATTCTATTTTAATAATTAATTTTTAAGAAGGTCTAGACTGACCTTTCACTAAGATTTATGTCTATTTGTTCATTTAACAAAGTTAGTAAATGTACTTGCATTTGTAGTTTGCACAAACCAATCTTTTTTTTTTTCTTTCCTTTGAAATAAAAATTAAATAAACTTAAACGATTAGATGAACTAAATTAAAAATTTGCTTTTGAACCCATTCGACTTGAACTCGGTTAGGTTTTGACCTTTTATAAACTTAGGAAAAATCCATAACCATTATCCTTTTTTGGAATGCATGCATACTGCATAGTTTGCAATAGCTACATTATTTTTAGGCATAGCTAGACTGTACAAGCGAACTAAACTCGTTAACCTATCTGTTGTAACCTATGAATTAAGCAGGTTACCCCACTTTTACTCATGAAAGAAAGTGAGCAAAAAAATTTTAGTTTAGCCTACTTTGTTGGTTATGTAAGTTGGTCATCAATTCGCTAAGATTTTATTTTTTCAAAAATTTAAGATGACAATTTAATTATATTAAAGTAAATGTTATTTTTTAATTGAATTTTTTAAAAAAATTCTTATTTACAAATAGGATATAAAATAGATAGAAATTGGAAAATACATATAAAAATATGATTAAAAAATCTTATTTAATATTAATATCTTACTTTTTTTTAATTGGTTAAATTTTTTTAACCTTTTTTTTTAATTCAGTACTTATATGTTAATTACTTATTATTACTAACTTTACGAAATTGATCATATTAAAAAAAAAAGAAAAAGAGAAGAAACAAAGAGAGACAGAGAGAATTCATGAATGTACAGATTATATACACCATCCATTCTACTTGCACAGTTCTAGTTACATCACCGTCTATTGTGTTGCAAACTTGTCGCTTGTAGGAAAGATCCACAATCATCATAACCTTTTTCACGGTACCTATTGGCCCTATTGACATGAAGTGATTTACGTACAATTTCTCCAAAAGTTTAGATCTCAATCATGAAATCATCGTTCATATGGTCTATTTGAATAATTCGTTTTTCATAGGTATCTGTATTAGTATTTAGTCTGTTTGATCCGTTTTTAAATAAAAATATCTATTTTTCATGGTATTTGTTTTTAAGAGGATGGTTGTTGTACCTAATATGGTGTCTCATTTATGTCTCCGCAAATAAATAGTTAAATAAATTTAAAAAAAAATCCCTACTAGACACGTATTAGATGTTTATTTATGGAAACACAGAATAGACAGCAACTTTGGAATAACAAATTTTTATCTTCTGTTTCTTATAAACAATTTGCTTGAAAAAAAAAAATCAAACCAACATAGATGAAACACACAGTCCCTAGTCATTTTGAGATTGCTGCGCATCATATTTTGATATCAAAAGTACAAGGTTTATGATGAAAAAGATCTTTTACATGGCTTTTCTATTTTATTATTTGCAATGCGATTTTTCCTTTATTATGTGTTATTAAGTGGTATAAGGTAGATTTTGTAATATCGCTTTTCTAAACCCATTGAGAGTACATCCTCATAGAGTCCAAATGAATAGGATATTATGCAAAGAAATATACAAGTTCCAAAATATTTCTAGTGTTATAAGATAGATTTTGGATTTAAAATTCAAGAACCATTAGGTATCAACAAGATCTTATAGTTTATCTACAGAATAATTAGCCCATTTTGTAACAACCAAGGTAAACTTGTCACATTGTAATAAACATCTACATAACGTGTTCTCATGAAAAAATATAGAACACAGTACCTTAAGCATTTATGTCACTGGGATGCTAGCAGAAGTAATGGTGTTTGGCTGTCTTTTAGAGGCCATGTACGAGGAACAATGGATAAGCCGACAACATGCGGGGCACATGAAGATGGAAAAGATAAGACAGGATTCTCAAGATTACACATGGCACTTGAAGAAGATGCTAAAAGATGCACAGAAGATGTTTAAAGGAAACCAAATATAAGGGCAATTTAAAGGAGTTTCACCAACCAGAATACATAATGGAGTCTTCTATGAGAAAAACAATGATATGGTTTCAAATATTTATGCTAGAAACAAACATTAAGGCATGCTAGTGTGTCCATAATTCACCGCAGATTAATTTGGCAGAAAGATGAAAAAGATTATCATTCTTCTCCATTCAAGTTTCTATCATTGTTAGCATCTTTTAAGGAACAAAAATCAAGAGACATGGCAGGCCTATGCACTGCCTTATGGATGGAGACCCTTAGAACTACTTCTTCCTTCTTGATCAGCTCAAATTCACAACTGTCTCCAGCTTGCAAAGAGTTCTCCATCGCAAACTTGTTCCAACCGGAAGAAAGTATTGCCTTTCTGAATTGTTGACAGAAGCAAACCTTTACATGCCATGATCTACCACCAAAATCAAGTGTCGCCATCTGTGTCCTTCGCTTTAAATGCTTTAAAAATCGAGATTGAATAGGCTGCAACACAAACAAGTATGTTGTTCATTTCAATACTGTCAATATAAATTTGAATTTAATCTATTAAAAGAAATGACCCGGGAAGTTTTGCATACAGAAATTAATTTGTTGTCCATTCAGCCATAAACATGAAAGGATGTTTTGATTTCTCCATTAACTTACCACATTACAACGCTTTAGACGAGCTTCTGTCATAAAAATAAAAGGAAGGATACTTGGAAGTTCGATTTCTTCCAGCTGCATATGGAACATTGAAATATGACCCTTTGTGGCAGGAAGGTCTTTGTGACATCGGTCTTCCAATACCTTCTCCGATCTTGAACTTGACTGCATGATTAGAGAGAGGTTTCAGTAAGATCAGTCTACCAAGGCATTTGCTGATCCCTGACCAGACTACAAGATCAAATAAACTCTTTTCCTTCAATAGATCTTTCATTGATTAAAGGCTAAAGCACTTCTTTGAAAAATTTGCATTTGATTTGCAATGAAAAATGTCTTATATTTGGCTTTACATTGGAAACCGAAATTGAAATCACAACAAATATTCCTATCATTTTCCTGCATGATAACAACAGATTTGCACGCATCTCTTAACCTTCAAATGTTCAACTTATCCACCTTATTTACATAGTAAAACATGGATCAAGATGATTTCTCCAAAACAGAACACTCGTGTTTGTGGACTCACCAGGACAATTACGGGGATTTCTATCCTTGGCAGCTCTGAAAATGGTAACTTGAAAATGAAGTTTAACACTATCAATCAACTCGAAGATACAAACATCGCCTGCCACTAAGTTGTTATCCTGGACAAAAGTCCCCCAACCCGATTGGATTCTTGCTTCTGGCTTATTACCACACATCCTAAAACGACACTTCACATGCCAGAATCTCCCACAATGGACAGAAAGTTTCATATAACAGTTCCTTTGGCCGATATGATGCATTATGAATCTACCAGCAAGATGCTGCACTATGAGGAGATCAATGAATGAATCAAGATAACACAGCACTAGCAAGAAGGAGATAAACCTATTAAAAGCATCTTCCTCTCTGATGAAGCTCTCTTGCTCTACTAATTTCAATAATTATATGCAACATATGTTCAACAAAGCTCACCAAAGCGGATTTGCGGTTCACGTGATTTGCTTGGATAAGAATTCGAAAATGTGGGTTCGGGGATTTGAAGGCTCTGGCTCTTATAATTGTTTCAGCTTTGCCTGTGGGATGATTCCGGCACTTTGCAGTCTCTAAATCTCCATTGACATAATCATCATCTGCTAGAAAATTAGTAAAGCACCACAAACGAACCAAAAGAAAAGTATTTGCATGAAATTTAAGCTATAACGGAAAGTTGGAAACTGATAATATACCTCCAGATTTTTTCCCAAGCACTTTGTATTATTGTCATGATTTGTTGAAAATATGCAATTAGATGCATCTAGAGGACATGCAGTATCATCAATCACCATTTCGGCATCACCATCTTCTATCCCAGGCTTGACAGATAACAAGCATTGATAAACATCAGCATTATGTTCTTTGCAGGATTTAGATTTACAGGGGTACTTAATCTCTGAAGCAGACTTATCAAATATGAGAACTCGAAATTCTGAGTTTCCAAGGTAACAAAAGACTAAAAAATAACCAAACTTTATGTTATAGAACTCAACAAACTCCTGCCAACCATTATGTAACCACATGCCACCATCTTCCACCCTATGTAACCCCACTTCCCATACGTCACCAGATGTGATCCTTAAGTAAACCTCACTCAAACATAAACTTTTTCCATGGTGTCGGACAAAGCTCTTTGGAAAACTCTGCACGAATATAAGAATAAACAGGAATAGCTTCATTTATATATTTATATATGTGTGTGTGTACACACTAGATGAAGCACCAAATATCACATAGTGCACAAAGGAAAAGAAAATGAATCTTACAAGCTTTCCAGTTTGAAGGGTGTCATGGAGAATTATCTTAAAGAAACGGGGAGTCTGAGGGTCATGATCCTTGTGCTGATGTGCTTCTTCCATTTGAAGGGTAAGTTGGTTGTGTTGAATTGAAACTAGAGCTCGGATGCGTTGAGTTAAAAGAGTGCCACTAACTTTTGACACTAAAGAGAATACATTTACAGGTCTTGATCATCGTCCTGCAGCCAACATTTATGCCCCCGGGTCTATAAAGATGAAACTATGCAACCACCCCCAAGAACATTTATTATCAGCGCTTGCTTCATGTTATTATTATTATTATTCATCTACGAATTTTCCATGAAGACCATTAGACCAACCAGTCCCACGCAACTATGAAAATGAAGAACTGATTATTACTGTTATAAAAACCATATTAAGTCATGATATTTTCCTTATAAAACTGTGAAAATGGTTATTTTTCACTCGGCCGATGGAGAATTTAAGACATGGTCACGTGGCTAAGGTCTCTGTCTCTGTCTCTGTCCAGGCTCCTTTTACTCGGGTAGCTCCCAGTCAATGTGTGCACGACACGTATATGTAATATCTACACAGTGACCAGTACCCAAAAATGGCTTTTTTTTTTTTTGGGCCGAACCAAAAATGGCTACTTATATATATGAGGTATGCACCCATATGTCAGGAGGACAACCTAACTTTTTATTTGGATCAGTAGGTTGATTTGTTTGAAAGATCTGTTTTTCATTTGTATCTGTATTTGTATAAATCATATGTGTAAATATATTTGATTTATATTTATATTTTATCTATATTTGATCTTTTCATAAAAACTGTTAACTTTTTTTATCCGTATCCATTTTTTTTATAAATAATTTGTTAGAAAAAAAATCTGTATCTTTTTATCTTCTAGAAAAAGCTAGCCAAACAATGTGTTTAGACTTAAGAAAAACTATTTGTGTAATATTTTAATACAAATTATGAAAAATGACATCAAGACGAATATCAATATAAAAGATAGGCAACCTGAACTTAAAGAGACAAGTTGGAATGCAATATACTCAAATCTTGATTCAGCTATTTAAAAATATCCAAAATGTTTCCATATAGGCAAGAATTGCGTCCACAACACCAAATTCTTGTTGGAATTTCATCGAGTTCAAATCTTTAGCTACATAGAAGTCTAGTTTTTTTGGGTTTTGCTTTCTAGGATATGGACACCTTTCTCTAATGAATAAGAACACTTGATTCACTGCAGACTAATGAAATACCTTTAAGAAATAAATATAAATAGAAGCAAGGAAAGTAAATTAGAAATATTAAAACAGGGGCAATATAATCTATTACTCTAAAAATCTAAAAGAAAAAGTAGAATAAAATGTCATGGAATAACTACCCTTTCATTCCTTCTCCATTTTTTTACCGAAACTTCCCCCTCCTTCCCAATCCATATCCAAAATACTCAAAAGATTTTTGAAAGTTTTTTCGCGTTTGGTGAAATTCTTTTCCTTTTCTAAGCAAATACGACAAAATTAACAATTGATTGATAAAAATCGTAGCATTTCAAATATGGACAATAACACTCAACAGAGAAAACTATGAGTTTTGGAAGATTTCTCGAAGATTTCATGAGAAATCTGAAAAGATGAAAGTTAAATGAATTAAAGAAGGAAAAAGATTGAAGTACTACACAAAAAATGATAAGATGGTTTCGATGTATTGATATCGTTCGGAACGAGTAAAAGCATGTTTAAGATGGTATTGAAAATATGTGATGAAAACAAATAAAAAGTTGACAAAAGATATTTTTTGGAAATACATGAGTCTTGCACGGCTCGTGCAATAGGTCATGCATCTCTTGGTGGCTCAAATATTAAACTTTGGAAGTACATGGCCAATGTTCGAATCGGTGCATTAGGTCGTATACATCTATGTGACATGACAAAATAATAACTTTGGAAGTGCACGACTTATGCACGAGATCGTGCATTAGCTGAATCTATGACTTGAAGAAATTTCTCCCGAAAGCACATGACCTTCTACACTGCCATGTATTTTGCTTGTGTACATGTATTGATCACAAACATGGTTGCGCACTTGCTCGTACCTTGTAATTTTACCTATTTGATGCCTTCCTCTAAAAATTTATCTATATTCTAAAATCTTGAAATTTAAATCTAAGGTAAATGTGAGAGTTATGACAGTATAGACCACAAATGAATTACAAGTATACATGACTCTAAACAACTTAATTGCCATATAATCTAAGTTAGAAGGTTATAGAATTTGGGACAAATCGATATTCAAGGTACCCATATACCTTGTTTGTTGCCCACGGTTGCTTAGAGCGGAAATATAAATTGATTAATGATTATCCAACTTTAAGTTTGTCTTGTTGATTGTATTATTGGTATTTAAGTGGAGAGTACCCACACTATATCGTGGTAAGTTGATGAACCTGATGTTGTGTTATCCTAAGTAAAGTTGCACCAAGAAAGGATATAATAGATCTAAGTTGCGCCAATGTCGTGGTTTTGGGTTGGGAAGTACCTAATAACTAATAGATTCATTTACATGTATATCTTTATGTGTCTACCAAGGTATTAATTTATCCTTTTGTTAGTTGGGGGACTAAACACGCAAATAATTACATAGATGTTTTTGCATTTATAAGAAGTAATTGCGTGTGAGTTTGATATTGCTTGTTATGCATGTGGTTATTGTGTAACGTATTAAGCTCTGACTAACTCATTTTCTTTTTTAGGTACAGGTTTTGCTCCTGTGGAGTTTTAATTGTCGGATTACAATATCAGCATTGACCCAAAGAGGGTGATAACTTCAAAAATTATCTTGTTGATGTGTAGTGTCTTAGATGATGTTTTAGAGTAGAGATTCCTATTGTTATATGTTTCATGTATTATCACTTCAGTAATTATGTTTAAAATTATGGGAATAGACCTATATTTTAGTTAATAGTATGTTTAGTGGACTTTGTGAGCCAACTACTATGTGTTAGGCTTATGTAATGTCCATATTGCTCTTATGCTAAGGAGAGTTGTACATGTAAAACTTGTTATTTGTGAAATATCTTGAAAGTGTGATGTGGAGTTATATATAATTATACTGAAGTCAGTTGTAGGATTCTAAGCTTTTGCATGTCCTAATTCTATATAGACACGTAACAGATTGTAAATGATTATAAAGTAAGGCATTACACCCAAAAAAAATAAAGCGTTTGGCATGGAATCATTAGGATCTTATTATTCATTCTACTATTTGTGTTCGTGAAAATGATGAGGACTTAATATAATTGCACTGAACTCAAAACCATTAGTGTTGGACTCAAACACCGGGCTTCAACACAAACTTATCACACTACCCAATCGAACACCACAACCTAAACTCGCACACCAAAACCAAACCTAAAACCACAATCTCCACTATGGCACATTTAGACCAGACTTACGAACTAATCAATGTCATATGGTGATGAACACATAATTGAACGAATTGTTATTGATGAATTTGTCAACTCATAAAGATTTTAATGTGGTGTGATGAAGTTGTGATAAACTTGTCTCTTTAAGAAACAATTTATATAATCATGTTAAACTTGACGAGTTTATTGAAAAATCAAGTTACTTTTTTTTTTTTAATTATTTTCGATTCAGTGGCATTTTTAAAATATTTTATTTTTTTTTCCATTAACCATATGTTGTATATTAATTGATATTTATGAAAAAAAAAATAAATCCATATTTTATATGTATTAATTTGAAATACATTATCTAAAAATTGGAAGTAAAGGCTCTTGTTGGGTTTGGAGCCTGAATACTGTACACTTTTGAAAAGTCATAATTCTTCTCAATATATATGCGAAGGGACATGTTTCTTGTATATGAAACAATGTAACTTTTCTTGAAGGGGTATATAGAAGAGTTTAACTCTTCCCAAAAGGCATTATTATTGTTTAGTAAGGGTATTTTAGGCAGTTCACGTAAAATTGTCATTAGAGTTTTTATAAATAGCCCATCTATGTAATACACATCTCTCTCTAACATATAGTGAATATCCTGGCTTGGTAGCGCCCCCAGACGTAGTCACAATCCGTGAAACTGGGTAAACAATTTTGTGTCTTTGTCATTTCAATCTTTATTTTTTCGTCTTTATTATTTGTAACAAATTGGTATCAAAGCACCCAGGTTCGGTGGGATAGATATGATGGGTGACGGAAAATTGCCGATTGAAAGGTTTGACGGAGCAGATTTCGGATTCTGGAAGATGCAGGTCGAGGATTATCTGTATGGTAAAGATTTGTATCAGCCTCTGGGTACAAAACCAGAGGATATGAAGGACGAAGACTGGAAATTGTTGGACAGGAAGGCGATGAGCGTGGTTCGCTTGTCTCTGTCCAGGAACGTTGCGCTTCATACAGCAAAAGCGAAATCCACTAAGGAGATGTTTGAGACGTTATTGGAGATGTATGAGAAACCATCAGCAACAAACAAGGTTCATCTGATGCGGCGTCTCTTCAACCTAAAGATGTCAGAGAATACTGTGGTTGTCGATCATCTTAACGAGTTCAATTTGATCACAACCCAATTAAGCGCTGTGGATATTGATTTCGATGATGAGGTCCAAGCCCTAATTTTGCTGTCTTCCTTACCGGAGAGTTGGAGCGGAACAGTTACAGCTGTTAGTGCTTCATCGGGGAAAGAGAAGTTGAAATTTGACGAAGTAAGAGATCTAATCATTAGTGAAGAAATTCGCAAGAAGGAATTAGGTATTACTTCAGGGTCAGTTTTGAACACAGGAACTAGGGGGAGATCTGATTCGAAGGAAACGAATCGGGGTAGATCGAAATCAAGAGGTCGGAACAAGGGAAGAAGTGCATCGAAAAGGGACTTGAGTAAAATCAAGTGTTGGAACTGTCAGGAATTTGGTCACTTCAAGAATCAGTGCACAGCACCGAAGAAAAAGAAGGAGGCAAATGCAACAGTAGATGAAGTCGAAGATGCATTAATTTTGAGTGTGAGCATCCATTGGAATCGTGGTTTTGGATTCTGGAGCATCGTTTCATTCTTGCAGTGGTGCAGATTAATGGAAGAATATACTTCTGGTGATTTTGGAGAACTATCTTGCTGATGACGAACCTCTGAAAATCGTGGGGAAGGGAGATGTTCAGATCAAAACACCAAATGGATTTGTATTACAGTTGCATGGCGTGAGACATATCCTTGGGTTGAAAAGAAATTTACTCTCGGTTGGGCAGTTAGATGATGAAGGTTATGATGTAACCTTTGGTTGCAATAATTGGAAAATTACAAAAGGAGCCATGGTGGTGGCTCGAGGCAAGAAGGAGGGTATATTGTATACGACGACAAATCTCAAGGATAGTATTGCTCTTACAAGAGCATACAGTGATGCAGATTTGTGGCATTGCCGACTAGGTCATATGAGTGAGAAAGGGATGAAGGAGCTGTGTTCAAAAGGAAAACTGCCGACCTCAAGACAACTGAAGTCGGATTGTGTGAGGAGTGTGTACTCGGGAAACAGAAGAGGGTAAGTTTCTCGAAGGCTGGCAGAACTTTGAGAAAGCAGAAGCTTGAGTTAGTACACAGTGACTTATGGGGACCAGCGCCAGTGACATCTCTTGGTGGTGCGTCATATTACATGACTTTTATTGATGATTCCACTAGAAAGGTATGGGTTTATTTTCTAAAAAATAAATCTGATGCTTTTAATATCTTTAGAAAGTGGAAAGCTCTGTAGAAGTTGAAACAGGCCTGAAAGTGAAGTGTCTGAGATCTGATAATGGTGGTGAATATGAGCTCATGAGTTTTAAAGAATTTTGTGCTAATATGGTATTCGCATGGAAAAGACTGTGCCAGGAACTCCTCAACATAATGGCATTGCAGAACGCATGAATAAACACTTAATGAACGTGCTAGGTGCATGAAGCTGAAGTGTGGGTTACCCCAAGATGTTTTGGGCAGATGCAGTCAACACGCTGCCTTCTTAATCAACAGAGGACCATCAGCCCCTTTGGAGAACGGCATACCAGAGGAGGCTTGAGTGGTAAAGAGGTAAACCTGTCGTTTCTTCGAGTATTTGGCTGTATTGCTTATGTTCATGTTGATGCTGCTGCTAGAACTAAATTAGATGCTAAATCTGTATATGTACGTTTTATTGGATATGGTGGTGATGAGTTCGGTTATAGATTCTGGGATGAAAGTAATCGAAAAGTTATTCGTAGTCGAGATGTCATATTTAATGAGCAGGTTCTGTACAAGGACAGATTGGATGCACCAGATTCTAACAGTGTTACCCAATTGTTGAGTTAGATATTTCGAACTCAGGTGGGCGCAAGGCTGTTCAGAATGATGAGTTGTTATAGAGGCAGAGCAGAGTACACCACTGCCCATAGCTCCACTGCGGAGGTCTACCAGAGTGTGTGGTTCACCAAACAGGTATTCACCGTCAAGTTATTACCTGCTGTTAACTGATGGTGGTGAACCTGAATGTTATGCAGAGGCTAGCCAGGGACAGGATCGAGCCAAATGAAAGCTTGCGATGGATGATGAGATGGATTCATTGATGTCCAATGATACTTGGGAACTTGTCGAGCTTCCAAAGGGCAAGAAACCATTGCATAATAAATGGGTCTATAGAATTAAGCAGGAGGTTGATGGAAGTAAGCGTTACAAGGCAAGGCTGGTTGTGAAAGGGTTTCAGCAGAGACATGGTATTGACTATACTGACATTTTTGCTCCTGTTGTGAAGCTAACCACTATACGTATTGTGTTGAGTATGGTAGCTGCAAGACTTGCTATTGGAGCAAATGGATGTAAAAACAGCCTTCCTCATGGTGATTTGGAGGAAGATATAACATGCAACCAGAATGATACTTTTCAGAGGGTAAACACTAACCTTGTGTGTAAGCTCAAGAAGAGCTTATGGCTTGAAACAGGCACCGAAAGTGGTACAAGAAGTTTGATGGTTTATGCAGGAAATTGACTTTGTCAGATGCAATGCCGACCATTGTTGTTACTTCAAGAGATTGACCAAAGCTATATCATTCTACTGCTGTATGTAGATGATATGTTGATAGCAGGGTCCAGTGCTCGAGAATGTGTAAATTGAAAAGCATTTCCTAGCATTTCTATGATAACTTGGAGAGGCAAGCAGATTTGGGTATGCGTATCATTCGAGACAAAGAGACGGGGAAGTTGTATCTTTCACAGGCTGAGTACATCGAGAAAGTATTAAAGCGGTTTAAATATGCAAGATGCTAAGCAGTGAGTGTCCCGCTAGGTGGTCAGTTTACAACTATCAAAGAGTCGCTAGGAGTGAGGAAGAGCGAACCCATATGAAGAAGATTCCCTATGCTTCGGCGATTGGAAGCATTATGTATGCCATGGTTTGTACGACCAGATATTGCGCATGCGTGGGAGTTGTTAGCCGTTTTATGAGCGATCCGGGCAAACAGCATTGGGAAGCACTGAAATGGATCCTTAGGTACTTGAGAGGTACCACAGAAGGAGTTTGTGTTTTCAAGGCAAGGATTGCAAGTTGGCAGGATATGTTGATGCGGATTTGGCATCTATCTAGATAAGAGAAGGAGTACAACCGGGTATGTATTTACTTTGGTGTACAGCGATCTCTTAGGCTTCTAAGTTGCAGAAGATCGTAGCCTTATCAACGCAGAAGCAGAGTATGTGGCTGAACAGAGCAAGTAAAGATGGTATGGTGCAAATTTCTTAAGTGAATTAGGAAAAAGCATAAGGATGGTACCCTATACAGTGACAGTCAGAGTGCTATTTCTTGGCTAAGAATCCAGCATTTCATTCAAAAACAAAGCATATTGAGTTGAAGTATCACTACATACGGTATCTCTTGGAGAGAAAGATCTTGCAGCTAGTGAAGATTCAAGGGAGCGAGAATCCTACTGATATGTTGACTAGGTTGTGACCTTAGAGAAGTTGAAGCTAATGTATGGCTTCAACTGCGCTTGAAACTTGAAGAGAAGTCTTGGCGCTACCATTTTGCAAGTTACTAATGAGAGATTGAGAAGGGCTTACATGAGATTCAGTCTCCAGGTGGGAGATTGTTGGGTTGTGAAGCCTGAATACTGTACACCTTGAAAAGTCATATCAATATATATGCGAAGGACATGTTTCTTTATATGAAACAATGTAACTTTTCTTGAAGGGTATATAGAAGAGTTTGTACTCTTCCCAAAAGGCATTATTATTGTTAGTAAGGGTATTTTAGGCAGTTCACGTAAAATTATCATTAGAGTTTTTTATAAATAGCCCATCTATGTGATACACATCTCTCTCTAACATATAGTAAATATCCTGGCTTGGTAGCTCCCCCAGACGTAGTCACAATCCGTGACGAACTGGGTAAACAATTTTGTGTCTTTGTCATTTCAATCTTTATTTTTTCGTCTTTATTATTTCGTAACAGCTCTATACCTCTAAAAGAAAAGAATATATTCGTCATGCATTAAACAATAATATTTATATAATTTTTTTTAAAAAAGCCAATTTTATACAAATTTACAAAATTGAAAAATCCAACTTTATGCAGATTTTATGATATATGGGTAAATTATGTTAGAAGGTATCAACTTTGGATGTAAGTGCATTTAAGATATCAATATTTTAAATAGTTAAAAAATGAACATTTTGCAAAGTAAATCAAATGAGGTATTAACGATTTATAAAGTTTATTTAAAGTATCAATGTTTGAATTAATTTTTAATTAATTTTTATGAGTTTTTTAATGATCAAATATTTATACTTTATTTGACTCACTTTCTAAAACATTGATACCTCTTTAATCACTTAAAACGTTAATACTTAAAATGAATTTATACTAAACATTGATACTTTTCTATGTAATTCACCCATTTAATTTTATATAAGACTATGTATATATTTATAATTACATCTTTTAAATTTTTCTTTTTTAATATATGGTTGGATAGATGCTAAAGAATAAAAACATATAATAAAGTTACAAGAACAAAAAGATGAAATCAAAAGATAAATTGCTTTAATTATTGGGCTAACTTGTTGATAAGCTATAAGCCGGAATCTTAGCAAGGCTTCTTTGTTTCATCAATATCCTAATTCTCTCCACATCTTCCCACAAACCTCTCCTAGCATAAATGTTGGATAAAACTACATAAACCCCATCATTCCATGGTTCCAAATCATGCATAAGCTTAGCAACCCATTCACCCATTTCCACATTCCCATACTTCTCACAAGCACCCAATAAACAACCCAGTATAACCGAATTCGGCTCCATTGGCAAACCTTCCACCATTTCTTTAGCTTCTTCGAACAACCCGGCTCGGCCGAGCAGATCAACCATACAACCATAGTGCTTCAAACTAGGCCTTATTTCATACACATCCTGCATCATATCAAAATAGTGTTTCCCTTCTTGTACAAGTCCCGCGTGCACACAAGCGCTAAGAACTCCAACAAATGTGACGCTGTTAGGACTCACTCCGGACCCTATCATGCGACGAAAACATTCTAGTGCATCCCCAACATGTCCGTGCATCGCGTAATTCATAATCATAGAAGTCCACGACGACACATTTCTTCCGTCCATCTTCGAAAACACCCTATTAGCTAAATCCATGCGGCCGCATTTCCCATACATATCTATAACCGAATTCATCATCAAAATCTCAAACCTCTCGCTTCTTTTCGCCTGGAAAACATACTTATGCAACTGACGAGCCAGAACCAGATCACCGATACTCCCACAACCCGATAACACACTCGCCATCGTCACATCATCCGGAACAACCCCACATTTCCTCATCTCCGAAAACATCTCTAGCCCTTCCTTAACCCGCTCCCCATTTATCAAACCCGCAATAATCGCATTCCAAGACCCCAAACATCTCTCGGGATTTTCATCGAACACCTTGCAGGCACTACCAAAATCACCTCCCTTTGCATAAAAACTTATGAATCCACTCTCACAGAACTCATTCCTCACCAACCCATGTTTGATAGCAACACAGTGAAGCTGCCAACCGATGAAAAATCTAAACTTTCTCGTTGTAGCTTTCAACACAATGGGAATTGTATAGCAATCCGGAAAAATACCTTCCCTGGACATGAAGATATACACAAACACTGCTTTAGTTGGGCAATCTAGCCTAGTATAGGATCTTATGATGTTATTATAGTGGAGTGAAAAAGGGTTTGAGTGTAAAAAATGGGTTCTTGTTATGTGGGCATGGATTTGGAGCAAGTGTTGGAGGTTGGTGCAGTCAGTGAGGAGGGTTGATAAGGATGTGGAATGAATTGGTGGTGGTATTGGGTTTTGGGGAGTTTGGAGTAATGGGCTGGAGTTAGATTGGGTGATGAGAGTGGTGGTGACGGTGGAAATGTGAAAGATTGGAAGGTGTTTTGAGGATTGGAGTTTAGAGAGATGGAGTTTCAGATGGCAAAAGGAGATCATTAGTTTGCAACTTGCATAGATATGAAATGATGTATTATTCATCTGTCATCTGTGGCTTTGATGCAGTTTTGATACGGAGTAGGGACTTCTAAGTTTGTTTTATAAATCATAAAAAAAAAAAAAAAAAAATCGACTTCTCCTATCTTTTCATTAATTTATTAAATCACAATATAAAAATTACATATATTAATACTAAAGAAACAAATAAAGAATTGTCAAGCAAAGTTAAGAAGCTGTTTGATTTTTTATTATTGTTTATAAATGTTATTTTGAGATTAATAAAAGTTATGTAAAATAAACACTAATAAAAAACAAAAAACACTTAAATATTTTAATATCGCGTTTAGTAATCTAGAATAGTTTAGAAACGAAGGAATGGAATATACAGGTAAATGATAAATCTATTCCTATATTTGGATACGTTTACGGAATGGAATGAAAGTAAATATAGATAACAAAATATATGAGGATAAAATGTAAATAAAGTAATAATCTTTTTTTTTCGGTGGATTAAGTAATAACCATTAATAGAAGTGGAATGAAATCTAAATCCTTCTAAAAGACATAATTATGATTCCAACTTTTAAAAATACTTCCAAACATATAAGGAGGAATTAAATTCAAGTTTGATATTTCATTTCGGTCAATTTCAACATACTAATATCCTAAACAAAAGTTTTTTCACTGCTTTCTAAAACTTTTATAGATTATTATTTTTTTAATCGATATTTTTAATATTTTCTCAAGATTAATTAAGTGTATGGAACTAATGAAAAATACATAATAAAAATATATATCAAGTGACACTAATTTTTAATTTATTAATATTAAATTATATTCCATGATTAATAATTACAATCGATCTACGAAATCATTACTCATCGGCAAAGTTATATATACCATAATTTAATTTGAAACCAAAGTTAAAGTACAAGATTAACATTAACAAAAAAAAATTGAAAAGCCAACATAGCACTCAAAACCATCAATTTTGAATGTCGAATATTAACTAATCGGAGAAACATATTCAATTAAGTTGGCTTAGCCGGTGGTGTTTTGTCCTATCATGAAGCCAGCTATAATTTTAAATGTACATTGTATATTTCACAATAGGGTTGTGAGATATTCTGGGCCCAATTTACAATTTGAAACTTGAAAACCAAAATTATAATCATCCAATAAAAATTTATATATATGTATGCATAGTTATCTCATTCATTCACAAAATCATATTATGCCAAATTACACATACTCTCACAGTTTTTCATATCATTTATTGATTTCAGAAACAAAGAGGCAAATGAACTATTATAAAACAAGACTGTAGCATTTTAAAAGCTTATTCAACATACTTTTTACATCCTTTTTTGTGCTTAGTAAATAATTGTTAATTATGACCACATGGGTATAAAATGTAGTTTACAAATGTTGACCACTCCATGACCAAATGGGGGCAAGCAGTTAAGTATATTCATGCCTTTATTAAAATCTATGACATCAAAATATACGTCTTATCCAAGAACATGTGATGTGACAACTGCCATACCAATGATTTACAGTAGAAAGATCTCATAGTCTATATAAGAATCAAGACATCCGCTTAGAGCTAAAGCCATAAGATATTGCAAGTTGTTTAACAAGAATATAATAAAATGATAAATTATATTGGAACATATTAACATTTGAGCGTAAACACATTTGAGGTATCAGTGTTTATAGTACTTGAAAAGAGGTATCAACATTTTATAATGTGAGTTAAATAAAACATTCTAAACAGTTAGTTACTAGCTTCGTTCGATGTTGTCCATTATGTCTAATGTTGTTAGTTACCAATCCATCTTCTCCTCCATTGTCTTTTTCTCTCTACCCTCTCTCTAAAGCTCACAACAAAAGACCACCTAGCCAAATTCGAAAAACAAAAGACTGCCTAGCGGTGAGTTTAGTTTGGTGAATGGGTCTTGTAGGTTGTTATGGTGGAGATGGATGTGGTTTGGTAAGGCAATGAATGGCTAGTAGCTCTTATATAGGTAGACAAAGGAGGTGGCTTCGATCAAGGAGATGGATGTGGTTTGGTAAGGCAATGAATGGCTAGTAGCTCTTATATAGGTAGACAAAGGAGGTGGCTTCGATCAAGGAGATGGGTGTGATTTCGGTGGTGTTACAACTTAAAGGATGTTCTTAATTAAATTTTCTTTTCTTGGGACTAGATCTTGTCCTTCCTAAGGACTTTCTCTCTACCTTACCTCACTCTCTCTCTCTCTCTCTAAACAAAAACTAAAACCATCTTCATCATTGCATTAAACAAACATCGTCTTGCACAATGCAAACCTAGCCAAGACTAACGCTGTCACCAAGCTCCACCACATAACTCAAACCATCTTTACCTTCACAACATCAAGCCACCAAAACCGTTATAGCAAGTCCCCACCAGCTAAATTGATGGCAACCCAACCATGCATTAACAGTACCAAGTCAACTCATTGCACGGCTAGTGAGAAACCACACAGCCGTTATTGAATTTGCCAAAGAAATGCCTAAACCCATGTTACACTACTACCAAGCCAAAACCAGACACTTACTCACAAAACTATATTAGAACCTCCATTCATGAACAGAAGACCCACACAAGGACAGTGGGAGAAACACAAAGCTACAATGCACATTTCACATGACTTGATCTTACCTGCAATTAACCTAAACATGGTTAGATGACTTACGCTTGAATTGATCTGCATGTTTTTTGAATTCGGCTGGGTGGTTTATTGTTATAGTCTTAGAGAGATGTTAGAGAAAGAAAGACAATGGGGAAAGAAGATGGTTTAGTAACTAACTATGTTAGACGGAGTTAGAACATAATGGACGGCATTAGATGGAGTTAGTAATTGACCCCTAAATATTAATACCTTATTTGACTTATGTTATAAAACGTTAATACCTCTGTTTATCCATTGAAAACATTGATACCTCAAATGGATTTTATCCCCAAATGTTAATACCTTCTGGCGTGATTTACGATATAATAAAATGATAATACCTTAAATTTGAATAGGCATGGGATAGTTGTTTTAGTTAGTCAATCACGTGCAATGGACATGCCATTCAACTTAGGAGAAGTTTTGAGATGATGATATATGTATAGATGTCATAGGAAAAGAATGCAAAGAGGAATAGGTAACTCGATCTCTTAAACATATAAGTATGATAGAAAATCAAATTAAGTAATCTCAATCATTCTTGCTTTGCTATATCACATTACTTTCCTGGTGCTGACATTCTGAAATCTACTAAGCCTTTCTTATACTATTAGCCACTCCATTTCGCTATGGTATTTTTACAATTGTGTGATCCTTATCATTCTTACAAAATGAATTGAACAAATCTTAATTCAAACTTGTTGTTAGTTTTTGAGGTGCTTGATTTTTTTCTCCCTATCTTGCTAACTTGATAGAACTTAGAAGTTAGCTAGCTATGAAGGAATAAGAATTTGATAGAAAATAAGAGAGATTTATTCAATTTCTTTCAAAAATTAAGATCAATTTCTTTTAGATCATTACTTGACTCTTAAAAATGGTGCCTAGGTAAAGAGCCTTGGATTTAAGTTTAGATCTTTTAGGGATATCAATTCAACCATTTTACTTTAAAACTAGCTAAAATAAGTGACTCATAGCTAGATGCCAAGTTGTGCTTTTGTGTCTAGTCAATAATATAATAATTACTATTAAATATTGGCCACATTTAATCAAGAGAGGGGCTTTAATGGTATGAGGTGTCTATACGCCACATGAATTCATTAGTGTGTATGAATACCAATATTTGTAAAAACTACATATTATTATCACTGTATGTCTAAAATATCATGTCCATATTTATTCATTATTTATTTAAACACATAGCGTATCAATGCCCAATATATTTTTTCCCTTTTTTTTCTATTTTCTTTTCATTGCATCACCTATCCTGAAAGTGGACTATAAAGCCTTTTCACCAGCTACAGTTGTTAAACACTAATAGTATGCTCCTTTATCTTCCCACTTTCAAGGCTATGAAGTCAAAAAGTTGTGTAGTATTAGCAGGGTTGCAAATGAGTAGGGTCAAGCAAGGCTTTTGCCAGCTTAAGCTTGGCTCGTTCGAAAACTTAACGAGGTCAAGCTGAGCCAGCCTCTTAACAAGCCTAGAATGTATAGGCTTAAGCTCAAGCGCATTAAGTTTTCTCTAGCCCAAGCTCGGCTCGTTAACTAAACTAGCTTAATGAACTGAGCTCATGCTCATTTGAGTTTGTTTATATTATTCATATTTTCTTGATGGGGTGTAAAGGAGGGCATGTGGGGGTACACACGCATTGAGCTTCGGAGTTTCTCCATTTTCCTTCAATCGATCCATCTCTTTCTCGGGCTCTCTTCCTTGGCCTCCCTCATCTCTACACCCCTCTCACTCTCTTTGTAAGGGTATTAACTCTCTGATGTGAACGCATCAAGGCCAATTTATTAGTTAATTGTCATTTTTAATTTCTTTGTCAGTTACAGTCAGTTACTTATTTTTGTCAGTTACATGTCTTTAATTTCTTTGTCAGTTATATGTCTTTAATTCCTTTGTCAGTTACAATCAGTTACTTATTTTTGTCAGTTACATATCTTTAATTTCTTTGTATATAAAAGGCTATATATTAAGCCTTGGTTATAAGGTTTTAGTGGATTTATATTTTGGTGAGTTCATGTGAGAGAGTTCTCTCTTGTAATTGACATGATTGTCAATACATGTAATGAATATTGAGAATTATAATTTTCTTTATTCTTCTTGCTGATTGAATTTTTATATTCCTTTAGCGATTCGTGAGAGTTTTTACAAATCGTGAGTTATATCGATTTGTGATTCCATTCACAAACCAGTTTGATTTTTGTTAGTCATGGCACCTATCGACTAATAATATCATCCATATCATTTATTTCTGTTTTCCTTTAAAATCAGAAAACCCAAAAAGATTGTGAAAAATTATTAACCCCCTTGGGTTCTTATCATTTGGTATCAGAGCTTTTGGTGCGACGCGTTTTAGATTGGTAAGATCGTTGAACTTTTCTTATTAGATTTGGAAATTTGGGGTTTGTGGTTGTGCTGCGAAATTTCTGTTGTTGTTGAATTGTGGGATTTGGAGAATCTGGAGAATTAGGGTTCTTGGATTTGTTATTGAATTGCTTGTGTTGTCTAAAATCATGTTGAGATTCAGTCGTCCTGAAAGTTATTATAAGGATGAGATTCAACATCAAAGAAAGGATTTTTATAAAGGTCGTTCAAGGCATGTTGAAGATAATTTGAATTATCGAAGTGAGCGATCTCATAGACGTACTCATGAAGATTTGTATTATCAAAAGGAGCAATCTTATAAACAAAATGATCTAAATTATCCAGAAAAACGATCTCTAAAATATCATGATGGTACTTCTGATTACAAAAATTTGTTATTGGTTGAAATTAGACAAGCATTTAATAAACTTGAAAAGGATTTTAAGCGTTTCTTTAAAAGATTCTGAAAAAGTTTGTTAACCCCCTCGGGATCATATCATTTTGGTATCAGAGCTTTTGGTTCGGCGCGCTTCATTTCAGTAAGTCATCGTTTCATCTTGATTGGTATTTGTTTGGATTTGGGGGTTGTGATTGCTGCTTTGATAGTTGCGTAGTTGTTGTTCGACGCAATTTGTTTGGTTGTGTTGAAAGATTAGTGTTTGTTGTGAATTTTTGTGAATTTGGGGCAATGGAGAATAAATTCCATATTAAGGTTAAAATTGAGGATCATGGATATCTTGCACGTATTGATAATTTATGTGAGAATTTGGTTTCTGAATATACGGTGGCAAGATTAGGATTAAAAGTTGAAGATCATCCATATCCATATAAGTTGTATCGTTACAATGAGAAATTTCGAGTAATGAAACAAGCATGGGTTGTTTTCTCATCAGGCTCTTTTAAAGATGTAGTGCTGTGTGATGTTGTACCCATGGATGATTGTCACATACACCTAGGCAAGCCATGGAAACATTTAAATAAGGCTGTGTATGATCCTGATAGAGATGTCTATCATATAAATTCTGGAAGAAAAACTTTGCGACCCATGAGTACGGATCAGGTTGTTCATGACATGGGTGTCGTCAAGAGAGTGGTCCAGAAGTGGTTGACATCACAGAGGGAGAAGTCTCATTCTAAAAGGGTTGGTGAGGTAAAAGTGGTTAGGGTTGAGCCAAAACAGGTAGTTGTTGATAACGTGAGTATTGAGAAAAATGAAAAGGCTGTTGAGGTTATTCTTGAAAACTTCCCCACAAAACATGATGCACAAGGTGTTAGAAATAATCTGAAGAATGTTGTTCAGGTGGATGTATTGGTAATAGATATACCACAGGTTGAAGGGAAGGTGGAAAAAGCTGTCAATGTTGTTAATTCATCCATAGTGCAAGTAGCTGAGGTTGAATCTGTGGCAGTTAAGGAGGCCAACCTATTTGCTAATTCTAATTTGCAAGTCAAGGAAGATCCTACCCAAAGGGAAAAGTTATTCCAAGCCAGATGTATGATTCAGGAGAAGATTTGTAAATTGGTTGTGCATGGAGGTAGTTGTGCTAATGTGATTTTACAAGATTTTGTGAAGAGAATGAATCTGCAGGTGATTCCACATCTAAGGCCATATAGCCTTCGATGGTTGAGTTCTCCAGATGTGATACATATTCATAAACAGGCACAGTTTACTTTTGCAATAGGAGATTATGAAGATACAATAACAGGTGATGTAGCTCCTATGGATTGTGTACAGATATTGCTGGGTAGACCATGGCAATATGATAGGCGAGTTATCTATGATGGATATAAGAACACCTACAAGATTCATAAAGATCGACAGATATTCTTAATGCTTCCAATGACTTTGGCTGAAGTTCAACAGGAGAGATATGAAAATGTTCGGGCTAAAGGTCAAAGGAGTTTATTTTTGTATCGTTGCCGGTCTTCCAAGAAAAGAAAGAAGTCGCCTCAAAAGTTTCAGGAGATTCAACATGTTCCACATGATGTTCCATCTAGATTAAATGCTAAGATTCGAGGTCGAATCTTTTCCAAGAAGGGGAGAATGATGTGAACGCATCAAGGCCAATTTATTAGTTAATTGTCATTTTTAATTTCTTTGTCAGTTACAGTCAGTTACTTATTTTTGTCAGTTACATGTCTTTAATTTCTTTGTCAGTTATATGTCTTTAATTCCTTTGTCAGTTACAATCAGTTACTTATTTTTGTCAGTTACATATCTTTAATTTCTTTGTATATAAAAGGCTATATATTAAGCCTTGGTTATAAGGTTTTAGTGGATTTATATTTTGGTGAGTTCATGTGAGAGAGTTCTCTCTTGTAATTGACAGGATTGTCAATACATGTTATGAATATTGAGAATTATAATTTTCTTTATTCTTCTTGCTGATTGAATTTTTATATTCCTTTAGCAATTCGTGAGAGTTTTTACAAATCGTGAGTTATATCGATTTGTGATTCCATTCACAAACCAGTTTGATTTTTGTTAGTCGTGGCACCTATCGACTAATAATATCATCCATATCATTTATTTCTGTTTTCCTTTAAAATCAGAAAACCCAAAAAGATTGTGAAAAATTATTAACCCCCTTGGGTTCTTATCACTCTCTCTCCATCCTTCACCTTTGTCTTTGACTCCTCTACCTCATCTCTCTACTTATACCACATCGAACAAAACCTCCAACAACAATCATTGAAACCAACTCCACACCGTAACAACCCCCCCCCCCCCCCCCCCCCCCCCCCCCCCCCCCCCCCCCCCCCCCCCCCCCCCCCCCCCCCTTCTCTCTTCCTTCTCGGTTGAACCTAGAATCGCTACCATACCCAAACACCAAACCCACTTCAAAAACCACCATCTCACATGTCGGCTACCTCTAATAACCATTAATGGATATGTGTCTGTAGGTTGTTAAAGAAAGAGGAGATGGAGGTCAATGTGGTGCGAATTGTGAAGTGGTTGTATGAGTTGTTTTTGTTTTATGGTGATCACAATCGTGGGTAATTGTTGTTTACATGAGTGGTGGCTATCGGTTTGATGTAGACAGAGGTTAGCGGTGGTTCCTATAGGTAATGTTTATAGTGCGGTGGTTGTTGTCAAAGGTGTTATTAGCTTCTTTCCTATGTTGAGATGCTAGAGTAATTGCAAGGACTAGGGGTGTGTAAAAAAACCGAATGTTTAGGATAACCGAAGGGAACCAAAACCGGAAAACCAATCCAAAAAAAATGGTTAACCGATTCATCGGTTTCAGTTTAGGATTAGTATTTTAAATTTTTTTGGTTTTCGGTTTCGGTTTTTAGATCCTAAAAACCGATGGATTCGGTTAACCGATCCGTAATTATAAATATATATAATTTATAATATACCCATATAATTATTTTTTTAGTGTTATCAATATGAATTATGTTAAAATGAATGAATCAGATAAGAAGAAACAAATGTATATATGTTTGAAAATTGGAATGGTGGTGTTTGATTGAGATTTTGTATTAAGCTCAATTGATCAAGGTTGATAAGAACACATGAGTAAAAGGCTATTATGATGATTATCTTGATAGCACCGATATATATTAATAATTATTTTACATATCTTACATTATTAATTTATAGTTTTTAATATAATTATACAAAAAAATACTTTAATTTTTTTACGATCATATTGAAAAATATAGTTAACTGTAAAATTTGCACAACCATTATGTTAAACGGTTAAAAACCGAAAACCGAAAAAATTAACAAAAAAAAAAACGATTAACCATTAAGACAGTTAACCGTTCATAATGGATCGGTTTAGGATCAGGATATTGAAAATCCGATTGTTACGGTTAGGATAAAAAAATAAGGCCATGGACCGGTTAACCGAACCGTGACCACCCCTAGCAAGGACTAAGAGTAGTAGTGACGATCAATTCAAAATGAGGGTTGCGTGAAGTTTTTTGGTGTTTGTCACGCGCCGAAGGGTACCCTAAACGTGGCAGTCCGCCGTACACAATATTAAAGCCTAAGAATGACTACTTAAGTCACACGAAGGCTTCCAAACTATGTACAAGGCGTCTAACACATAGAGGAGACTCATTGGAGTGATATATTTTATGTTAATATAACTTAAGTAACAATGTAAAGGAAATTTGATTTACTATACTCCAAATACAAAACATTATACTTCAATTACAATCATCAAAAGATTCTACTACATAAAACTATTACAAGTCAAAACATAAAACCTAGCTAATAACTTCAAGCATTCTTATATCTTGCCGGAATTCCGAAGTCATTCTCGGCTCCAACCATCTCGGTCCCCACTTAGCATTCTTGAGATAACCTGTTCATTTAAACATCTATTGGGGTATAAGCTACACTAGCTTAGTGAGAATTCCATTAATTCTATACCATAACAAGCAAGTTATAATAATCCATATGCTATGCATGAATAAACACATGAGCAAACAATTATGTATGGGTATCCGGAACCCATACACATAACGGATTTACACCCTCTGTATCTTGGGTTAGGGATGGTATTGAAGTCTACACGATCGCTGCTAATCCCTAAGCCCTCGGCTCATAGCACTCGCCTCGGCTAGGCTTATACATGGAATGCATCCCCGATGCGCCTTAGTTCCCATGAATGAGCTCTGATACCGGCCTCGTTATCCAAACGAGTCATTGGACTATACTGATTAACTTGCGTAGGAGTAGCACGCTACCAAATGCAACATGTCCGATGAGATGCATGACCAATTTAATTTTGTTGCTTAGATCAAAATATTCATACATTCTTTAGAGTGATCAATCAATATCATACACATAACAGAAATAATATGAACAGTGCAGTTATCCAATCGAATCGTGGTTTCGATATGCTTTAGTATTCTTTGGCATACATCCATCATAGTTTCATCATATATCCCATCCCCATTCATATCGATTTTTATCTTGTTCCTATAATTCTAATGCAACTAGCTATAAGCACAAACAAGGTAAAAAAATAAAAAGAAGACTCACTCGGCCATTGGATCACCGGTCTCTTAGTAAAAGTAATCCGGTGGTAGGGAATCGTCGATTTCTATCTACTTCGAAAGATCTATCTAATTCTAATATTATATTGAAGTTTTGAAAACTTTGAAGTTTCGAAAAAATCGGATCAGATCAGAACAGTAGCAATTTCGATTCCGAAAATTAGTTTTGTAAATGTTTGTAATGTTCCTATTATATAGATAAGCTATACATGCAATATGAATGATTTCCTAACATGAATGACATGAGATGAGTTTGATGTATGCATGATCTTGATGATTCTTACTAAAAGAAAATTTTATAACTTTTTATTTTGTAAGACCATGATAACAACTACCTATGAAAAATCTAGTTTTCTAACTTTGATCATTTCTATTTGTTTTGGATTTATTTCTTAATAAAATATAATTATCTTTGTTAAAAATGAGTCTTCATTATGTATATTCCCTAAGGCCTTTGTTTTTCAATAAAAACTCCCATTTTACACTTTGTAAATATGTTTTTAAAATTCGTTCATTCTAAAATCCGAATTTTGTAAAAAAAATGTTTTTAAGGTGATTTCTTTAAGTAAAAATCATTTAATACTTAGAAAATTAAGGCTCAACCATACATAACCACTAAGGACTTTATTTTTACATAAAGATTTGTATTTTACACTTTGCAAGTATATTTTCAAATAGGATTTACTAAAAAATCCGAATTTTTAGAAATCCACTTTTTGAATGTTTCATTTGGGAAAAACTTGTATAATGCATTAAAATCTAAGACTTTATGATACCTATTACTTAAGAACTCCATTCATTACATAAAGCTTTTATTTTGAGCTTGGATAATAGGTGTTTTCATGGGCATCATCCAAAGTTACGAATTTTACAAGTTGACTACCAACTCAAAATTTTTCATCTTGATTCTACTTCTTGTTTTACACATTAATCTCATCAAAACTCATTCCAACTTGTAAAAATCACTACTTAATGATACCTATTACCTATACCCTTTATTTTTCACATAAAACATGAGTTTTGGAATTGATAAATGGGTTTTAAAAATTGGTCTTGGTCGAGATCCAAATTTACAAAATTTATTTTTGCACATACCTTTTGATAAAATCTATCTAAACTTATGAAAATTCATTCCTTATATATCATATCTTAAGAGCCTTTCATATCTTGAATAAAAACTTCATTTTTGAGTTGGAAAACATGTTTTTAAAATATGTCTTGACCTAAATCCGAAAATGAGATTTTTATTTTGAAAATCACCTTTGAGTCTTGTAAAAAGAAGTCTTAATGATATACATACATTAAGCCTTCATTATCTCAAGTAAAATTTTCATTTCGGCACTTTGAAAGTGGTTTTTAAATATAGGTTTTGTCAAGATACGAATTTTACTATTTTTATTCAAGTTCAAATCTAATATCTACACATAATATGAACATGAATATAAAAGAAATGCATGGTAGTAAACTATAAACTTATAGATCTAAACTTTACTCATTAAAATCATTCATTTATGTTATCTATACCCTAAGCCCTTCATTTTAAATGAAAAATACACATTTTGAAGTTGAAAAATGACTTTTCTAATTATGGTTCATTTTTCATCCGAATTTTTAAAAATGATTTCTGTTGAAAATAAAATAGATCTTGAGCTTTCTAAAACATTCCTACTATCATCATATCACTACAAGTTGTTTATGAACATAAAACAAAAGTCTAATGCATTTTATGAACTCAAAACATTAGATCTAGTTTATTATACTAGTTTTAAATGCATGAATACTAAGATAGTTATGTGAATGATGAATATATGTATAAATCATAAGCAATAACAAAAATAATAACTCAAATAACAAGATCTAAGGCATAAACGAAAATCAAAGCTACAAAAAGTTAGATCTACAAAATATAACTACTTTTAACAAGAAAATAAGAATGATACAAGATAATAATCATAGAGAAGAGGTGTTTCATTTTGGCATCATCATCCTTATCTTTTAAGCTTATGGAATGTCATTTGATACATGAAACTCTCACTATACTTTACCTATATCATCTATGGAAGCTTTGGACAAGAGTTTTATTCAAGAATCTTGAAAAAATATGTGTAGGAGCTCAAAAAAGAATTAGGAGCAGCTTGTGTTCTTGTAAAAACAAGAACAAAATGAAGAAAGAAAGAGATGAAAAAGAGAGAGAAAAAGATAAGGAATGATAAATGGAAAAAGGAGTAAATGAAAGAGAGAGAGATGGAGTGTATTAATTGTAAGAAAGAAAAAAAAAATAAAACAAGGGGAGCCAAAGGGGGAGGGTGCTGCACGTGAAAAGAGAAGAAAGAGAGAGAGAGGGAATTTGTTTGAATTTTAACTTGAAATTGAATTGTGTAATTAATGTGTATGTATTGAAATATATTTATTTTAGTTAAAATAGGAGTAAATTAAAGGACAATGGCAGCCAAAGGAAGGGAAAAATCTGCCATGAAGTGTGGGACAAAGTGTAAAAAGATTGAAGTGAAAAGGAAGTGATATGTGAAAGGTGTACTTGAAGTATGGGTTGGAAAAAGTATTTTTTATTAAGAAAAATACAAAATAAAATTAGGAAAAATATTTTTAAATAAGTGTCAGAATTTTCATAAATAAAATTAAGTAATTATTTGAATTATTTTAGTATTTCAATAAATATGTTACCGGTATGATCAAAATACGCGAATATGAGCTATAAATAACATTTTTATAACCCAAAAAATTCTAAAAAATTATTTTATGAAAATAAAAATATTTTAAAAATATTTTTCAATTATTAAATTAATTTATTTTATTTTTAGTATCGGGTCTTAAACAGAATCTGATCCCGTAAAAACCTGAAACGAACTAAATTTTGGAAAAACAAAATTTTCTATAATATATAAAATGTTTATCTAAAAATATAAGGGTTTATAAAAATAATAAAATTGTGTAATAAAATAGAAGTGAATAGTGCAAAAAACTAATTAATTACCGGTAGTAATGAAAATACGATAAAAAGATTATAACTGTAACTTTTATAACCCGAAAAATTATATAATTGATATATTTGGAAATCTTATGAAATTACGAATCTAACGGTACTAATGGTATAATTTTCATATCTAGAGCCCCAGGACACGCTTTTCGAAGTTTGTATCTGAACGGGTTTGAAATAGGTAAAAAATTTACCAATTTGATATTTTTAGGTAAACTTATATTACTAAAAGCTATTCTATACATACTTAAACTACACCTCGGCCTCTAGGGTTAAGGGCCTTAGATTGCCAGACTTAAACTATTGTATTCCACTTAGGGTTTCCGAGTGATTTTTCGGTTTAGATCTTTGCCAATTTGGAAACTGATATTTTATGTTTATACAACATATTTGATTTGAGAAGTTTATTTTAAATTTGATTTTTGTAAGTATTTAATATCTCTCGACGTTTTCGAAACTCTTTGAGTTGAGTTTTATTTTCGAAGGTTAATCATTATTTACTTTTTAATAATTTGTTTTTGGGCTTTATATTATCCGATTTTGTAAGTCGGAGTCACGTATAGAATTTATCGTACATAGTGATTTTGGAATTGAAGTATATTGAATTCTTATTTTGTTTTTAAGGATTCTTATTTTCTCAAGATTAAGAAGTTTCTGGATTTATTCGGGATTTAGGACTTGTCGAAGTTTGGTTTTAATTTGAAGGGATTTTTTGGGTTTATTTTCGAAGTTCATCTTGTAATTATTTACTGAAATTTTCCGGGGCTTACAGTGTTGTTTTTTTTTTTTTTTATTAACATAGAAAGTGGGAGAGGATATGTCTTTTGTGAGAAAGGATATGTCTCACGTTTGTATTTACAATATTAAATTAAATATATATTAATAATATTAAATGAGTCATTAACAAGTATGTTCACGAACCTGTTAAATAAGCTGTTAACAAGTTTGTTTGTAAACTGAAGACAAATTTAGACTTGACTCGTTTAGCTAAATGAATCGAGTTAAACTTGAATAGCTCGTAAATAACGGGCTGTTTGCGGCACTATTAATTAGCAAATTTGACATTATCAAATCATATCAAAGCCGACCGAAGGGCATTCCATACGGCAAAAGAGCCCACCGAATCATATCAAACCAAAGCCCATATCCTCCACTTCTGAGTTCTGACGCAATCTATTCTCTCTTTTGTTCTTCTTCTTATTCTTCTTCCGAG
The DNA here is from genome assembly GCA_024138025.1 of Combretum micranthum. Lineage (NCBI taxonomy): Eukaryota > Viridiplantae > Streptophyta > Magnoliopsida > Myrtales > Combretaceae > Combretum > Combretum micranthum. The sequence continues at coordinate 442,809 of JAMXBD010000452.1, read as the reverse complement.
TCCTAAAAGAACATTCGCTTCTAATTTTTATTCCCTCGTTAACATTCTCATCCCTATAAAACAAAGGCAAAAGGGTGGAAAAAGAAAGTCCAACTTCCCGAAAATGGAGGACGAAACCCTAACGCTACCAACTTCCATCAACGACGTAAACGATCATTCAACAATCGAAGAGGACGACGACTCGACATCATCCACTGTCCTCGATCTCACAAGCTGCCAGCTTCACGATCTCAACTCGGTCGAGTTGCCTTCCACTCTAACCGAGTTGGACTTAACCGCTAACAGACTCTCCAGTCTCGACTCGAGGATCGCTCAGCTCTCCAACTTGAAGAAGCTCTCCCTTCGTCAGAACCTGATTGATGATGCCGCGATCGAGCCGATTGGGAACTGGAGCGATTTGTCTGGTCTCGAGGTAGTTCGAGAGTTTCACCTTTGATTTCGATTTCGATTTCGATTTCGGTTTCGGCTTCTGTTTTTGTATCAATGCTATTTGTTACATGTTTATAATTAGTTTTTATCATAAGAAGTTTGCAAATGTTCGGATAGCTAGTGCCGTAACGTGATTATTGCGATTTTTTATTTACGCAAATTAAATTTTGAATTTTTTTTATTGAGAATATCTTCCGGATATTCGAAATTTATTGCTTAATTGAAAATAGTTTCATTTTTATTGATGGGCGGTGGCTTTACATTTATCAAGAGACTAAAAGTTGGAACTTTTCTTGTGACACATGCAATTAGTATTTTAGGAACTCCACAATTTTTATTCGAATATCTTAACAAGTACCTGTTCGTTTTGTTAGTAAAAACGGATTCGAAATATCTACGACCATAGCGACTGCTAGTTAAAAAAATGCTTTAGGATGTAATAATCGATGAGGTTTTTTGAATAGTGGAATAATCAATGATTATTAATAATTGATGGTAGCAAATACTAGTGCTGATATGGAAACATTTTTGGTGAAGCACATCCACCATTACTACTAAGTTGAATGCTAACAATTAGAAACAAAGTATGACAATATGTTTTTGTTGTTTATACATACACGGGTCCAGTTTGGTTGAGATATCTTACAACATAAGTTTGCTTTAATGAAAGATCTTAAAACACCCTTCTACTCGCTCTTTAGGCTACTAAGCCTGCTATCTCAGTGTGGAGCTGGAGTGTCAAAAAAAAAAAATTATATTGCATGGAGATTAAATTTTGAGTTTTTGAGTTGAGCTTCACAACAATACAGATTTTTTATCCTCATTTCACTCAAAAATATTGTTTTTGGGTAAGGATTTTAATCAAAAGTAACGATGATGGTCCAAAGGAGTGGTATTTTTATCTCACTAGGGATGAAATTAAGTAGAGTTGATGGATCCAAAATTTAATATTATTATTCATGTCGAGAACCAATCTGCCCAGATAATGGATGCCATAAAATATCTCCTATATTTGATGCTGCTATTAAAGTGGTACTTCTCTGAGATTCTAAGTACTAAAATCATGAGAATTCTGTTATTTGATAAGTGCAAGCTGTACGTGTTTGTTGGAAATATTATTTTGAACCACCCATATTACTAAAAAATTTTTAAGACTCTTGGTGCCAATGACTTGATTATATGAGTTGTTTTTCCATTGAGAGGAGTAAGTTGAAGAGAAAATGGATTGCAAATGCAAGTTTGTGCACAGATTGGCTAATATTCCTTTTAGATTGATTTTGTTTAATTTTATTACGAATTTGTTGGTGCTTTTTATTTGTGTTCTTCAAATAGGGACAACGTAGAAGCTAATGTTAGAGCCATAGTTTATAGGCAAGCCATAGCAATGCCATTATGACGACTATGGAGTTTGCTTGTTTCAGGACATAAAGAGAAGGCATTTTCTTTGATATTATTGGCCCAATTACACAGCTATAAGACTACCTTGTTAAATAGTAATTCTTTTTTTATACTTCTGATGGGCTTTCATTTACAATCTTTGAGATGTGGTTATCTCGTCAGCCATTGAATAGAAGGTTTCTGATCTAAAGCTTCAACTAATATTTCCTTCAAGTCAAGTTTTAAGATTATGGACTCATTGGGATGATCACATCTGCCTGTTTTGGAAATTTTATATATGTCTGTGATGATGTGGAGAAGTTAAAAAGGTTAATGGACATAGGATGATGCATTTCTTGCTTAGGATGATGCATTTCTTGCTTAAATTGTTACATGGTATGTAAAATAACATTATGAAGCATACTTATTAAGCAGCATTTTGTGCGTATACAGGAGCTCATTCTCAGGGATAACAAATTAACAAAGATACCTGAAGTTAGCATATTCAAAAGGCTTCTGGTTTTTGATGTCTCCTTCAATGAAATCAATTCTTTGAGTGGATTATCCAAGGTCTCAAATACTCTCAAGGAGTTGTATGTATCAAAGAATGAAGTAACTAAGATGGATGAGATTGATCACTTTACTGAATTGCAGATTCTCGAACTTGGTTCCAACAGATTACGGGTATATTTCAAATTTTCTGTGAAAAATAAGCTTGCTTTAGCATGTTTTCTGCAACTTTGAGTTTAATTTTCCATGATGTCCATTTGCTTTTGTACCAGAAATGTACAATGACATCTCTCTATTGGCTGTGTCCACCAAAAGGAACTGATAACCAGATGATGAATGATTTTGGCTTGACTTGATGTTATAATTGATTTATCAAATGATGGCATGCATTTTTTCTTTTTTTTTTCAGGTGATGGAGAATCTACATAATTCTACAAAGCTACAGGAGTTGTGGTTGGGCCGCAATCGTATCAAGGCAGTAAATCTATGTGGTTTGCAATGTATCAAGAAGATCAGCTTGCAGAGTAACCGTCTAACTTCAATGAAAGGATTTGAGGTATGTCACGGGTCACTAAATTGTATGAGTTGAGATAAACCATGGAATAGACAACATTTTTAATGCCAGCTAATAAAAATTCAATTTTCCAGAATTGTGTTGCGCTTGAAGAACTGTACTTGAGCCACAATGGCATCTCAAAAATGGAAGGTCTATCAACCTTGATCAACCTTCATGTGTTGGATGTGTCTTCAAACAAGCTAACATCCATTGATGACATTCAAGGCCTCACAAAGTATCTGATAGTCTTCATGGTTCCTTGTGAATTACAAAGTCCTCAAGCTGTCTTCATAGTATATTCTTCTGGGTTGTTGCAGGTTAGAGGATCTATGGCTCAATGATAATCAGATAGATTCAGTTGAAAACATTGAAGAGGCTGTTGCTGGTTCAAAAGAGACGCTTACCACTATCTATCTTGAGAACAATCCATGTGTATGCTTTCTCTCTACCATTATTAGTTTTGGCCTGGTGATGTCTTATTTCATATTGTGCCCCAACATATTATTGACCTAATTTCTGATCTCTTGATCACTGTTAATTTAATTACCTTTTTTTTGGTTATTATAATTGTTTTTTATGATAGTCTTAGTCATTCTAATGAGATAGGTTCTGACCTTTTACCCAAGAATCCTCATGAGATGGGTTCACAAATTGAATCTTTGCTCTAGGTGGTGTCAAGTGCATGTATTCGTCCATACTTGTGCTAAATATTGATTAGACAACATGCTATGATGTGTAGTACTAGAAAGCATCCATTGATAATTAATGGGTGGAACTTTTATCTGTTTTTTCTTGTGAAATTTGAAAATAACATACTTCAATTGCCATAGCATTGAGATTTTTTTAATTAATTAATTAATTATTTTTTTAATCTTTGGTTGCCATTTTTGATATCACTAGTGTAACAGCACTCCTAGAAGAAACACATATCCTGCTCTATAAAGTAACCCTCGTTATCAAGTCTAAGTATGTGAGTGTCCTTTCTGTTTTTAAGTTTACTCTCTGTTTAAAGGAGTTGAATGTTATTTACATGCAACATCTTTACATGGGTAAGTTAAACCTGCAAGCTTTGCCCGTGTGAAGTGACCTCCTTTATCTTTATCCTGATTATTTAGTTAGTCGAATTATGATATATGCTGGTCTACAAGGTGTTTGCTTAGATACCCATTGGTTGTGAAAAATTCAGAGGTGGTTCTTAGATTATGATGAATTTCTATTGACACAACTGGGAGATTTGCTGTCCATCAAAAACAGGATAGCCATAAATTAGCTGATCAGGGAGAGGAATAGGTGGGAGGATTTACTGGGTTTTTCGGTAATTGCAATAAAATAATTTTTAGTTTAGGTAGGACAATATATATGAAACAACAAGGAGAACAGCAGTCAGGACTTATTCCTACTATGTGGATTCAGGTAGGTATATGTATTTTTTAGCAGAAGAGAGAAAGGAGATGAATTTGAAATGTCAGTTTAAGGGATCAATATGTATTACTAAAAATGCCATTATCTTTGGATGGGTGGAGGCAGGTAAATTGACTATGTTTTCTCTTTCATTAATGCTGGGAGAAATATCTGCTGGATCAAATCGACTCCCTATATTTGTTCTTATAACCTAAAAAATATCCTCTAGAAAAGTTGAACTGAGATTGGACTCACTGTTAAAGGTTATTCTCAATGCAATCAATGGTTCATTTGTAAAGAAAATCGGATGGCTGATTCCATCTGTTGGATGAGATGGTAAGCCAAATTCTGCATAGGATAGAAATACATATTCCATCTCAACCATATCCTGCAAAGATGATGGCTATTTTTTATGCACAGCAAAATAGTTGTCAGTTGAAAATTCTTAGACACTTTTTGAGCTAGATTATTTGGGGATTCACGTGATTAGTCTTTTGAAAATGCTGCATTCGACTGATCTTTGAGACCTCATTGCATTTGATTATCCATTTGCAAGGGAATACCAGATTGCAGATTCCATCCATGAAATGACTTTGTATGAAAAGATCTGCATAGGAGAGAATGATGTTTTCTCATTTCAGATTACCCAAAGCAAAAAGAAGTTTTTTCATTTCTAATTGTATCCTGCCAAGAAGGTGGCTTGTTTCATTCACAGTGTAAGTAGGAGCTAGTTGTACTTGGATATAAATTATGCTAGAGCTAGGTCTCCTGGATATCCTGTGTGGTGCATCACTTGAAAACATTGTTTTTCACCAACTTTGTCAAATTCCTTCTGGAGATATGATGGACTCTGGTTTGCATCTCTGAATATGAGACGGGTGGGAATTTAGGGGAGCCTGCCCTTCTCCAACAGGACAACTTGTGCATAAATTTGTATATTTGTTGACCAGTGAAAGAGAATGTGGCTTCATGTTCCATTGTAAAAGGACGAGTGTCCCGCACAAGTTTAATTTTTTCTTTAGATGGTAGTTGCTCAAGTCATGTTCTTTCATTTCAATATTTGGTTAATGTCATATTTGGTACTTGAATTTTATCCATTTTTTCAATTAACTACCTTGGGTTTTGTCAATTTACTTCTGATAAACTTTTGGAGATTATTTGTGATATCTAGGTAAGCTAGTTAATTGTAAAAATAAGCAAATTTTAGTAGTTAATTGCAAAAATTGGTGAAGTTTAGGTAATTAACTGTTTAAAAGAAAAAAATGAGGTACCAGACTTACACTTTTAAATTTCAGCAGGTACTAAACGCAACAATTAACCTTTCAATACCTGTGCTTCTTGTGTGGGAAGATCTTGACTTCTTGGTGACACTATAATTATTGTTCTTCTGTCTAGGAAAATCATTTAACATGTTCAGTTTTTTGCTTATCTCTTCAGTTTGTCTCACATCTATGTGGTTTTGGTTATTGTGGATTATATGCCAAGAAAGACAAGAATATTATGAAATTGTCTCTGACACTACATATATGCTTCTTTTGACTGGGAACATCGACTAAGTTTAGTTTCTAACACTTGATGATTTGGTATCCTCTTTGATTGAAATTGCCATTGTTAATTGCATGTCAGTTATATCTATTTATTTGTTTATGTCATGTACCCCATGATTCTAATTGCTGCAATACAGCAAAAATTCAAATAACCCTAATGTTTGGTATGGGGAAAAAATTGCCCCTAATGTGAGTCAATTCATACGAATTCTTGTGATGATAAAACATCATGATCACTGATTCTTAGTGTTTTAGTGGTTGTGTTCTGTCTGTTACCATTTTCCTACTCCTAATCCTGCTTTCCTTTTCAGGCAAAATCTCCAGCCTATTCTGCTGCACTGAAGCAAATATTTCCAAATATCCAGCAAATCGACGCTGAAATGGTTGTGTGATTAATACCGTGGGTCGAGCATCTGTTTTGCGAGCGGCTATCATAAGCTAGGTTACACTGTACAGATATGATCCTTGGTTATATAATCGTTAGTTGATCATCTTTAATTCTTTCATGTCCTCTACCTTTCAGGGACAATTTTGTGTTGTGATCTGATACAGAAGTCACCATTATGATTATAATGGATCCATGTATTTATTGGAAAGCTATTGTTGCATCAATGTCCACTCTGGGTCTTCATGCTCTCTATGAAGAGACATGCTTACAATTTAATAGCTGTAAGAGGATTTCTTGAACTTGCTTGATAGAGGAAAGGCATGGATAACTTATTAAGTGGTGCTTAGCTTAATTTCTTCTACTCCGAACATGACTTGTTGCCATGAGACCACTCTTTTCCATTCTAAGGCTACTTTGAATCATTGTGAAGGTCTGTGACAATCCTTATGGAAATTTCTTCACCACTAAAATATATTTAATTTGGGGAATTAGTGAAAATCGTCATATTGTGAAATTTGTCATTGAAATTGACAGCCCAGTAAATCTTTCCAGGATGTTTGAGGCTTCCATTGATGAATAGAGATTCTTCTAGTTATATAACTTGCGGTGGGCCAATTGCTATGATATAAATTCTGTAACATCACGCTTTAGTCTTTATTAGGTGTTTAACCAAACTCAAAACTCTTAATTTTTAGAGTGCTTTTGACGGGCTCGAGGTCAGCTCAATCTAACTCGATTGCGGTTGTTAACTATTCTATACTTGTACCAAACCTGACTTGACTTGAATTTACAGGAATAATCCTTTGGACATGGGCACAGGTTCCAAACCTGCCCAAACCGGAATCAGAACGCCAGTTCCAGATTTGAAAAATGGAGTATTGGACGCGGTTCTAGTCCAATTCTTGCAGAACTGCTAGTTCTGGTTCTAGAACCAGGAATCGCTGTGGTTAAATTTTTATTTTTAGGAAAGATTAAGAAAAATAAATGCCTTTACATAGCAATAATACTCATATACAATAAATATTAAAAATGCTTTGATATTAAAAGAAAAAAAAAAGGTGAAATAAATGTGAACAATAGGTAATTCTATTACAAATATTGTATCATGAATATTTAAGTTTAATTTGAATCTATTTGTCAGTTTTATATGTCTTGATTTTTTTAAAATTTTGTTTTAATTTTTTTTTTCTAGAGCGGGGTGGGGTGGAATTGACGGTTTCATTAATTCTTGGCCATAGAATCAGCTAGAAATTGGTAAAATCAGTGGTTTGACCTTGGCTCTAGAATCAGATGGACTAGTAGTTCGATTCTAGTTGTGGTTTCGATTTGATTCGAATTTAAAACTAAACCGTGCTTATGTCTAAGTTTCTTAATCGTCTCTTGATCTACCAGCAAGCTTGTCCAACCAAATAGCTAAAAGTATGGTTCAGCATATTAGCCTGCCAGCAGCGGATCTTGACTTAACTTACATCCGTATTTTGTACTATACTGTCAGCTATCTTTATTAATTGTGGATCTTACTATGAGATGAAATACTTCAACCCAACAGTTAATGTTGCTTCATATTCTATGCTTAAACCCGTGTCGTTTCCCCGGGGGGGTGGTGTTGTGAGTGAACCCGTGTCGTTACAACAGAAAATTTGATGCTAAGCCCTTTTACGTTTCCCAGATTGACTCGACATTATTCTCCCATCTTCTTAAATACCTTTTTGTTCCTCCTCCTGTTCTTTTTGGTTGGATCATGTTATCGTGTTCATTATGAAATGTTCAGAGGAAGTAGCCTCCAATAATGATGCGAATACTGGTCTAATGGCGGGGAAATTGTACTTTGCGTCCCGGTCATGGAAGTTTTTTTTCTTTTTTTTTTTTTTTCACCCGTGGCCTTCCCCATATTTGGCCTATGGGCTTTTTAACCGTGCAAGTTATCGTACTAGGTATATAAGTCCTCTCTAAATTGGGAAAGGGTAATTCCTCAGGAAAGAGTTCCATGTAAACTGTGGACTGTGGAGTAACATATCTTACGATAGAGCGTTTTCATCGTTGGACCGGATGTGGATTTTAGGTTGGAAGTTATAAAATGTGTGATAAAGAAGAGCAATGGTATGAGCGGAAATAAGATGGAAAACCCTAATGCTATCTTCGGATTTAGAGGAGGAAAGGGGAGAGTTAATAAACAAAATAAGAGATGGACTAAATTAGCTTTTATCTTATTTCATCTACGAGGAACCTCTTTTCACTTCTTTTCCATAGCTTTCTCTCCAATTTTGGAGAGAATTTTAAGGCTCTCTAGTGGAAGGTTTTTCACTAACTTCCACCCCTTTCATCTCCTTTCAACTTTTTCTTTAAGTACCCAAATTATATATTTTTTTCCTTTTATTTTTTGTCGCTTTTTGTTTTTCCTATACCTTTTTATGCATCTAAACACAGTGCTAAACCCTTGCACACAATATGGAGAATAATAATTAGAAAATACAAAACATGAAGTTGCTATGGCAAATAATAATCCTGGTTGACAACAATAGATATTGGCTTAGCCGACCATGGCTCCCCTAAGTGATTGACCTTGACATCACAGGTTAGTAGCTCCTAAATCTAAGTTTCGTATGAGTTAAAGATGCACAACACACTTCATACAATAGTAAAATAGAAATACTTTATATAATACAAGGGAAAGAAAGAGAGAGAGTTGAACTTATCCTTTGGAAGATGATCTTATATGTATGCAACTAGGCTAATCAGGTAGGCTGTCCTAATGTTTTATATTTAATGTTTATTTTTAGTAAATAAGTAACTATGAGGTTATTTTCTATCAATTTCAGAACGATTTAAAGAAATAAGGATGGATGGAATTAATCTGTTTATTTGAGTTAGGTTTTTTTGGTATGGTATTTTTGTTGGTAGTTTCTAGGTTTGATACTGGGAGGCCTTCACTAGTAAGAAATGTAAGCTAAGAAGCCTTGGATGGTTTGACACAAGGATTTCGAAGCCTCAGGTAATGGAGGACTTCATAAAGTCGACAGTACAACACCAACCGAGAGAGAGAATCTTAAAAGTAAATAAATGTAAATAACAAAACTAAATGAGAGAGTATGATTGAGTGTTAATTAAACCTAAGGTGTTAGTTGATAACTTGATGAAGCAAAAGAGTGTAATGGTGTGTTAGAAGATGTTAAGGCGATATCTTGTGAGATATATATCTCGCTTGGGAAGCAATGTCCTTCTAACCTTTTGTCTTCTACAGGGTATTAGCACATATGTGTTGTAAGAGGGAGGATAGTGGGGAGCAATTATTAGAGTGGTGCCACATGTTATGATGACTTATCTTATCCTCTAATGAGGAAGTCTTCATGGGTAGTCTAGCGTAAGGAGGCACAACCAAGAAAATTCCATCAATAGGTTGGTCGGACCCATTATAGGCTGCTTAAACTCATATAGTGTATTAATCACCAATTCACGTCACTAAATAAATAAGTTGTAATGGAATTCTTGTTACTAAGGATTAAACTAAAGCTGTAATAGTATTTTAATTTGCTAAATTTTTATTTAAATAAGGGTATTTTAATAGAAAATCAATTAAATTGCTATTCATAATGAATGACTATTCAATATATATTTTTTGTATTAATTCCTTATGGAATCGTTATTATAGTTAATGAAATGTCGTAATAACTCTTGACATAAGGAATAAAACTATAATGAAACTATTATTATATTGAAATAAAGGAGCAGTTACATGTAACATGACTACCCTATCTTATGAGAGGCTGGATGACAAAAGAAAAAGAAAAAGGAAAAAAAAGCTTATGAGAGGCTAACATAACTTAACTTAAGGTTAAACTAGACAAATAAAATTCGTTTATTGAACATATTTAAAAACCTGACCATAATACCTTTTTTTTTTTTTAAAGTATAATAAAGGACAGGCCTTTCAAAGTTTCGCGATGGACTTGGCGTAAGTCGTATACTAGCGACCTAAAATTAGGATGTGACCCAGTCAACTGGTCGTGTCCGTACATTTATCAGATTCAGATGGAAAACCTACCAAAATACGACAAAATTATCATAATAGAACAATGTTATGATATACCAAAAAAAGACCGAAACTATCAGAATATAACAAAATTATGAGATAGAAGATATCGTACTGAAATTACTTACCATACTATGATTATTATACCGCAATAAAACAATATTGCGATATACCAGAATACAACAAAATTATGACATAGAAGATATCGTGCAAAAGTTACTTACCACTATATAACTATTATACCAAATAGAACAATGTTACAACATTCCAGAATATGATCAAAACTAACTAAATACAACAAAATTAAGAGATAGAAGATATCGTAGAAAAGTTATTTACCAGGATATGACTATTTTACCACAATAGAACAATCTTATGATATACCAAAAAAAGACCAAAATTACCAAAATACAACAAAATTATGAGATAGAAAATATCGTGTAAAAGTTATTTACCAGAATATGACTATTGTACTACAATTGAATAATATTACGACATACCAAAATATGACCGAAAATACCAAAATACAACAAAATTACTATATAGAAGATAAAGTATAAAAGTTACTTACAAGAATACGACTATTCTACCACAATAAAATAATCTTACAACATACCCAAAGAAGACCGAAACTATCAGAATGTAACAAAATTACGAGATAGAAGATATCGTGCAAAAGTTACTTATCAGAATACGACTATTATACCACAATAGAACAATGTTACGACATATCAAAATATGACTGAAACTATCAGAATACAACAAAATTACAAGATAGAAGATAAAGTGCAAAAGTTACTTACTAGAATACGACTATTTTACCGTAATAGAACAATCTTATGACATACTAGAAAAAGATCGAAACTACCCGAATACAACAAAATTACGAGATGGAAAATAAAGTACAAAGGTTACTTACCAGAATATGACTATTCTACCACAATAGAATAATCTTATGACATACCAAATTATGACCGAAACTACTAAAATACAAAAGTCACGAAATAGAAGATAAAGTGCAAGAGTTACTTATTAGGATACGACTATTCTACCACAATAAAAAAATCTTACGATATACCAAAAAAAGATCGAAACTACCATAATACAACAAAATTAGGACTAAGAGAAATCGTGTAAAAGTTATCTAATAGAATGTGATCATTTTACCATAATTCAACAATATTACGGCATACTATAATACGACCCAAGTACGAAAATTTGACAAAATTATGACATGAAAGAAAACGGGTAAAAGTTACCTACCAGAATACGACCCTTCTACGATAATACGACAATATTACGACATACCAAAATATGATCGATACTATCGAAGTACTACAAAACTACCATAATACAACAAAGTTACTTACCAACCAAAATACGATAATTTTACCACAATACAACAATTCTATGACATACTAGATTAAGACAAAGGTATCATAATAAGACAAACTAACCATTTAAAAAATATGGTGTGACATTAACCTATCATAATATGATTATTTATATAATTTTATAAATTAAAGTGTTAATGTAAAAAATGATACCTAAATTTTTACAAATATTTAGGTATTATTTTTGACGCTATCCCATAAATAAAAAATGTAATACTATAGTTCTACAACACTTTGCATATAAACTATATTATCTAATGGGCTCAACAACCAATTTCTTAAATGAACTAAAAATTAAAGACAACCTAATAATTAATTATCTTGCTTGTTGCTTGTTGCTTATTGTCAATTTATGCAATTGTTACATCGGCTCGTCAATTAAAACTGGCCCGGCTTGTCGGTTTAGGTAGTTATTGCACTGGATCATTGATGTTCTCCTTCCTCGTTGGTCTCAAAGTCTTTAATGATCACACCAAGTTCGAATTGGAATTTGAACAAACCCGAATGAAATATTCTTTTTCAATACATTTTTTTTTAAATCAGTGTGTTATCTATTTATTTTCCAAAAATAACCATATGTTTATGATGTGTAGTGAATGTATAATATGATGTCATATAAATACTACTACTAGTTTTGATATTTTCGATACTCAATTTATAACGCAATAATTATTTAAAATGATATTTTCTTTTAGAATTGTTTTATGTCCTTATATGATACAAGTATTATTCAAATTATAATGGATGTTGAAGAAGATATATTTTAAAATAAAAAAAGAAATTCAAGATAAATATAATGTAATATATATTAATAAATAAATTTAATATTTTAATTAAAATTTTAATATTACATTTTTATGATGTAGAAATACATGATCAAAATAATAATATCATTATACCTTTTATATGAATTATGAATATAAATTTCTCATAATTGTAATATTACAACTAAAATAAAATAATACAGATAAAAATATTATAATTATACAATAAATTATGAACTCTATTTGAAATCATATTCCACATTTTGAAGTGCATGCTAATTTGACATACACCCATCCCCACTTTTCCTTTGCCATCTTTATCTATGCAACTTTCGGACCATGTTTTGATTAGTGATTCCTATGAAATAAAATGTATTATTATTATGAAACAGAAACGAGGTGGGGACTGAAAAACAAATATTTGAAATAAAGAAACTACATTTGATTAGGAAATTGGTGAGTTCTTCCCAACAAATTTAGCCAAGTGAAGAAGAATGCAATGGAGGGGAATGATTCTCTCAAAAGGTAAAACACAATGACTCTTGATAACAGCAAAACGCTAAGCAAAAGCATGACGGATAGGATCAAAGCGATGTACCGGCTTCCAACATTCAAAATGGGGGGGGGGGGGGGGGGGGGGGGGGGGGGGTGGGAACACTACACAAACTACTACTCCTAGTTAAAACTTGAGGATTGCCAAGCCCATGTCCCGCAGCTCGCATGCTAATCCATTCTCCCTTGCAATGTCACTCTTAATTACTTGCTGTATTGGCTTTATAATGAGGAAATGTTGTAAAGGAGAAACAACACAAATTAGAAACTATACACATCATTAGCAAATGCAACAAAAGCCTTGACGTAAAGACATGCCTGAAATGTGAAAATTAATTAAATGAATTCTTTCCATTTCTTGTTGGGATTTCACTCCTCAATCAACTTTTTTTCAACTAATATAGGCTTGCTCTCATTTAATGCAACATCTTGATTCTTTTGACTAGATTTAGGATCAATGTAGTTCCATTTGGAAGAATATACAATGGAAGTCCACTGAAATATACTAAAAATAATTTGGTGAATTTATCTATGCAAGAAAAAAAATAGCATTAAGAAGGCTAGTAACTAACATTTTCATTCTTATTACACTTTCCACTATTTTCAACTAGGACAATGAGAAGTATAGCCACGTGCAAGAACAAAGTTAAAATAAACATAAATATGAATAAAGAATACTTTCATCCCTGAGAAAAGAGAGGAAGAAGAAGAAGAAGAACTCTTATTGCATTGAAAATTATATGGTCAACCTTGAAAAAAGAAGGAGAAAAAAAAGAACTACTTTTGATAGTTACAACATTATGATAGATAGCTTCAGTTAGTTTTCAATATCATGATCTCAAATTTCTAGGATCATGTTTTAACCAAAGCAAGCAGATTGATCAATCAGGAGATTAAGAACATCATAAATACTATATCAAAATTGCAAAAAAATAGTGTTAGACTAATTATTCATCTTACACAAACAACAAACAAACAAATAAGAATGAATATCAAATTTAGTACATGAAACTTTGGTTGAACTGTAATTAGCACCCTGAACTTTTAGGATGATAATTTAAGTACCAATTTGAACTTTTCGTTACTAACATTGCTACCTAAACTGACTTCATTGGCATTATTAGATGAGCTAGTATATTCAACCAAAGCATATATGACATGTGCACTTTGTTGCTATGATAAAACTAAGATTCCAAGTCCAACATAACCATGGCAATGATCAATCCCAAGACCAACCTCTTATTTGCCAGTAAACTATTATTCCAAGGAACTAGCATTTTACAACTAAAACAAGCAACTCTAACAATAAACCACCTAAAGAAATGCGCCTCACATCCAAATTTACCAAAAGATGACTAAAAAACAAAAAATAAGAATTATAGAATACATTATATTACAAACTTTAATAGATTCAATATTTTTAACTATTGAGGAGATAGAAAGTCAAGACTTCCACATGGAAATCCTATCTCCTCCAATGAGAGGATCAAGGGCATAGACCATATGCTTTAGACAAGCTAAAACACTCAGCATTATGACAACAATGATCTTTTCTCTTCTGTCTTAATGAATAACCTGGGTAGAACTACTTGAATATGGAAAACGCTAGCACTAATTATTTAGAAAGATGACTCGAAACAGGCAAATGAGAAGTTGGATGGCTAGCCTTTCATTGTCATGTCAAAAAAAATCTTCCAATGAGAAGTTGGATGGCTAGCCTTTCATTGTCATGCCAAAAAAATCTTCCTTAGTCAAAATCCCACCTATTTATACTACATTTAGTATATATATAACCATAAAAGATCAATCAAGCAAAATGTCCTACATTAATTAATCCATAAGTCCAATTATTCAACTTAAAAACCATCAGCGAGTGCATTCCAATTTAAATTCAAGATAAGATCTTTTCAAATGTGGTCAAATTCCATAAAGCATGACCGCAAAACAACCTTCCCTTTCAAAGTAGCAAAAATGAAAACCTCCATAAATTGAATATGAAGGCACTTATCAAAACCAAATCTTTTAAAAACTTTGAGAATCAAAATCTAATCTTCAACTTGCAGTGAAGCGTTTCATTAATTACTAAAAGGATGATGATTACCGAATAGAACACAAATAACTTTCATTTGTTAAACAATTCATACAACGATAAGATCATAGTAATCTTCAATCCATAACATATACTAAGACTTACACAACAACAGAACAAAGAAAAACTTACAAGCTTACATAACAAAAGCTATGGATTTCATCAAGAAAACCCCTCAATTGATCGTGAACAACAATCTCAAAACTCATTAAATACCAAATAGCAAAAATTAAGAAAAATCAGAGAATCATAATCCAATATTCCAATCTTTTTGAATCCATTGTACTCAAACAACTAGAGAGGTCATAACAATGCATCAAACTACAAACAACCATTAAAATATTAACAAACACAAACCCAAAAAAAGCTACAATCTTCCAAATCCAAATTCCCAAATTTCACCAATTAAACCCTTGAAATGCACACACAAAAAGTCAAAAAAACAAAACTCAATTGACTAGTCATAGCTTCAATTCCAAAAAAACAAAATCCAACAAATAAGGAGATGAAAAGTACACAAAAAAGTACAAACCTAGGGATTCGATATCACATGGAAAGATTTAAAAAGTTACATTCTTTATGATAACGCGAGCAAACCTAGAAATGAATATGACCTGAAATGTCAAGGCAACCAAATCATATTTATAAACCCTAGAAACCTCTATTTCATCCCTAAAAAAGAAAAAAAATCTAATGAAAACAAAGATAAAACCTCAACTTAGAAAAAATCACACTTCTTGACCTGGTTCAAGATAGAGCTCTTATCTTGATGAGCTCTACCATATACTGAAACAGCATCAACCGGCTCCTTCATGAGCTGCAACACCGCTACGGCTTTTGGATCCATTCAAAACTTCCCTTTCTCATCACAATAGCCTAACCTGATCGGTCTCATGGGTTCGATGATCATCGTCGGAGAAGGAGAGGGGGATGGAGAATCAGAATACAATGTTGACGAGCCATCGACAAAGTTGTCTCTATCTCGGTTGAAGAGCTTGTTTAGTATTTTTGGAGAGACAAGTTTAGAGTTAGGTTTAGGGTTTTGAGGAAAGATAATTTGTGTTTTTTTTTAGAAAAGAGGAAATGGAAGAGGAGGAAGATAATGAAAGCAGAGATCTAGATAGGTGAAGTGAGGGAAAAATGATGTGCCTAAAACGCAAAGCATGGTGATCTCGAATAAGCACGCAACGGATCTTAAATTCAAATCGAATGATGAGATAAAATAAAAATGCTATTTTTATATGGTTTTTGTGTTTAGAATACAAGAAATTAAAAGATATGATCGACGTTGATAAGGATATGACACACTGAACTAACTCGAAATACGTTAACCCTAAGTCGACATGACTCATGAAATAGGGATCACGGTTTGTTCGCCACAATCTATAAATAGATTGATAAGAACGGGTTGTTTGCCACGATTGCAAGGATCGATAAGAACGGGACCTCGCCATAATCAAACAATTGATTGATAAGAGAAAATAGAGAGAGAATTCTCACTAAGGTTTCAATAACATCCAAAAATTAAAGAGTCTATTACATAAAAGGGTATTTATAGTAAAACCCTTAAACAAGGCAAAAACTATTAAAAACTAGTAAAAATAATAAATGATAGTTTGGCTAAATACATAATTTGTCGGCCTAGAATTGAAGGATGGTGGCCTATAATTCAAAGATGACGGCCTAAGTGGTAGCCTACATGCCATGATGCTCCAGTCTTCATCTGCTCGTCCTTTTGAAGCACCGACACGTGTAGTTCATTGAAGTCATAATATATGGATGGAACATCAATCAAATTAGCTTCTTTTGACTCCAAATTGTCTGATAGAACTCGCATGGTAAGATTTTGTAATCCTTGAGCTTGGCTTCTAGTGATTGGTCCTATAACTTGATTAACTTGATTCCCATCACTAAGTGGCAACCTACATGCCAAGACGCTCCAGTCTTCATTTGCTCGTTCTTTTAAAGCACTGACATGTGTAGTTCATTAAAGTCATAATATATGGATGGAACATCAACCAAATTAGCTTCTTTTGACTCCAAATTGTCTGACAGAACTCGTATGATAAGATTTTGTAATCCTTGAGCTTAGCCTTTAGTGATCGGTCCTATAACTTGATTCCCATAAAAAAGCTATTAAATATTGTACTTTTAGTTGGATGGTCACGATTAAATTGTTTTGATCCAACGATCCAAAGCCGCATCCAAAAATTAGGACTTAACTTCAAGACTTAAGCCAAGTTTTTTAAGAAGTTTAATTATGTACGATTGAAGTTGTACTTTTTACTCTCTTAGATAATAGTATAGAATCGGCCAAAAAAATAAAATAAATGAATAATAGTACAAACAAACTTCAATAGCCTACCTCTAGAGCAAGTGAAGAGTGGTTTTTGTTTCTAATTCATGGGAGAGCAAACGCATCTACTAATTGAGTTACATCCCCTCATCCCCAAACAAAAGAGATGCTTATGGGCCTTTTGATTAATACACACCCTCATCTCCTTTGCTTCTTGTTGATAAAAGCCCCTAGGGCACCAGACATTATGTAATGGCTTGTAAGGGAACTTTGAATTTCTTTTTCAAAGATAAATAATTTATATTGGATGGATAAGAGTTGTTATTTATTTAATTGCAATTGTGATTAATATTTTCCAAATCACGATAAGTTAATTTTTATCGAAATAGAAAGAGAGCCTTAGTTTTGTGATCCTTTAAGGCTTCAATCTTAAATTTTTAGGACCTATGCTTATGGGTTGAGGTACACACATTAGGGCTTCTGCGGTGGCCTCCTATGCCCGCTCAACCCTCGACAAATTTAATCTTTCCCCACCATGAAATATGTATTAGTGTAAACAATTTTCATGAAAAGATAGGCACTACAGCTTGACTTATGATGCCTCATACCAGTAATTTCCCTTTTTCTCTAATTACTGGGTGGGGGTGGGTTTTGGGGTTGGGGGGTTGGTTGGTGTGGGGTGGGGGGTCATCATATACCATAAACTGAATGGAATGTGCTTTTGAAATTAGACATACTCAACCCTAGCTATCTTTTCCTCTTTCTTAAGTCCCACCAAATATTATAAATTTATTGCAATTCATCCAACAAGTAACATCACCCTCTACTTTCACTCACTCAATAAATTAAAATTAAAAAGAAAAATGGATACAAACCTTTTGTCTTCAATAATCATTCTATAAACAATTCTTCTGTCAATTATACTATATATACACAACCCTAATTATCTCCTTATATCTTCTTATCAAGCAGCGCAAAACCAAAATGGAGTACCTCTGCCTACCTATACCTTTCTGTCAGTTTGTATGTCCTGCCGTGCAGCTGTATATGGTCTTTGTCAGAAGGAAAGTTACAACCCATAACACACGGTATAAGGCAATCACTTCAACATGATCAAAATCAACCCTTAGTTATTGTCTCGTGTTGAAATTCCAGCCATCTGATAAATGTCAACATATACCAAGCAGTTCCTTATAGGCTTTCTTAACCAAGTCATTCACACGATTCAGCAACAACCAGTGGCAACTCATATAGGAGCCGATTAGCCATCTCCCCAACTTATAAATAATGTTAATTATGATGATACAGGAAAAATAAACGCAGCCTCCCAGCTGCATCTCTAATTAGGGTCACTTTATTGCGTTGTGGAAGCTCAATCTTGAAATCATGCACGAAATGCTACAAGTGTCGAACGGCAGATGGCAAACTCATTTCTTAAAGTTTCTTGGGAAAATTGTAAGTTTTCTTGAGGAACTTTGTAGCTGCCTGATCATTTCTGTAACACAAAACTCTCAACAGTGTGTTTGGGTCATTGGGATCCCACTGCCCTGTAGTGGGAGGCAAGGGTAACTTGGATTTAGAACCACCACCATGATTTTCTAGAGTTAGTAGCTTGAACCGCTCAATCAGATTCTCAGTATCAGTAGAGAAAAGAGGAAGCACGCTATTTACTGTGGTTGAAAACTTGTTTATCAAATCAGCAGGCAACCCATCTCCATTGGACCAAAATAAATCCTTGAGGAACTTCATGTCTTCCTCTATAATCTGAGAATCATCCCGCGAGAAAGCACGAGAAGGGCCTCCACCAAGCAAAACCAAGAGAAACCCTTCGAAAGAAGCCCGCATAACATCTGTAATGACACGTGTTCTGACCCTGTCATGCACAGTCAACGATATGGTCTCTAAGTAGCGCTCCAGTTCTTCAAGAAAAGGCTCGATCCTGGATGAAGAAACATCCCCAACGTATAAGCTATCCCAAAGGACATAGCTTAAATTTTGGAAGATGACCTTATAAGCTGTCATCTCACAAAGTTGTTGAATTCCTTCCACACACGAAGCACTAGAAAGTTCAAACTTTATCCCCTTACCACTTGCAACATGCTCTCCATATGAAGGATCTGAGTTTTTAAGATACGTGAGTGTCTTTTTAGACAAGTTATCCAATTGCATCCGCATGTGCTGCAATGTATTGATGCGAACACATAACTGCGGCACTCCAAAGGAGTCATCCTTATCAGTCATTCCAGCCTGGGACATCCTCTTTTGAAGCTTTTCCTTTTCTTTCTTTTTGGACACACGATTATACTTTGATCCCGTAGTACATCTTGTTAAACCAGGCAATGCAGGAATAAAGGTATTTCGGCTTACTGCATAATAAAAATAATTAATTTTTTTTGCTAAAAGTTCAACATCCCATCGAACAAAAGTGGAAA
This sequence comes from Combretum micranthum, assembly GCA_024138025.1. Classification (NCBI taxonomy): domain Eukaryota; kingdom Viridiplantae; phylum Streptophyta; class Magnoliopsida; order Myrtales; family Combretaceae; genus Combretum; species Combretum micranthum. The sequence continues at coordinate 423,044 of JAMXBD010000452.1, read as the reverse complement.
TAATCATTCTTTTCTTTGTTTGAAAAAAGTTGTTCAAAGTTATAGAAAACTAACCGCAACCAGCTTTTGTTTTCACTATATACTGAAGAAGACATTTATCAAGACCATTCACTAACTGAGGTAGCAGAGTTTGATACATAGGTATGGGCAAGAGAAAAAATGCTTCCAAAGTTTCATCTGCAGTTCGCAAGACTTCAACAGCAGAAGGAGCAAATCGCTCCTTATTAGCATTTGGATTCCATACCTAAAAGGAAGACACATAGAACTTGAGAAACTGTCATTCTTGGGAAGTAATAGCAATGTACCAAACTGAACGTTCACATGTATGCTAATGGACTTGCAAAAGCAGAACTTAATCCAAAAATGCAAAAATCATAAAACAACAGAGTAAACAGTCAACAAGGATAGCTTGTCACTGCTTTATAAGGTAAAAGATTACCTCTTGCTGCAGGTTCCGGTCAACCCATTCTCTTAGCCTGTCTACTCTTGTTGCTATCCACGATGCAACCAGATCACTGATTACTGTTTCAGCTTCATAAGGAGGCATCTCCTGAATGATAGACTTCCCACCATCCTCACTGTCCACGGAATCTTCAACTGCGATCTGTACAAGATCTTTTTCCAATTTATCAGCAGCTATCAACACTTGCATAGCATCAGGGGTTAACTCGCTAATTCTTTTAACAAACTTCTTCAAGTCATTTCCAAAGCAAGAATGAAGAGTTGCAACTGCTACACCTGCTGCCAGAGGATGCCACCTCTTTAGTATTGGACTAAACATCTCCTTCTCATTAACAGCAAGTTCCCTAATGTCTTGAGCAAGAACAGAGAGAGAAGGAAGAGTATTTTGCTGGGTCTTATATAATTGTCTTATCCTTTCCTTTTTCTGCATTTAATGAAAATGTGGGAAAAGCCCATTCATTATAAACCGGGGGGGAAAAAAAGCTTTACAAATAAAATAGTCAGACAAAGGATATGCGGTGTATTAGTATATCTGTTGGCCAAATAAAAAAATAATAATAAAAAAGATTATGTATTCAATAGATCAACACCTAGTTCATTCTACAACTCTCCAAGCCTAAGTTACTACCAATGATCTAATATCACCATATAGCCTTAAAGGGGGAAAGTAATAAAAAAGATTATGTATTCAATAGATCAACACCTAGTTCATTCTACAACTCTCCAAGCCTAAGTTACTACCAATGATCTAATATCACCATATAGCCTTAAAGGGGGAAAGTAATTAAACTTTTATCCTAATGTCTAACTACTTTTTCAAAATTCAATCACACAGAACAGGTGGATGGACCAAAAATACCACATTAAACTCAAGGGGATAATTTTCATTTAGCCAAGTTTTCATCATATGCTTAACCCACTGTCCAAGTCTTCATCAAAATGTGTACAGACACACTAATATGGCTTTGCAACTGCATTATTTATATGATGATTATCTAAGCTCTGCTGTATAAGAGAGCTACCAAAGAATGCTAAAATACTTATTATCTTACCTGAGCATATACAGCACGGAGAGATGACCTAATGTAAGTCTCAACCCTCTCTCTCGCCACATCAGCATCTTTTTTCTTCCTGTGATATTCCTGAGAGATGTCTTCCACCAATATCTTCGCTGAAGATACCCCTAAGGAAACAATATTCTGCATTGCATCAAGATTACCACCATGAAAGGAATCATGGTAGGTAAGGAGCTTGTTCTCTGACCAGCTTAATATTAAACTCAAAGTAGAGCTCAGAATATGGGCAAAGGCTCGATCCTGAGTAGCATGTACATCGTTTTCTACTTCCAGCAACAAATTACTTGCAGCAAATAGCAGGTCAGCTTCCTCTTCTCCAGTGACAACATAATGGTGGAACAAAACCCAAGCAAAGCAAAGATTATGTAAAGCCTGATTTATTCCGAGAACTACCCAAGTTTTCTTTATGAGTTCTAAAACCTCATCAACCTCTTCAATCATCGAAGTTTCTTCATTGACATCAAAACAAGCTTCCAATAGCTTTTGGTAGAGCCGAAGATTTAAGGGAAAGCCATCTGCCCAATGACATGTCTCTGAAACAGAACCATCAGAGGATCGACAAGCAAGTGACAACACAGAAGTTCGAAGGGCTTGCATCGCCTCTGTGTTTCTCCCAATTTCCAAGGGATTCTCAAGAGCCCCTCGAATCAAATGCCGGAACCGCTGTGCTGCAGCATCTGTCTTACTCAAAGGCAGGTGAGGGTGCAAAAGCAATCCGGCTTCCAAAATCTTTAGGTTTCTCTTCAGCCACGCTTCATATTCTAGAGGATTGGAAAAATCAGCTGATTTGTATTGCTGTAACAACTCAAGTGGAAGAACAATATGCTCTATGCGTCTTCCGAGCTGATGCAAGTAAACACACATTGCTTGTCATTACATTATTGCCACAGTTATTATTCCTAATAGACATCTTATCATAAACCAGTCAAGGTTTCCAGTTCTGTACATCCAATCTCAAACCTTTCTAAAAGCTTATCTATCTAAGATTCCTAAGCATACATTACATCTCTCTCCATATACAAAGAGCGCAAACATACAACACACAAGCAGACAGAACTCATAATCATAATGGCATTCTAACCATCCCATATTAATCATCAACGATAAATAATTACTAAACCAAAACATCCGCAATTCCTTTTCCACAAGTTTCATAATCTGCTTTTCTGAGAAACAAATTATCTCCAATAAAAGAATTATGAATCTTATCGATTTTTCAAAAATGTCAGATCTTCACGAAAGTGTATTACTTGATTTCAACTGAGGAACTTGCTTGAACCAGACGAAACCAACTACTTGAGGTTTAATGAGCTTATATTTGTTTTAATACATCAAATAAACAAAACTGCACACATTCAGTATCTTTAATTTTCTGCATACTAAGATAAATTAAGAACTAGAAAGATAACTACTTTCACAAATCACACACAACATAAGTAGTCCAACAATACAATTCACAGCAATTAGACAAAACCCAATTAAACAATCATCACTTTTCAATACAAGTCCCGAATTCATGCATTCAAATTCCAAAAGTTTGAAGCTTTCTACACGATCTCTCTCTCTGTCTCTCTCTCAAGTAATTTTCTTTTACCTGACCAGCAGCTATACGTAACAAAGCGCGTCGAATTCTGGAATCACTCTGTTCATTAACCTTCATCTGAACCCTAACTAACTCACCAACAGTCACTGGTCTCTTGACTCGCCCTTGACTCGACGACTCACTACCACCCTTCCTCTCTCTCCTCTTCAACCCAAGCGCTTTCTTGACCTTGCTCGCTGCCGTCGAAGTCAAAGACCTCTGCAGCGACGGCGCCGACGACAGCGACGACGAAGACGCAGGAGGGTTTCCGGATCTCTCCGACTGGGAGATGAAGGTCAACGGACGTGAACCAGAACTCCGGCATGCCGCGACGAGGATCTCGTAGGCGGTTTCTCGAAGCTCCGAATTGGAGAGCTTCAAGTCACCGAATGGGGAGGTTAGGTCTCGGGTCGGGCTACCGGGCATAGTGAAAGCCTGGAATGAAGGAATCAATGACAGATGGAGATAGAGAGAGAAAGAGTGTGTCGTTGAGCTGGTTGGGAGGTAGCGGTGGTCACTGGTTGTTTTCAGCGCGTAGAGAGAGAGACGGAAGGAGATTATTCTTACTTGGGTTTAAAGGAATCCATTATACCATGTTGTTCTTTCTGGGCCATAACAGGAAAAAAAAAAAAAAGAGAAAAAGGTATAGAGAGAAAGAGAGGAAAAGGAAAAAGTGAAAGAGCTTCAGTTGGATTAGCGACAGGAAGGAAAGCGGAAAATATTTTCATTTTTATTTTTCATTTATTTTCGCATGATACAGTGAGGAGGGTTTTTTTTTTTTATTTTATTTTTATCCATAAGGTCTCTATATTTATCATCTGCATGACTCGTATAGAGATGATAAAATCTTCCGTTTTATTTTTCACTGCCATTTCGTAAAATTTATTTGTCATTTTTAAAGAGGTTATTTGTTACCAAACAAATACAAATAAAAAATAAATATTTTTATTTATCAACAGATTAAATAAGTCAAATATAATTATAGATAAAACACTTAAATATATAAAAGGGCCTATTTGTTTCATTATAATCTGGTTATTTTGATGTCATATTTTTATTATTCTCAAATAGATATTTATCAAAAATAGATTACAAGGAAAAACTGACAGTTTTATTCATAAATAGATAAAACAGATATAATACAAATATAATATAAATAAGTCACATATAAGTTATAGATGTAGATATAATTCATATACAATATAGATAAAATTCAGATAATCTAACTCTCTGGGTCATAGCACTTGCTGAACGATGAAATAAGACAATCCAAAATTATGAGCGCCAAAAGTATAAAAGCCTGTTAGAAGCTTTAAATAGTTTTTTTTTAATTTTGAGGTCGAAACAACCTTAACCAATTTAGTGTGGGCCGGTTCATTATAGATGTCTAAAATTAGTCATTTGAATGATATGATACTTCCCGTAATTCTTCCCAATCAAAAGTTATACTCATTTAAATCACTACCGAAGAATGATTTATTTTCAATTTTTCTTTTGTATACTGTTTATTTCGCTAGACATATAATCAAAACTAATCCCATCCTATGGAGAGATAGGATTCAAACGTGATATATCTCACTGAAAATGGTGGACAAAAATTTAAAAGTTTTTATTATATATATATATATATTGTTTTCCTTGTGGTAAATTTATTTATTCATTTTGTTTTTTTTTAATTTAAGAAAATGCACCATAGGTAAATGCACTAACATAAACCTTTAAGGGGTGTTTTATAAATTTAAGTGTGTTTTGGTTCGTATGTTTTAATAAATCTAGTTTGGAAAATGCACAAATAATTCCATCAACATCTATGGCTGGAACTGGGAGAGTGTTTAATGTCTTTAAAATTTCCTTGGGATAATTGAAAAATATTATAAAACTATATTGCTAGGTTTGACGTCATTTTTGTTTTATTTTCAAACAGAACTAATACTGAATTGATACTGAATCGATGTAAATATGATACCAATAAAAAACCGATAGTTTTTTTCATAAACTGATCAAATTGAATTGATACTAATTTGATACCGATAAATTATCAATACAGATTTGATATTGATAAAATTTCAAGTTTTCAACAATCCAAATAGATTACAAAAAAACTAACCTGTGTTACACTTTTACAAAAACATGGCCCATGATATTTTTTTCTACAATTAACTAACTTATCTCGAATTTCTTTCATCTTGTTCTGTCCAAATTGATGTTAAATTATCCACATGTGACACATGTACGAAGCAAAAAAGGACCATCCCAACCACATTCACAAGCCGTAGCTTCCACACAAATCCACATCCTTCTTGCACAATCTAGCTTTGTTAACAAGCACACATCCTTCTCATCTAGCCTAGCCATGAATATTTATTGATTTCCATCACTTGTCGATTTACGTTCCTTGTTCTGTTCCATTTTCTTATACCTTTTTCTTTTGGCAGTGGACTCCCAATGTTCAAGCTCGTGCTCTTCGGCCTCCCATTAATGATTATAAAACTATTCCTTGCAATAGCCAGTCGGTTGAGGGTATGATAAATTTGATTCCTCCAAATGAACAATGTGCATCTAACCGAAGATTTTGAAAATTATTTTTTAAATCAAAGGTGGCTCCAGTGGGAAGGATTTTACGAAGATATAGGATCTGATATAATGAGAATCAATTATATATATATATATATAGATATCACAGGTAATGTTTTTTCGAAGGTACAATAACATATATTAGTTGTTTTAATTAACCCTAAAAACATTTATTACCTAATTTCTCTCCCTTTCCCTCTGCCCCTCCATTCTCTTTAATACACTTCTAAAATCATAAAAGAAAATCTAGCTTACGTGGATTTAAGTAGAAAAATTTTATGGTCCCCTCACTATCCGACAATTCATATCATACCCAATTATGATTGAACTATTAAAATAATCAATTTTTTAATTATTTTATTTATTTTAATTATTACATGGTTGACTGATGGTTCTTCCATAAGACCGTAGGAGCTTCCATTTAAGTTCAATGCACTCTTTCTTCACATTCACTTTTTTTGTTTTTCCTCTCCTTCCAACAAAACTCTCATTTCCATTTTTCAAATAATCAATTTAATTTACTTTTCACAATTATTTATGCAATGTAATTCTAAACACTTGGTTTCCCATAGGAGATGTCACTCATAACCTAAAAAAAATGAAATTAATGTGTTAACAACTAAAAAATATCAATATTCATATTATGATATGTGACCACGTGTAATATGTGATTTGATTTAGAGAATAATATTTTACCATTTAATTTAATAAAGCTATTTAGTAATCTCCTTATGTATAATTATTTAATTGTACATTAATTTATAATCTCATTAATATTATTAATGAAATGCTGAATAATTATCAGGTGAAAAACCATAATGTTTCTATGTGCCAATTATGTTTCTTCTATCATGATCCATGTGATTATTAGATAATTTATTAACTGTTAACAACTAAATTTGTTTATACAAGGTATTTTTATTATTAATTTTTTAACCATGGTCTAAAAGAAACTTGATGATAATTTTTTCCCCAGTAATTTGTATCTATATGTAACTTCGTTGATGGAGCATATCATAATGATTAGAATTACTATTGCCCCTAATTTTTAGAAAGGTGAATATTTCTACAATTTTTTTTTTTTTGTAATTGATATTGTATAACAACAACATTTTTTTTTTATTTTCTTCTTCGTGCTGCCATGCTTTCTTCTTTTGCATTTGATTAGACATGTGATTTTTATTTAATCAATACTTGATGCACACAATATTGTTTAACTTGTATATGCAAAATAGGTGCAATATATACTAACATTTTATTATTTATCCTCATTTTAGTAATTCATATTCAGCTAACAAATTTTTATTCATATTCAGATAAGCCTACTAAATTTTCTAGTATCACAAAATTGAAACATTTTCTCATCAAATTGATTTTTAAAACTCAAACTGAGTTCGAGCGAATTTAGTTAGTCATTCGGGTGTTATTTCTGTTCAAGCTTTACTAATAACTTTCTTTGTAAAATTCATCATGTATTATAATAAAGAAGTCTTGAAAGTTATATAATTGTGAATTCGTAGGAGCAGTTTAGATACGACTAAACTAATTCATATATTTAATCTAGCGATATGTAAAATTTCAAGAGCTTTTTTCATACGATTCCCCTCAATCTTCCTAAATTAATTACTTCGTAGGTACTAAAGGTTGGTGTTTTTGTTGGATATTAAAAAAATCAAGATAGGTTTTAAGTATAAAATTTTCGAAATTTACTCTTATAGAGTAGGTACAGAAACTGCGATCAATTTTTATGAAAAATAATTATATGAATACCAAATGTATAAAAAGTAATTAAAAAATTTCCACCACAATATTATATGTAAAAGGTGCTATGCTTATTTTTTTATAAGTGTCTCATGTGTATAACATACAGTGCTTAATTTTTATTTGTATCACATGTCTTACATGTAATATTGTGTGGATATGAAAAGTAAATAGCACATGTTACACATGTGAGACTAATAGAAAAAACAAATATTATTTTATCATCTTATAGATATGATACCACGATAGAATATTGATAATTATTTATATATGATTTGTATTTAGATAATTTTTATATATAGTGTTAGTAGTGATGTACTACATCCAATAACTTATACATGTCAATCTATATACACATAGGCTTGAATTTATATCGATTCTTGGAGCTGCTGGAACAATTTATAACAAACTCCTTAAAGACAATCAATCCATGCAGATAAAGGGCATCACTAGAAAAAGAAAAAGACTGGCACTTGAGTCTATAAGAACCAAGAGTAGAGTACGAGTCACCAATTTAAATATTTGTTGTCTCGTAATTATTTCCGCCAATCAATACTTATAATGTCTTATAAAATCGTTAACATAAAGTATGTAATAATTATCCTTTTATAACACATGATAAATATTAATGGGCAAAAACAAGAATGAGATAAGCTTTATGTTTATGGACAGAAAATTCTCATCCCAATTTCACCATGTTAGGATTAGTAAAAGAAGACGTGCTCAAGATTTGGAAAATCACACAAGAAGACTCCTCCCTCTATTCACTCAAATATCCAGAGATTAAATTTCGTAAAAAATTAAATTACAAATACTTTTCAACCAACCGGAACAGAAGAGCTTTTTAAATACTCAGATTTTATTGTAAGTAGACATCTCTTTAGATTGAGTCTGAATTAGGATCTGAATCAGACCGACCACGATGAGGACGGTTCAAATCCATCGTGGTTCAAATCCATTGTCGTTCAAACCCATCATAATCGATGGGTCCAAGCCAAGTTTGTTATGAGCACTTGATAGATTTCAAGAGTCAAACTTTATTAAAAAAAAAAAAAGAAAAATAATGTTCCTCTCGCATTTATATTTTATTGCAATGGAAAAGGCTTATTTGACGTTTAAATAATATGATCTTGTTTTTTCTTCCACCAATATTCTTTTGTAAAAAAAAAAAAAAAAAATTAACAGTTTAGGACCAATAGACCCATCCCATTGAACCAATGAGTCATGGATTCGAACTGCTCCACCATCAAGCTGAGATAATTACGAATCCTAAACAAAAGGACCCGAACTAAATAGATCTGATCTTGATTCGAATTGTGTGGGTTGGGTCCTGATTTGAATCCAACTAATAACCGTGAGATATTTAATTGATACCATTGATAAAATAAGATTATTCACCACTCTGGACTCTCCCTGACTGAGGCTTGGTGACTTTAAAAACATTGAAATTACAAAATGAAAAGACAGAAAAGTACATCTTTGGCAATGAATTAACGCGACAGCAAAATCCTGTACATGAATGCTAAAAGCCTTTTGTAAAAAGTTTGGACCTTGTGTTCTACAGAGTTTTCTAGTACTTATTTCTCTTCGTATGGGATGGTACTAAATATGTTTAAAAAGTCCAAACCTTTTTGCATCTTTCCAGAATCATTGCTCCTAGCACAGGAAGGTTTGGAGCATGCAATGAAGGTCTAAGGAGCAACACTTCACGTATTTATCCATCCAAACCAAATCTCTCTGGGTCATTCTTATCAACTTGGCAAACATTGATGTTACCTTTATCTTCCTTACAACCTATATTTTAAATTATATACCATATATACTATATAAGTTCCAATTTAACATGTGCCAACGTTGTTAAAATCCTTGATATATTACTAATAAATAATGTAAATTAATATCATATTTCTACCATATAAAAATATAGGTTGTATCCCAAGTTCATCATACTGAAAGAACTCTGAAGTGTTTTGTGTTTCATTAAATTTCACTTTTCTCCAAAATATCTTATTTTTTTGAACCATTTGCATGAATGAGATGTTATTGAAATAGTGATGGATTATCGAAGTTTTAGGTAGTATAGCATATGCTATATTTTATAAATCTAATAGAGCACAGGTAACGTCCATAAGATAGAGCATCATCAAGTCTCATAGAGCCGGATAAAGGATAGATAAATCATTTTTCTTATCTACTGGTTATAATTTAAATCAGGGAAAATTACATAAATCTGAGCTGTATTTTCGTGCTTATATGAAGAGATTAAAGAACGGATAGAAATTGGGATTATAGGGTTTTTGTCTTAAGTATGCGCATCGCGTGTTTATTTTAGCAGTAAAGGAGACGAAACACAGCAAAAACAGGTGCCCTAAGGTTGCATCATTCCGTCATTCATTAAAATAAATATAATAAATGAAACATTAACTATTTTATGAGTTCGATCATCATTAAATATGATATTAACCATTAGATAATTGATGAGACGGTTTCATTAAAATTAATGAGATATCTGTAACATTTTTCAAAAAAATATTAAAAAAAATATAGAAAAACCCACCTCTTTACAGAAGAGCAAGTTAGTTTTGTGTAATTTTTTTTTCTTTTTCTTATTTTTATGGTTGGTTAAGTTAGGTAAACACATGTACAGCCATAATTAGCCACGAATGCGATTATACTTTTCTACTTCTCTTCCTTTTATTAACTTTTCCTTTTTCCTGTCAAAGTAATCCAGCTGTACTAAAAGCAATTAGGTGGACTTTTTCTTTATTGTCGTCTGCTCGTTTTCTTCTTATAAATACATCGAGTTGACCTACTCCTTCCGTTATCCTTCATTGCTGGCCTCGTCAGCAAAATCATTGAAACCACTTGAAAAATGAAAAAAAATCTAAAGAAGAGTAGGAGAACGGAAAATTGTATGGTTCTATGGATGATGAATTGGATAGGATTAGTTTTGTGATTACTTAATTCAACTGCAATAATATATTAAAATAGTTAATATTTAATTATTACATTCATTTTAACAGTTGGATCAGTTCCATTCCTCTAGTTGAGTTTTCATCTGGTCTTGCAACTGTGGGGGGACAGGTTGAGTTTCTTGTATCGTCATGGGATCTGAAGATGACATGAAAGCTTCTTCAGATCCCGTAGACCGTCATAAGTAATATATCATTTTCCCGTCGGGTCTAATAAAACTTTCGACCTCAGTAATTTGCTTCTGCTTCTTCCTATCTCCATAGTAGCCACGTCTCCTCTTTTTGTTTTGTTTCTCCTAAATCTCCTCCTCGGTAGGTAGTGATATGCCACAGGGCTTTACCATAGCGATCTCTCCTTCCTTAGCATACTCATCAAAGAAGCTGGCTTCAACAAGATATAACTTGTTGTACTCAAAAAAATTCTTTGCGGTGGGAATGAATACATCTTTCCCTTTCCAATGACCCTTCATATACTGATGCAGTGTCGAGGGTATAAGGTTGTGATCATGCAGCCACTTCCTTCCAATAAGCAAGTGGTAGGATACAAGCACAACAATCACATGGAATCACGTAGAGCTTTTGATTGGTCCAACCTTGAAATCAATATTGATGTATCCCATTGTATTTGTGGTCGAGTCAATGAAACTATTACTAGCAATGGGTTGCTTCATGAGCCGCCTCATGCGTATATTTGCAGCCTTGAATGTAGACATTAGCATGATATTTATAGAGGCGCCATTGTCAACGAACGTCCTCTTGATGTAATGTCCGTTAAGTGTGCTTTCAATGTATAACAGGGCGGATGTGGTTGGGATTCCTCATGCACATGCCTGCCTCTGTAAATAGAATTGCATTCTCGTATGCGTGTGCCATTCTTTGTACAAGTTGTGTTGCACTACACTTCCCGTATTGTCTTTGAGAAATTTGGGTGAGTGTGGCTGCTGCCGCGAGTCGTGCCTCTTCATCAAATCCTAACAAGTAAAAGAACTTCTTGAAGTTGGTAGTTTTTAATAAGGCAACAGCTATTATAGAACTTGCGCCTTGATCATCATTTACTGGCATTTTCTTTCCTTCTCATGCCTCAGTCTGTGGCATTTCTTCCTCTTCAGTCCTTAGATCATGGTTAATAACACTTGCCGCACCCCATTGAGCATTGTGTGTGGGGAGCGGGTTGTTGCGTACATCATTACCTTCATTGATGAATTCTCTATTGTTAACTCACTCGTTGAATATCTTCTTGAGTATCCAACATTCCTTGGTGGGATGACCCACGGTCCTGTGAAATCTACAGAACTTAGGATCACTCTTTTCAATTACATTGGGAAGACGCTCAACCCTTGTGAGCTTAATGTTTCCGTCTCTCAACCATTGGTCAAGTACAACATGAACCTTTCCCATGGGACAAGGGAACAAGAGCACTGGTGGAGCGCTCTTGTTCCACCAGTGCTCTATTGTTAACTCGCTCGTTGAATATCTTCTTAAGTATCCAACATTCCTTGGTAGGATGACCCACGGTCCTGTGAAATCTACAGAACTTAGGATCACTCTTTTCAATTACATTGGGAAGACGCTCAACCCTTGGGAGCTTAATGTTTCCATCTCTCAACCATTGGTCAAGTACAACATGAACCTTTCCCATGGGACAAGGGAACAAGAGCACTGGTGGAGCGCTCCTTGACTTATCGTTCCTTAGCTTCTTGGTATCCCTAGAACCTTCTCCCTGGACTGAGCTAACATTTGTAGCTCTCTTTCCAAACCTTCCACCTTCTTCACGTTGTCTGGATACGGAGTTGTTGGTCCTTCATACATTCTCAACGAGAGCAACAAAAGAGCACAGATTGAGATTTTTGAGGTGGATGGCGTATTCAATGAACATACCTTGGATGCAGATCTTCACTAATTCTTTCTCATCATAGATGTCTTGAATATCCAACGAGCATTCTTTGAAACGCTCGATGTAGCCCATAAGATCTTCCTTCGACTTCTGTCGTGTTCTTCCCATATCAATGATGGTAACCTGCTCTTGAGCAGAGAAGAACTTCTCCAAGAACAGCTTGTACATTGTTTCCCATGAGTCAATGAACCATAGGAGGAGATTGACGTACCAGGTGTATGCTTTCTCGATTAGAGACTTAGAAAACTCTTTTAGCTTTAAATCGTCCCCAAACCTGTAGACTTCTAATGTATCAATAAATTTCAGCAGATGTTCTTTAACACTATCTTTCTTGCCATCGAACAATATGAATTTAGGACTAACATAGTCCCTTGGATAGGGCTTCGCGGCAATCCGGTGATGGTATGGAAGCTTTGAGTCCAATACTCTTGCAGTGGACTTAACTTGAATTTTTTTTAGGTAAATGTCCAAGTCTTCCTTTGTTATAAAGGATTCCCTTAACACGGAAACTGGTAGTATAGCTCATGTAGATGGGGCAATTGGTATGGCTGGTGCAACAGGTGAAGTCAATGCAGTCGATGCAACTGATGCCATCGGTGCAATTGGAGAAGTCGGTGCTTGAGGAAGGTTATAATTAGGCAAGGAAGCGGTCTCACTCAGGCTGGCACGAGAGTGCACATGTGAGCATGACAACCCACCAAGTTAAGATCTTGTATTATTTGTTTCAAAGGCTAGTTGCTATTCAACTACAACCTGTGGTGATGGGGTTTGCACATTCACCCCTTGAGGCGTATTTGCTTAAATAGCAAGAGCAGTGGCAGGCTGGGATAAGGAGGGGACGCTTTGCTATGCAACTGAGATGGGGCCTAGTAAGGCTGCACCTTAGAATGCATCAGCATTAGCAGCCATCCTTGGTATGAGATGAGTGAGTGTAGTCAAAAAACTGGTTTAGAGTCCGGATGTTCTCTTGAATGGTTCACATCATCTCTACATTGCTTTCTTGTATAGCATATATTACTTGTGCATTGTCAACAATGATGCCTTGCATGTCGACAGCAGGATTAGCGTTGACATTAGGGTTGGCATCTTTCAATGCTGGCATGTCTGGATCAATAGTGTTGGGGTTAGGGTTGCTAACATCTTGATTCACGTTGTTGTCCTTGTTGCTTGGCTTTCTTCTTGGAGGTGCCATCATGACTTTGTCAAAATCCTCACTCCCTAGTGGAGTCGCCAAAATGTAGATATATGGTCCTTGCTAGTAGTGGTCACACACACGTTGCATGGATCTCACGCCTGGCACGTGATTTTGAAATGCTGCTGAGGAAATGACTCTTGATGATGAGATAGCTTGAAGAGAATGATAGGAGAGAAAGAACAGGCAATCTCAGTGTATCAAATGTACAAGTGATAGGTAAGAGAGCTTGAGTAGACCTCACGTGGTAACCTTACAATTCTTGAGCAGTCAGAGTAGAAATCACTTGAGTTGCCTTGTTTGATCTTCCTGAATAGAACATCCTTTATAGATTGTTATTTGTCTTCTCTCTTCAAAAGTTTCAAATGAGGAGGAATGAATGAATATTTATAGGCACTTGGCATGGTTGACGACCGTCAGATCACCTCAGTGGTTGACGGATGAGATAGAGTAAGCTTAATTCATGTTTATCCTGAATGAGCTCCTTATGGGCCAAGGCCAATAGTAATCTCTTGTGTGTGCATGAGCCTGCCTGAGAAAGGTTAGATGCGGCAGACCGGTCTAACGATCCCTGTTCCAAGCCCACCAAGCCAAATCTCCCCAAGCCATCCCAATATAATCGAACCGAACTCACTATGCCCTATCACTCAGCCCACGAGTCAAGCCCAAATGAATAAATGATGATATTTATATTTTAAAGCCCTATTATAGGTATTAGTCCTTTTTTTTTGTTTTTTTGTTTGCATGTGTCAAAGAACTTCCTACACCTGCCTTGAACTTTGGAGCCTAGCTAATGAAAACGCTATCAACACATGGGATCAAAGGATTAGGATAAGAATATGTTATGGCACGTTTGGTATGTAGGAATGAGCTGGAATGAAATCACGATTCTGGCTTTCATTTCCTTTTTAAGTGTTTGGAAACGTCTTTAGATTCCGGAATTGCGATTTATTAAAATTGACGATTCTAGCTTTGAAGAGGAATTCAATTGTACTTCTCAAAAGAGGAATCACGATTCCTTTCCACTCTTATTAATTATATTAATGTATTCATATTTTGCATTAATTATTAAGGGCATTCCCAACAATTACACTTTTAGCCATTCCATTCTATTTAATCTTTTGAACATAGGAATGGATTTGTTATTCCTAAACCCATTCAATTTCAATCTAATCCATTCAATTCCAAATCATTCTCGTGTACCAAACGTGACATTAGTATATTTCAAGATTTATTTTTAATCTATTGATAATGTCATCTTAAGTACAATCAAATCAAATAAAAAAATAGTCATCAACTTACTATCATTTTTATTAATAATTCCTTACAATTATATTCTTATCTTACTTCATTTAGTTCCTAAACAAGCTAGTAAACCATGGCGCAAAAATAATAATAGGAAAAAAGGGATGCTAGTAAACCAATGAGTATTTGTTTCTATTATGTCATTTTAAAGGTAGTGAATGCTGTAAATTTCATACGTAAAAAATTTAATTGAATGCAACATCTAAAACCTTTAAATTTAAACATCGATATTTGAGAAATAATAGATAGTATATTTGAACTCATGTGAACCATTTACAGTTATTACAAACAATTAAGGGATCGAAATTGGAGCTTTTCTTTAAACAGTAAGGTCTCTTACCTAGTGGTACGACCTTTTCTGATGATTGCCATCTTAACTGACTTGCTCAGATCTTAAACTTTCCAGTGAAGCAACGACAAGCAAACAAAGAACCAAATTATTATGTAGAACTCATAGCTATTACCAATAAATACATGCTTATCATTTGGATGGTGACAACTAACAACTTAAGATGCATCATTATACTAGATTTCTTGTTTGGGATGGTAAGGAAGTAGTCATATATTGTTAGGAAAAGATCCGACCTTTTCCTCTTGCTAATGCGATTAACAAATAGAAAGTAATAAACAAAAACAAAATAAACAAATTAACATCAGGATTTACGTGGAAAACCTTAAATCGCTAAAAACCCATGGGACCATCCACAAATTTCTTTCATTATCGACAAATAATGGGATTTATAATAGTTCTTCATTGGACAACACTAGTGGATATCACAGATCATCATCATAAATGGTGGATTTCATAAGAAATAGCCTTCCTCTCTTTAGAAACGCTCGTTAGGCTTAAAAACGGCTTCTGACTTCTCTCTTATGAACCTTAGGAACAATAAGGAGTATTTATATGTATCAAACAAAGGCTGGCATGAATAAAACCAAGGATGGTGGTGTAGGGGGCGACGTTAAAAAATACAATTCTAAAACGACAGCGCATTAGCCACACCGCTGGTAGCGTATCCATCAATGCCAGTGACGTTGTAGTCGGCGTGGCGTTCCTGCTACTCTTGCCAAATTCTGCGGAATTTCAATGCTAGCAAAAAAAAACAAATCAATTCAAGGCCAGCGATGCTCCTGTTTTTGATGCAAGTGTACATCCTATTTTCACAAAAAAATTCTCTTTATTCAGTTCCTCTTTCAGGTATATCTCATATACTTAGGATATCATTGATTCAAAGCCATCTAAATATATATAAACATATATTTAAGATTCCTTGTCATAGATCCATATGAGCTGGATCTATAACCCAACAATCTTTCCCTCCGGCTCATATGGGGGGGGGGGGGGGGGGGGGGGGGGGTTGGGGTTTTCCATCACTCTTGCTATCTTCCTGTAAGAATTAAGTTTCTCGTTAGGTAGAGCCTTGGTCATTATATCTAACACATTTTCAATATGGATCTTCTCAAGCTTCAACTGCTTTGACTCAAGTACATCCTATATCCATTGATACCTTACATCAATGTGTTTGAATATGGAATGGAACATAGGATTCTTGATAAGATGTATTGTACTTTGACCGTCACAAAATAGTTTCAGATCTTCTTGCACTTGACCCAGTTCTTCAAAAAAACCTTTTCATCCACAAAACTTCTTTACAGGCTTTAGTCACTGTAACATATTCTGCCTCAGTGGTAGATAAAGCAACACATTTCTACAACTTAGATTGTCATAAAATAGCTCCTACTGCATATGTAATCAGGTAACCTAAAGTGGACTTCATGGAATCCAAATCTCCAGCCATGTCAGCATCTGAAAAACCTTCCAATACATGCTTACTACCACCTCCAAACTGTAAACTTAACCTGGAAGTGCCCTTGAGATATTTGGGAATCCATTTAATAGCAGTTCGATGCTCTTTACTTGGATTCGAGAGAAAACAGCTTACAACACTGATAGCATGAGGAATATCAGGTCTTGTATACACCATTGCATACATTAGACTCCCAACTGCTGAAGCATATGGGATCTTCTTCATATCCTCTTTGTCTGCCTCACTTTTAAGATACTGTTGAGAACTTAATTTGAAGTGTCCTGCAAGTGGAGAGTAACCAGGTTTAGCTTTACTCATATTGAATCTCTCTAGCACCTTTTCTAGAGATCTCTACTGTGATAACCATAGCTTCTAGCTCTTCCTGTCTCTTACAATTCTCATGCCAAGGATTTAGCATATGGGTCCTAAGTCTTTCATAGAGAAAGACTTACTCAATGATATCTTCAAATCTTGTATCTTTTTGGTATCTCTACCAATAATTAGCACATCATCAATATATAAAAGGAGTATAAAAAACTCACCATCTGCAAACTTGTTCAAGAAAACACAAGAATCTGATGCAGTCTTGGTATAACCCTAATTAATCATGAAGGAGTCAAACTCTCTATTCTACTGTTTTGGAGCTTGTTTTAACCCATATAGACTCTTCTTCAATCTACAAACAAGATTTTCCTTCCCCTTGATCTTGAACCTTTCATGCTACTCCATATATCTTCCTCCAAATCTCCATAAAGGAATGTTGTCTTCACATCCATGTACTCAATCTCTAGATTCAAACTGGTTGCAATACTCATCACAACCTGAATTGAAGACATCTTCACCATAGGTGAAAAGATTTCATCAAAGTTAACCCTTTTTTTCTGACTAAACCTTTTAACAACCAGTCTTGCCTTGTATCTCAGTTGTGAACTATTTTCATCAGTCTTTAGCTTATAAACCCATTTGTTTTCAGGGGTCTCTTGCCCTTAGGCAATTACACCAACTCATAGGTTTTGTTCTCATGCAAGGCCTTTATTTCTTCTTGTATGGCTTCAACTCAGTTCTTCTTTCGCTCATGTACCATAGCTTCTTGATAAGATTCCGGTTCTCCTCTATCCGTCAGCATCACAAATTCTTCAGGATTATATCTTATTGATGGTCTTCTTTCTCTTGAAGATCTCCTCAACTCAATCTGTGCTGAGGATCTTGGAGCTCTTCAACTGTGTCTTCTACATCTCCCCCATTAGTAGAACTTTTCAGGTGAGGGTGCTGGATCAACATTAGTAGGGATATGAGCTGAGGATTTTTCCTTTTCGGGCTTCTCAATATCTTCTATTGTTTGGTCTTTAAGAAAGACCACATCTTTGCTCTTGATCACCTTTTTCCTTGATAGATCCCACAACCTGCATTTATATTCATCATGCACATATCCAAGAAAAATGCATTACTTGGAGTTAGCATCAAGCTTCCCTCTCTCATTCTTTGGAATATGCACAAAGGCCTTGCAATAAAAAACACGTAAGTGATCATAAGATATATTTTTACCTGACCAAACTTTCTCAAGGATATCTTCATCCAGAGCATATGAGGGAGACAAATTTATCAAATCTATAGCAATCATCATTGCTTTACCCTAAAATGATTTAGGCAGCTTGGCTTATGATAACATGTACTTCACTTTCTTAGTGATAGTGCGATTCATTCTTTAAGCAACACCATTCTACTGTGAGGTCTTTGGAACGGTCTTTTCCAGTTTGATCCCATAAGTATTATAATACTCCTCAAATGGTCCTCTATACTCCCCACCATTGTCTGCTCTAACACAAATCAACTTCTTTCAAGTTTCTCGTTCTACTTTAGAGTGATACTATCTAAAAACATTCAGCACTTGATCTTTGGACTTCAAGGCATAAGTCTAAAGCTTTCTAGAGTGATCATCAATAAATGTAACAAAATATAAAGCACCACCTATTGACCTACCTTTCATATAGCAAACATCTGTATGGACCAGATCTAGTACATGAGCTTTTATGGAAGGTGAATTTGTTTGAAATGCAACCCTATGTTGTTTACCAGCAAGGCAATCTGTGCAACTATTCAGAGGAATACCTTTGATATCTGCCATAAGCTTCTTCTTTATAAGCATCTGGAGGCCTTTCTCACTCATGTGACCAAGCCTTTTGTGCCTTAACTCCATAGAAGCTTCACTTGTCAAATTTACATCTCCTTTACCTAGTTTTGCTGACATTATGTAAAGGGTATTGGATTTAATTCCTTTAGCAACAATAAGAGAACCATTGGTGAGCTTCCATTTACCCTCACCAAAGTGACTGTGGTGACCATCATCATCAAGCTTCCTTGCATAAATAAGGTTTAGACGGATATCTGGAACATGTCTCACTTCTTTTAGAATGAGTCTGCAACTTATGTTAGTCTCCAGAACAACATTTCCAATGCCAACTATTCTTGATGTTTCCCATCCTAACATTGCCACAAACCATGTGCGGTCACATGAAAGGAGGTACCAAAGTCTATGACACAATCACTATCATGACCTACAAGACTAGTACAGTTTTCATCCCAGGTAACCACAATCTCACCATCTACTGTTGCAGCAGTGGTGTCTTCACTTTTATCATCGTCTTTATCCTTACCCTGATCTTTCTTCCACTATCTACATTCTCCCTTAAAGTGTCCTAGCCTGTCACAATAGAAACATTTGCGATTCTATCTTCCTCTTGAATTAGATCTTCCCCTGGATCTGTTAAATTTGTTAGATTTGTCATTTGGACCTTTATTCTTGCTTCTACCACATCTGCGTAGCTTGTCAGTTACAAGTGTTTGAGTTTCAGTATTTATCCCAAGATCTTTCCTTTTGGCCTCTTCATTCATTAAACTATCCTTCACCATCTCAAGTGTAAGCGTTCCATCTGGAGCTGAATTGCTAACCTACACCACTAGTGTCTCCCAACTTTCAGGCAACGAACTCAGCAACAATAGTGCTTAAATTTCATCATCAAGGACAAGTTTTATAGCCATCAATTGATTCACAAGCCCTTAAAACACACTTAAGTGCTCAGACATATTTGATCTATCTTTGTATTTCAAATTCACCACTCTCCTTATCAAAGAGGTTTTGTTTAAAGCAGTTTGTCTTTCAAACATGGACTTCAATTTTCTCCATATGACATCGGCCTGGTCTCCTGAGCAACATGATGGCAAACGTTTTGATCAATCCACTGTCGGATATATCCAACATTCTTTTTGTGCAAGATCACCCAATCTTGATCAGACTTGTCCTCAGGCTTTGTAGCATCATCACTTAAAGGCAAATATAGATCTTTGCAATACAAAAGATCCTCCATCATAGACTTCTAGATGGAATAATTTGATGAGGTCGATTTAATCATCGATCCTGATGATTCAGCCATGATTGAACAGTAACCCTAGATCTCCTTTTTTTTTTTTTTGAACATGGCTCTAATACCACTTTGTTAAGAAAAGATCCAACCTTTTCCTCTTGCTAATGCGATAAACACACATAAAACAATAAACAAAAACAAAATAAACAAATCAACACTAGGTTTACGTGGAAAATCCCAAATTGCGGAAAAACCATGAAATCGCCGCAAAAATTTCTTCTACCATCGACAAATAATGGGATTTACAATAGTTCTTCACTAGATAACACTAGTGGATATCATAGATCATCACCACAATGGTGGATTTCACAAGAAATAGCCTTTCTCTCTCTAGGCTTTAGAACGACTTATGATTTTTTTCTTATGAACCTTAGGAACAATAAGGAGTATTTATATGTATCAAACAAAGGCTAGCACGAATAAAACCAAGGCTGGTAGCATAAGGGGCGGCATTAAAAAACGCAATTCTGGAACCACCGTGCGTCGGCTAAACGCGGTGTGGCTGCCTATACTGGCGGCGAACCAGTCCAATGTTGACGGCATTGGAGCCAACGTTGTGTTCCTGCTGCTCTCGACAAATTCTATAGAATTTCAACGCTAGCAAAAAAAAATCAATTCAAGGTTGGCGTTGCTCCCGTTTCTGATGCAAGTGTACATCTCGTTTTCACAAAAAATTCTCCTTATTTAGTTCCTCTTCCAAATATATCTCATATACTTAGGATATCATTGATTCAAAGTCATTTAAATATATATAAACATATATTTAGGATTCCTTGTCATAGATCCATACGAGCTGGATTTATAACCCAACATATAACCCATTGGCATTGATTGGGCATCTCTATAGCAATCAACGCCCCATTATCATGCGCCATTTGGAGCTGTTATGTATCAGAAGTTGACCTCCTCAAACTTCATAAATTTTCAAGCACCTACCGAGCCAACTACGAAGCCTTGACCTTTGCATCTTATAAGAACTATCGATTAGAATGAAGCATGTCCCATTTTCATTTTTTCCCTTTAAAGTCTACAGTTAGGTTAAAAGAATTAAAAAAATTCAAGAGAAAGTGCAAACTATTCTTCTAAAATTTTAACCAGATGTGAATTCTTCAATAAACTTTCAAAATCTAGCACGATCAAGAACATTTAACATTTTTTGTAAAAAAAAAAAAAAGGAAACCGGGAGAATTGCAAAATACTTTCTTAAACTTTCAGCTATGTGCAGATTCAACCTTTGATTTTTCAACTAGGATTTACCTCTTTTAAATTCGTTAATATGACGACACTCAAAAATTATTTTGAATTCATTAAAATTCCCCCAAAATTTATTTTGTTTACTTAAAATGAGGATACTCGAACAGTTAATGGACTCAAAAAATCTAGGCCCACATAGACAAGAAACCTGACCTCATTCCAATAAAAAAAGCAGTCTATTCTAACCTAGCTTATACCACCTTATAAACATCCTCTGGACTATTTTAACTATTGATATGGCAGGGTCTCAACCTAACTCTGTGGTGCATAAACATTTCCATTATCTTTTTAATATTATAATAATCAAGTCTAAGCCTCATTCAAATATAAATTAATCCTTTTTATTAATATTTAAAGTCCAGCAATACTTACCTAAATATTTGGTTCAATGGAATAGAATCATTATTTCAGCTTCGTTCTTGATGAGTCCAATTCAATTATTGGGATGGCTTGGAGAGAATGGCAAAAGAGGAGGAACAGACAGTCTCAGTGTCTCAAATGCACAAGTGATATGTAAGGGAGTTTGAGTAGATATCGCGCGTCAACCTTACAGTTGTTGAGTAGTTGAAGTAGAAATCGCTTGAGTTGCCTGTTTGATCCTTCTGAATAAAACCTCCTTTACAGACTGTTGTTTGTTTTCTCTCTCCAAAAGTATGAAATGGGGAGGAGTGGCTGAATATTTCTAGGTACTTAGCATGAATGACGATCGTTAGATCACCTCAATGATTGACGGATGAGATGGAGTAAGCTCAATTCATGGTTATCTTAAATGAGCTTTTCATGAGCCAAGGCTAATAGTCATCTTCTCTGTGCATGAGCATGCCTGAAAAAGGTTGGATGCGACGGACCGGTCCAACGATCCCTGTTCCAAGACCACCAAGCTAAATCTTCTCAAGTTATCCCAATAATTAAACTGGACTCGTTAGGCCTTGTTACCTAACCTATGAGTTAAGTGTAAATAAATAAATAATATTTATATTTATATTTTTAAAGTCCCGTTACACTTTCTTTCCTTTTTTTTTTTTAAATAAATAAACTATGAAGAATTGAGCCATAACATCTAACCTAGGTTCATTAGAGAGCTGCAGTGAAGAAGATTGGTAAATCAAGTCAAAGAGTCACACTCACAAAGTACAAATATCAATAAGCAAAAAAAAAAAAAATGTTAATTAGAAAAACATTATATATGTTAATTTTTTTGATAAATAGATAATCTAAGTTTAATATAAAATGTTAATATAATTAATTATTATTAGAGGGATAAGTTTTATAGTTTTTATTGGTCTAAAAAATAATTTAATATAAATATTATTAAATAAATTAAATATTAAAAATTATTTTTTAAATGAGAAAATTTAAAAAATGTAAAAATTAATTTTTATGATCAATAAAATATTGATACGTATTATTCTAAAATTATTAAATAATATTGATATTTTTGTATAAATCTCAGGTCATATATTTATCAAAAAAATTGATAAAGGTCATGTGTTTATAAATTAGTCAAAAACACAAGTAAAGTTTTTGTAATTAACAAAAAAACAGAAAAAAAAGATGCTACTTAAAGTGGTATTAAGTGTATCGATTTTGTTTGATTAATTTATAAATAAAATTATTAATTTTTTATTAATATCAATTTCTTGATAAATATCTATAAAAAATAATAGAAAAATAATCCAGCGACGGTCAAACGTGGGTGAGAGTCATAATCTACGAAGACGGACGTAGGTATAGCAACGTATCTTCTAAATCCACGGCATGTGATATTAGTCCTTTTTTTGCGTGTGTCAAAGAACTTCCTACGCCAGCCTTGAACTTTGAGCCTAGTTGGTAAAAACACTATGAACACATGGGATCAAAGGATTAGGATAAGAATATGTTAGTATGTTTTTAGTTTTATTTTTAATCTATTACTAATGTCATTTTAAGTACAATCAAATCAAGTGGCAAAAAGAAAAAAAAAGGTATAATCAAATCAAATAAAGTAAGAGTTGTCAACTTATTATCACTTTTATAATTATCAAAATTACGATTTAAAAAAAGTTATTTAAAATTTTTATGAGTTTATAATTTTATATGGTTTTTTTAATTAAAATAGTTACAAAATTAATTAAGTATAGATTTTAGGTCGAATTATAAATTTATGTCTATGATTCTATACGTTTATGATTTTACCGGTTTTACACGATTTTTTTTCGATTCTACGGATTTTATGCATTTCGGTAAAAAGTAAAATCACGGTTTTGATAATCATGATCATATTTATTAATAATTCCTTGCAATTATATTCTTATGTTACTTCATTTAGTTCCTAAACAAGCCAGTAAACCATGGCGCAAAAAAATAATAATAATAAAAAAGGATGCTAGTAAACCAATGAGTATTTTTTTTCTATTATGTCATTTTAAAGGTAGTGAATGCTGTAAATTTCATGAGTAAAAAATTCAATTGAATACAACATCTAAAACCTTTAAATTTAAAAATCGATATTCGAGAAGTAAAAATTTGATTGGATTGGATAGTATATTTAACTCAAGTGAACCATTTACACTTATTACAAACTATGAGGGGATAGAAATTGGATCTTTACTTTAAACATTAAGGTCTCCAACCCAGTGGTAAAGACCTCTTCTGATGATCGCCATCTTAACTGACTGGTTCAGATCTTAAACTTTCCAGTGAAGCAACGGCAAGCAGACAAAGAACAAAATTATTATTTAAAACTCATAGCTATCACCAATAAACACATGCTTATCATTGGATGGTGACAACTGACAACTTGGGATGCATCATTTATCTTGCAGAGACAATATTAGATTTCTTATGGGGGATATACTAAGGAAGTAGTCAGATATCCCATTGGCATTGATTGGGCATCTCTGTAGCAATCAACGCCTCAATGTCATGCGCCATTTGGAGCTGTTGTGTATCAGAAGTTGATCTCCTCAAACTTCATAAATTTTCGATTTGTAAAAAAATTTATGAAAAGAATATCTATTTCGTATAATGTAAAATAGATAAAAAATTCATATTCCTTTCACTTACTGAAGAAATAACTATTCTTAATTAGAAAACATGTTATATTTCAAAAATTTATATTATTATAAAATAAAATAACTATTTTTTAATTTTATTTTATTTTAATAAACCAAACGTATGTTTAATTTCTTCCGATTTAACTCTACGTTCAAAGTACGAAGTGACATCGGAAGTTGTCAACGAAAGATAACCCTATAAAATAAAATTAAGAACATCACGATACCTCTTTCAATGTCCGCTCCCAATAATTGAGAAAGGCCATCCGGTTGGGATATCCTCCCAGCTTAAAGATTCCATCCACCACTCACTCTTTTGTCTTTAGCCACCCTTTATGCCACAGTTACTAAAGGTACCAGTAAAAACTTATTGAGGAAAAAAAATAAAAAAAAAACTTATCGCACTTTTAAGTTCAATATGGATTGCATACTTTATATGCAAACAATAAAATTATTCAAGATAATTTTCTGCTTATCAATGCGATAGAAAAAATATTACACAAATATTTACTAAATAAAAAAAATTATATAAATATTATTATAATATTAAATACGATATAACAAATATTAATTATTATATCGCATTTAATACATATGACATCTTAAAAATATTACATCATTTACGTTAAATATGATACTTACTTTTCATGAGTATCACATTTATTACATATGACATATTAAAAATGTAATGTCACATGTAATATTTGCGATACTGCAATGATATTTTGGTAGTTTTATTTTTATATAATCATGTAGACACCCTATTTTCACCTAATTAAGCTTAAAAATGATATAAATGGGAATATTTATATAATTTAATATATGATAAAAGTAAAATATCATGATAAACTCAAAATTTCATAATTTAATATTTTCAAGTGTAAAGATGGCATAGAAATTTTAATTTTTATTGGCCTTGAGAAAATCGTTCGAGGTTAATGTGATTTTATCATATACTTGATATAGGATTTTTTTTTTTTAATTTAGCAAAAAATAATTTTCCTAAGTCATAAGCTTAAAAATAATTTATCTTCTTCTTTAAGAAGAAGCTGGAGCAACATAGCTCAATGAAGCTACTTTAGCTCCATTTTTTTACACAATTTTGTTTGCAATTTTGCCAAATTGATGGCAAAAATTCCAATCTAGACATTGAGAGCTTTCAATTGATACCGAATTTGTAGGATTTCGTGAACATGTGCTAGATCAAATTGAAGCTTGAAAATGGGGAAAAATCAACTTGCTAGTTTCCTGAAATATCAAGATTTGATATGAATTTGCATATTTTAAATAAATTAAAACATATGGGAAGCTTCCAAATAACCTTCAAGATGTCTATCTAGTTTAATTAGAAAGTAATCTTTAAATTTAGCAAAAGCCTGAAATTCGTGCTAAAAATAGACATAAAAAACCTTAGATCTGTTTCGTGTCGAATTAACACTTTCCAAGTTTAATATAAATAGAACACTAGAATCCTCAATGTGCGGTGGTTGGCTCTTAAGTTGTTCTAATTTTCGAATTTGTGTTCATAAATTTCAATGGGTTTCGAATGCTAATTTCTTGATTCGTGGTTTTGCAAGGGATTTTAGGGAAATTGAATGTGATAGGAAGATTGTTGAAATCACAAGCTTCA
This sequence comes from Combretum micranthum, assembly GCA_024138025.1. NCBI lineage: Eukaryota > Viridiplantae > Streptophyta > Magnoliopsida > Myrtales > Combretaceae > Combretum > Combretum micranthum. The sequence continues at coordinate 397,077 of JAMXBD010000452.1, read as the reverse complement.
TTTTAACATAATTTTCGTGCATTGAGGATGTTGAAAGCAGTACTGGCCACGTCCATCTCTGGTGTTGAAATCACCACTTCTAGGCAATTTTGGAAATGAGGCGACATCACTAGAGTAACCGCTGGCCTCATTTAGGTCGATTCAGCCACCCTTCCACCACCGCGCCATCCTCTGGTGGCTGTACCCGATCATGCACCTAAACTTGAGCCGCTAGTGATTCGATCGTCACCGGCGCTAGTAAGTCCTTTGGCCTTCTCTTATTTAACATATATTAATAATTAAAAATAAAAATAAAAAATAGAAATAATATATACGTTTTGTTTTTAGTAGTTTTTTTAAAATAATAATAACTGCAACAAAATGAATAACATTGATAATAAAATAGGAAAAGAATAAAAAAATAATAATTTATATGTAATGTGCCTAGGTCCTTAATCACCATAGTATGATAAAAATAATAATAAAACTAGTATTTAGTATGTGTGATGTGTTATATTACAAACTCAAATAATAATAATAATAAACTAATATATGGAATTGCTTTTTTTTTTTCCATGATTTTGTTATGATAATTTGTAAATATCAAATTGAAATTTATTTATTGTATAGTTTTTATAAGATAATTTTGTCAAGTTTTGAATAATATGATTTTCTTTATTATGACCATGACACGTATTGTAGTATGTTCATGAAATTATATGAATTAGGATCTCGTCATAATACACTTTTAGTAATGTAATTTTCATGTGACACAAATATCGTGTCATGATAATATATGATTTTGTCTTGTTGAACTAGTGTGTTTACTATTGTATTAATTTATCTTTATAATCTTCATTTGAATGATATATGACTTGTGTGGTATATAATTATGATCTCTTGAAAATTTTTATTATTTATAAAAAAATTAATTTTCATAAAATTATGAAAACCTAAATTGATAGATCTTAAGGTTTATACAAAAAAAATTATTTAATTTTTGCAAAATTTAATGAATTTGAAACAAAAAGAATTGAAGAGTTAAAATTAACCAAGAGATTGAAGTTTTCACCAAAGGAACTACGTGGTCTGATCTTGAATAGCGGGTGATCTTGAATAGCGGGTATATAGGCACCTAACGGACGACTCTAAAAAAGAAAACAAAATTATTTTTATAAATTTGATATGAATGTTGTTACCTAACTTATTGCACGTAGATATTAGTTGCCTATTTTGTAAAAATATGATCTAATTGACTTATCTTAGAAGCTTTGGTAAAATTGGAAAGTGCTTTTTGTAAATATTGGAGTCTAATACATGTCTAAGGTCCCTATACAAAATAATTACTAATATATTGTTTGGATGAAATTAATTACCAATTTCCAGTTGCAAAATCGCATTTAAGAAATGAGGTATGAAATTTTATACAAAAATCGCATGAAAGAATCGCGATTTAATATTTGACTACGGTCGCAATATCGTGATTTTTAATCAAGATATAAAGATTTTGTACGGATATCCAGATTAATAATCGCGATATTGCTTCGTACGTTAAATATATATCACGTTTCATAGTCGCGATATGCACTTGTATATCGCGTTTTAAAGACGCGATAAACGTGCATTTACTGTTCACTCGTATATCATGTGATAAAAACGCTATTTTGGTGTGGTAAATTGGTAATTATTTTCATTTTGACCTTATTTAAGGAATTAATTTTAATTAGTTTCCAAAAAAAGAAATTAATTCTAAATATCGCATATAGATATTGTCTAGGATATAATAGGAAATAATTTCTAATTGGAAAGTTAAATATAGTAACCATTCAGGTTTTAATAGGATAGCCCCCAAACTCGTAAATTTTCAGTGATTGTTTCTAAAAAAGAATTTTCACAAATCAATAGCAAAATTATGATCAACTTAACAATTGGTCATAATTTAATTTTTTTTTTCGATTTCAATCGAGTAGCGACTCCCAATTTTTTTTTTCAAAATTAATAATTTCCTTTAATTCTGAGTCAAGGGTTTATGTAAAATGGTTAGAGTTTAATGCAAATGGGATTAAAAGAAATTAAATCGAAAATCAAAATCCAAGCTTAATGAATCAATATTTGAATAATTTTTTCAAATAACCATACACATAAATTTCACAAAAAAAAAAAAAAAAAATTATGTTTAACATTTAGTAACTACTTGTACAATAAGAGTGAGAGAGTAACCCTCCTTGTCGTATAGGGTACCCACCATACCCTGCTTGACTAGGTAGTGTCTTGATGGATATTAATGGCCACAAGAGAGGATACATGTACAAAATTTTCGATATATGTTTTCATATGATTAGGTATAAGTATGAGGTCTTTATATGCTATAACTACCCTATGACCTATGTTCTAATATGAAGGTTGTAACGCCTTGAAACTCCGCCTATTGAGGTATTGTCTACTTTGACCATACACTGCACAATTTTGTCCTTTGGTGCCAGTGCTTTCTAGAACTCCATCCATCGAGGTATTATCTGTTTTAGCCACATACTGCATGATTTTATCTTTCATGCCAGTACTTCCGAAGAGGTTACCATCATGGGATTGCTCTACTTAGAGCATGCTTAACTTTAGAGTTTCGACAAACTCCAATCCATTACACTAAGATGTCTCGATGATTAGAGTTCCACCATTTATACTTGAGGGATATCACAGAGAATACAAGCTTTATGGTATCATGTATCTACCATGTTAACTATTATAAAATAATGTCAATATATAAGAAATAAATAATAGTAATTCTTTTTTATTTAATTTTTTGGCCACTTGTATTCAAGATTATTATTTATAGACTACCTATTACAACCTATCAAGATATAGAACAAGAAATATAGAAAGATAAAACTACTTAAAGATTGTTACTAATGTGTAACTGGAAATTAGTTTTGTAATAGAATAGGCTTTAAATAGTTAGTAGGAATACATGTATAGATATAAAATGAGAAAGAAAAATAAAGAAGAGGATAAGAAAATATCACCTGCATTAGCATATTCATATCACCTACGTAAACAAACTACACATTAGCATAGTGATACAATAAACACAAATACACGATAGAGAGAGAAACTGAGTTAATGATTAATTAACTATTGTGAGTGGCGAAGATGTGAGAGGTTTTGATAGTGAAGCTAGGGTTAATTGGAAGGAAGTGGGCTTAAGCAGTGGGCCGTTAGTATCATTTTAATACTCTCATCTGTTCTCATGGCTTCGGAATTAAGAAGTGCTACTTTAGCTTAGACGGCTGATATAGAGTTCTTGAAGGATACTCTGTTGGTGATGCAATAGAGCTTTGAGCAAATAAGCACCAAGCTTAGCAAATTAAAAGAGAGACAAAATCAAGTATCTAATCATGATAAAGATCAACATTTGGTTGATTCATCATCTTCTCTAAATCTAGGGGCTCCTAAGGATCTTTTGAAAGGTTTCAAATTGGAGATGCCTAAATTCATTGGTGAAGATGTGTTAGGATGGATTTTAAAGGTTGAAAATTTTTTTGAATTCCATCAGATTGATGGTGATAAAAGAAATTAAAGACTGTCATGCCTTAAATCTAAAATCAGACATAATCAGTACCCAGCCATATGTAATCCTGAAGTATTACATTTAAAATTGTTTTTAAATAATGAGTTTGTATTGATTGTTTGTATAAATATCCTATAAGAAAAATACAAAAACTTCTCATTAAGAGAAGTATCATATATAATTACAAAGCTTTGTTATCCTTTCAAAACATACATAAGAACAATTATAAAAACTTCTCATTAGGAGAAGTATCATAGATACCATTATAAAGCTTTATCATCCTTTCAAAACATAGTAAAGGACTTAATATATATATATATATATATATATTATACAACCCATAGGCTTAAGATTAAGCCTTAAAAAATATATATATATATATATACAAGTTTGAAAAGTCTTTGATAATTATACATGAACCATAAAAACATTCTTGGCTAGTCTATTACAAAAACATAGGTCATCAAGATCGGTATTCCTAGTGGTTCCATTCATCTAGAAAATCCTCAAAATCTACTAACCCAACTGATTGTAGAACTCGTCTTCATTAATGCTTATAATAAGATAACATGAGCCAAAGGCCTAGTGCATAGGTAACATAAATAAATACATTGTGGCATATAATCTTAATCTAATGCAAATGCAACAAATATTGAATTATTAATCCTTAAATGAGTTCATTAAATCAACATAGGAGTGTTCAAACTCCGGAGACAAGCCATTAGGAATCTAGTGGTCCTGAGTAATAGTAGCTGCTTAGAGGGTTGATAGGCAGCTCAAATACCTATATCTCTTATATCTAACTGAAATAGAGTAGTAGAGTCCTCTAGAGTTCACAGTCATTTCTCATCTTTACTTAACTTAATCCATAATATCACTTGGTTCAACGGGTCCCACAAACATGAATTAAATCATATAATTTCCCTTTAAAAATAAATAAACGTAATACCGATATAGTTATCCCTATCGATTATCTGCTGAGCCATATAAAGTGTCATTGCTTCATGATAAAGGTGGCCTAAGCGCCTAACTACCATGTTAACATCGTCAATAGTATTGTTGCTCCATGGATAAGATTCGATGGCATATGCACAAATAATTTCTAGCATATTTAGGCCATCTTTAATTAAAGTTGATTTAAATTTGCCTATCCTAACAACCATCATCCAAGTTACTGCATACTTGAACTTGTTATTTTATGTTGTAAGTGATCAATAGACAAATATAATGAAGTGGGGTATTCTGTAACATAAAGAAGTTCAACTCTATAACATTTAACATCAATTATATATATATATATATATATATATCAAGTCTTGAATCAAATATAGAATCTAAACAAAAACTAATATTAAATCATAATTTAGCATTTATACACACACATATAATACATTTCATTATTTGAATTTTGAAAATAATTTTTTCCCCTGATACATGAAACATGGTTGGAAACAAAACGTATGATTATTTGAAATCCAACTCAGAGAGAAGTACAGCTCAAAACAAGAGGCAGTGTTCTAGCTGTGTATCATCGCAATTTCATTCCCTCAAGTAGTCAGAGAGAAGCACAACAAGATACATGAGATCATGTTCCACCTCTGCTGTTATAAAATTTAACTCGTGAATCACACAATGAGAAGCACAGTTTGATTTGATCGTCGTGTTCTCCCCGTATTGCTTCTTGAGTAGTTTTAATTCTCAAATTCAATGAGATGCCCGTGTTCTCTCGTGTTTCTCTTAGAGTAGCCTTACTTCCAAGGTTTGACGAGAAGCATAGCCCCATGTTTCCCTTGTGTTTTACTTCAAAAAATAGGGCATATATGTTTTAACACTTAAACACCAAATTTTCATTTGAAATGAATTTCACACAAACAACACATATACTTAATAGCAATTCACACTCAAAAACTCCACATATGCATCATTCAAACCACTTTTCCAACTTCATTTTTCTCATTGAAACATAACACCTTTTCACCTATTCAGCAAAACAACTATAGCTAATTCCAAATGCTTATTTATCTCACTTTAAGGATCTCTCTACTTCTCTAAATCAACTTAGCACATCAAAAATCACATTAAACTCTTATAAAAACTCATTAAAACAAGTTATCATCTTCAGGAAGAAAACAAATAAGTAATTGATCATATAAGCATGCAAAACTTTACCTTGCCTAACTTTTAACTTGAAGATGAAGTCTTGAAAAGAATCATGAGTGGATTACTTGTAGAAGAAAGATGCAAAATTGTAGTGTTGTGTTTTGATGTTTAGAATTGTTGATTTTTAGGGGTCTGTTTTGGATTGTAATATTTAACAAAAATTTGCTTTGTTATTATCTAATATCTGTTTTGACTTTTAGGGCAGCCAAAAGAGAAAGAAAAGCTTGAGGCTTAGGCTTGGTTTGGGTGTTTGGGCTAGGGTTTATTAGCTATAAAATTTGCTTAGGTTTGGTTTTTCTCTTTTTTGTTAAAAATTTATGGGCTTAACACATTCCAACATGCAATACATCACAATTACTAAATCATACTAACACATTAAATTATTTAACTAAACATTCGACACAATTTTATGTATATATGATTTAACCAATCAATATATACACACATACATAAATGATATTTAAATCATGCATGCAAGGTTAGGATATTTCATTTGCTATGGAGGGTAATGCTTTACAATAATTCAAGTGGATGTACCTAAACAAGCAGTTATCATCTTAATTTAAATTCATTCAAGATTTAACCAAGAGATTTAACCCATCAACCTATGAAGACGTACAAGATATGCTCTCTAAGTTGACTCAACTAGAAACAGTAGCTCATTATCAAACACAGTTTGAATCTTTATCAACTTGTACTATTAGATTACATGAATTATTCATAATTAGTTGCTCTATGTCGAGTTTAAAACTTGCAATAAAAAAGGATGTTCAAATTAGTAGACCAAATTCTTTAATGGATGCTATTTGGATTGCTAGAATATTTGAAGACAAGTTAAATGACATTCAAAATATTTTCAAAGTATCCACTTTAGTTTCACCAGCTGTTTCATCAAAGAATACTATTCAATTTAGTAAACTAGTTTCATAAGTCACATCAGTTACTAGTTCTACATCCAAGACTAGTAATTCCTTGCCTATTTATAAATTAATATTGGAGGAAATGCTAGTGCATAGAGAGAAAGGTCTCTATTTTAATTGTGATGAAAAGTTTAGTAAAGGTCGTAAGTGCAAATCCAAGTTTTTACGCATGTTGATTATTGATGATGAGATCGATGATGGTGAAATAAATAATTAACTTAGACAATGATGTTGAAACATCCTATGAAATTAGCTACCATGCTATGAGTGGCAATATGACTCCTAAAGATTTATGTTTTAAACTAGTAGTACAACATTCTGATTGCTCTAACCTGTTAGACACTAGAAGCACTTGCAATTTCATTCAATCAAAATTGCAAGTCATCTAGGATTGATTATTTCATCTACTGGTTCTTTTCAAGGGAATGGTCAGAAATTAAATTGTGAGGGTATTTATGAGAATGTAAGTGTTGATATTTAGGGTTTTGCATTCAAAACCTCTTTTTATGTGCTACCGATTCAAGGAGCAAACATGGTATTGGGTGTATAATGGTTGTAGGAGATTGTCTAAGTTACAATTGATTATAATGAGTTGTATATGAAATTTAAAAAGTGGGGATATTGAAATTTATCTTCATAGTGATAAGTGGGTTGGAAGTGGTCTTATTCCTCATCATCAACTGAGAAGACGATTTCGTATGGGTATAGTAGGAACTTGCTATCAGTTAAGGGCTCAGGTGGAAGTTTCTTTAGAGGATGCTACCAGCAATAGCTTGATTGAACAAGTATTGGGTAGATTTCCTCATATGTTTGAGTACCTTCATCACTACCCCCTTTTAGAGATATTCAACACAAGATACGTCTGGTAAATAGGGTGATTTCCATCAACAAGAAACCATATAGGTATCCACATTTTCAAAAGGCAAAGATAGAAAAGCAAGTAAAGGAAATGTTGGAGCAAGGACTAATTTAACATAGCACAAGTCTTTATTCATCACCAGTGTTACTTATTAAGTAGAAGGTTTGTGGTGTGTTTATGTAAATCACCGAGCACTTAACTAAGCCACTATCAAAGATGAGTTTCCAGTCCCTACTATGGATGAATTACTAGATGAACTAGATGGTGCTAATATTTTTTCCAAATTAGATTTAAGGTTTAGTTATCGTCAAATTAGGATGGCAACTTGTAATGTTGAAAAAACAATGTTTAGAGTGCATGATGGACATTACAAGTTCCTCATAATGCTGTTTGGGCTTAGTAATGCATCATCGACTTTCCAATCGATGATGAATAGAATTTTCCAATCTTACTTGCACAAGTTTGTCATCGTTTTCTTTGACGACATACTTATCTATAGCTTTAGTCTGGAATTGCATGTTGCACAGTGTAAAAAGTTATTGCAGATTCTTGCAAACAATACCTTATTTTTTTTAAAAAAAATCAAAATGTTCTTTCGAGAAGGATTCAATTGAGTATTTAAGGCATATTGTGACTGTGGATGGAGTGCTACCAAACCCATCAAAGATTGAAGTAGTTAAGTCATGGCTAATTCCTAACAGTTAAATAGCTCAGGGCTTTTTTAGGTTTATCAGGGTAATACAAATGCTTTATAAAGTCATATGTATTAACTGCTAGTCCATTAACAGATTTACTAAAGCATGATAGTTTTCAATAGATAGATGATGCCTCTAAATCATTTCAACAGCTCGAGGATGCTCTGACATTAGCTCCTATTCTAATTTTACCAGATTTTCGAAAGCAGCTTGTGTTATAGATAGAAGTATTTAGGTCAGGAATGGGGGTCCTATTATTACAAGATGATAAGCGCATATCTTTCATTAGTTAGAAGCCGCCTTCTCATCTTACTAAAGCATCTGCTTATGTAAGAGAGTTGAACGCATCGGTGGAAGCAATGAGAAAGTGGCGATAGTATTTTTTTGGGTCACATTATATTATTTGAATTAACCACCATATTTTAAAGGAACTGTTTAAGTTATTCAAACACCTAAACAACACAAATACATGACTAAGTTGGGTTATGATTATACCGTTATGCATAAAGCTGGAGTTGAAAATATTATGGCATATTCCTTATCAAGGAAGTATGGTGACTTATTTAAATTTTTGGTTTATTCAATGCCACACTTTTGTATTATAGAAGATATCATGAGAGAATATACTACACTATAAGCTTTTCGTGAATTAATTGACTAGTTGTCTCAAGGAAAGCAATTACAATGGAATTTGGAATGGAAGAATGGATTGTTATACTTAGGCCATAGAATATTTTTGGTGCCAACATCATCGGTAATATCGATTCTTCTACATGAATTTCATGTTATTCCATCAGCTGGGCATTTTGGCATGACAAAAACTTATAAAAGATGGCATCACAGTTTTATTAGGTGGGCATGAAGTTGGATGTAGAGATGTTTATCAAAAGTTGTATGGCATGTCAGCAAAGTAAAGCTACCACTAAAAGTTCAGCAGGGTTATTATCAACACTCCCTATTCCTGATCAAGTATGGGAAGACATTTCCATGGACTTTGTCGCATGTCCACCTAAATCTAATCATTTTACTATGATTTTGGTAGTTGTTGACTGTTAAGACGGAATATACTCAATTTTTATTGAGTAAAATATGTTAATCCTATTATTAATTTTATAGAAATCCAAAAGAATTGATACTTAATCGAGTTTAATATCGTGTTTCAGGTTTTATAAAGTAAATGGAACGGTTTGGCGAAATTGGGCATGAGTTTGTAACAAGCTTCAAGGATCAATATCACTTTCAATGGAATGCATAAGTACTCACAATTTCATTCCAAACTCGGGATGATTTGCTATCATTACTATTAGTTTTCTCATGAACTATAGCAATAGCAAACACATTTGGAGGATATACAAGGTTCAAAATTCGTCCAGAACACCAAAGCCGCCAGCCATCATGGAAAAGCCGCCGGCCAACATTCATGGCCGGCACTGGGAGATTCATGGCTGCCGGCCATGGAGCCGGCCATCATCATCCACGCTTGTTTCGCGATTAAAGCTGCCAGCCTTGTTGCGACATGCCTCCAGCCATCTTTCATGCGAAAAACACTCTTATATCTGATGTTTATCTCACATATAAAGAAATAGGAGAGAGAAAGAGGATTCATTCATTATTCTTTCATTGTTTGTTCTTGTTATTGATGCTCTCAAGAAACCCTAGTTTTATTTTCTTGATCATGAGTAACTAATTACTCAATCTAGCCGAGGATTATTACGGGATCAATTCATCAAAGATTGTGAGATCCAATTGAACTATTGAGTTTATTTTGTTTATGAATATTCATACTTCATCTATTTGAATTATTAGAATTGTTTTGATTGATCATTACGAATTAGGCCTATTTGTTTGTTGACAAAGCGATTATTGTTATTTGGAATGTCAAATCCGTAATTGTTTGATTGTTCAATATAAGTAATACGATAACATGATTAGTTGCAGAATAAGTGATTGATTTATGTTATGGTGATTTATGATCTAATTTAAATAGTTCATGCTTTTGATCTGTTGATTAGAATTGGTAGTCTCTCTAATTAGTAATGCTATTGATAGATTAAATCTTAAGAGCTTATTTAGGGTTGTCTAATCAATAAGGGAATAATTAAAGATCGTATCTTGATTATCGATATTCTAAGGAGAGATAGATCTTCAGAGCTTGTTGAAGGTCATAACCAATTTATTCATGAATTAGAATAACAATCCTTGCATCAATGATCATCTTTATGAATTGAATCGTGATAATTTTTGGTTAGAACTTTTACTATTGAATTTACATAAACGTATTTGTTAATTTTAGAAATCAATTATTTTCTAATTAATCGTTTATACAAAACCCCCGATTTTTATTCCCTTTTGCTAGTTATTAAAATAGAATAGATTTTCACTGTCCCTGTGGAGACGATCCTGCTCACTACTATTTACAAATTTTAGAGTAGGTTATTTATTTTGTTGGATTCGACACCCACCAAATTTTGGCGCCGTTGCCGGGGATGGTGTCGAAAATTTGTTTCTATTTTCTTTATGACTCGTTCTTCTCATACAGGTGAACTTGAATTCGATAAAGATCTCGAGAAGACAGTCAGGAATTGCGCAAGGAAGCAAAACTGCGTGCTAAAGACGCAATTTCATCTTCATCATCTCCTGGACTACATCAAACGCTGGAATTTGCTGATACATCCAGTGAATCCGAAGGAGAGGATAACAAGCAACGAGTTATGGACAATCGGATAGAACTTTGAGGCAACTAGCTGCACCAGACGTGAATCAGCAGCCCTTATGTATTCAATATCCAGAACTGAACGTAGCTTTTGAATTGAAATCTGGATTGATACATTTGCTTCCTACCTTCCATGGGTTGGAAAATGAGGACCCTCATAAGCATCTAAAAGAATTCCACATTGTGTGTTCGAGCATGAGACCTCAAGGAGTTCCCGAAGAACAGGTCAAGTTGAGAGCTTTTCCATTTTCCTTGAGGGATAGGGCTAAAGACTGGCTATTTTACCTACCGCCTGGTTCCATCAACACTTGGACAGATATGGTCAAATTGTTTTTGGATAAATTTTTCCCTGCTACTAGAGCTGCTAGTATCAGAAGGGATATATGTGGGATCAAGCAAAGGGATACCGAGAATCTTCACGAGTATTGGGAGAGATTCAAACAGTTGTGTGCCTGTTGCCCACAACACGGGATTTCAGAACAGCTTCTTATCCAATACTTCTATGAAGGATTGATACCCATAGAAAGGAAAATGATGGATGCCGCTAGTGGAGGAGCAATAGTCGATAAAACTCCTGGTCAAGCCAGGGAATTGATATCTCTTATGGCTGCAAATTCTCAGCAATTTGGCTATAGACACGATCCATCAACAAGAAAGGTTAATGAGGTAAGCGTTTCTCATCTTGAGCATCAAATTTCTGATTTAACCTCTCTTGTGCAGCAGTTGGCCTTTGGAAACCAACAACAGGTTAAGGCTTGTGGGATTTGCGCTGCTCCAAATCATCCTACAGATATGTGTCCCACACTCCAAGAGGAACCTTTAGAGCAAGCCAATGCAATCGGAGGTTTCCCGGGACAACCACAAAGGAAGTATGATCCCTATTCGAATACATATAATCCGGGATGGAGGGATCATCCTAACCTTAGCTATGGGCCTAAATCGCATAACTATCAACAATACCGACCAAGGCCACAGAACCAAGCACCACAACCTTCTTCCTCAAGTTCAGGTATGTCTCTAGAGGAAATTGTTAAATCTTTAGCTGTTAACACAAAACAATTTCAGGATGAAACGAAGCAAAGTATCCAGAACTTGGAGACACAGATGAGCCAACTCGCATCATCTGTAAGTAAGTTTGAATCTCAAGGTAAGTTGCCTTCTCAAACTGTCACAAACCCTAAACAAAGTGCTAATGCAATTAATTTGAGAAGTGGCAAGGAACTACAGGAATCCACAAGCAAGGCAACTCGAAAGAGAGATAGAGAAGAGACTGAAAAAGAAGTAGAGCCACCACACAATGAAGGCAACCAAATGGGAGAAACTTTGGTGGTACCACCCAAAGCGATAGCACCCCCTTTTCCATCAAGATTAGCAAAGTCCAAGAAAATAGAGGAGGAAAAGGAAATTCTTGATACATTTCGCAAAGTTGAGGTAAATATTCCCTTACTTGATGCTATTAAGCAAGTACCTCGATATGCTAAGTTTTTGAAGGAATTGTGCACTAATAAGAAGAAGCTTAAGGGGAATGAAAAGATAAGTGTAGGGGAAAATATTTCCGCTATACTTCAAAGAAAACTCCCACCTAAATGCAAGGATCCAGGTATGTTTACAATCCCTTGCAAGATAGGTAATTTTGGAATTGCTAAGGCCATGTGTGATTTAGGTGCTTCTATTAATGTGATGCCTTTGTCAGTCTATCAATCTTTGAATGTTGGACCATTAAAAGAAACTGGTGTAATTGTTCAACTTGCTGATAGGTCCAATGTATATCCTGAAGGTGTATTAGAGGATGTTTTGGTGCAAGTAAATGGGTTGGTTTTTCCTGCAGATTTTTATGTTCTTAATATGGAAAATGATGATTCTGCAAACTCATCCTTAATTTTGTTAGGAAGACCATTCTTGAAAACATCTAGAACAAAGATTGATGTACATGATGGTACACTCACTATGGAGTTCGATGGGGAAATTATAAAATTTAACATTTATGATGCCATGAAATATCCTAGTGATACTTCTTCTGTTTTTGTAATAGATGTTTTTGACCCATTAGCACAGGAAACGTTTGATTTGAATGATGTGAATAGGTTGAAGGTCGCACTTGAAAAGAGTCTCACCATTGAGAAATTGAGGAAGATTGCAAGGAAGTTAGTACTTCCTTCTGATTTGGAAGACACCGTACATGAATTGGAGTCGTTGCAACCCCTAAGGTATGGTTTATCTTACATTGATCTGCCTTCATCTAACCCAAAACTCCTTCCTTCTATCGTGCAGGCACCAAAGTTGGAGTTAAAGCCTTTACCAGACCACCTGAAGTACATATTTCTTGGAGAGCAAGATACCCTTGCAGTCATAATTTCCAACAAATTAAGTGCTTTAGAAGAGGAGAAGCTGATTCGGGTACTCAGAGAATACAAGGAAGCTATTGGATGGACCATTGCTGACATTAAAGGTCTGAGCCCTTCCACCTGCATGCATAAAATCCTGTTAGAAGACAACTGCAAACCGTCAAGAGAGGTTCAGCGTCGACTAAATCCACCTATGATGGAAGTGGTAAAGAAAGAGATCTTGAAACTTCTTGATGCAGGTATGATCTACCCAATTTCTGATAGCAAATGGGTGAGTCCAATTCAAGTCGTTCCTAAGAAAACAGGTATAACAGTTCTTGAAAACTCTGAAGGTGAGATGGTACCAACTCGTGTTCAAAACGGATGGAGGGTTTGTATTGATTATAGGAAGTTAAATGCATCCACTAGAAAAGATCATTTCCCTCTTCCCTTTATTGATCAAATGCTCGAAAGGTTGGCTGGTCATTCTCACTACTGTTGTCTTGATGGTTATTCAGGTTTTCATCAAATTCCAGTTGCACCGGAAGATCAAGAGAAGACACGTTCACATGTCCATTTGGAACGTTTGCTTATAGGAGGATGCCGTTTGGACTTTGTAATGCTCCCGCCACATTCCAAAGGTGTATGGTTAGTATATTCTCAGATTATGTAGAAAACATCATAGAAGTCTTCATGGATGACTTTACTGTATATGGTGATACATTTGATACATGTCTTGCTAACTTACAAAAGTACTTAAAAGATGCATAGAAACGAACCTTGTGTTAAATTATGAAAAAATGCCATTTTATGGTTGATCAAGGTTTAATCCTAGGGCATATTGTGTCCTCTAAAGGCCTTGAGGTTGATAAGGCCAAGATTGAAGTGAAAATCCTTACCTTACCCCGTGAGTGTCGGGAAGTTCGTTCTTTTCTTGGAAGTGCAGGTTTTTACAGGCGCTTCATTAAGGATTTTTCCAAGATCACTCAACCCTGTGCAAATTATTGCAAAAGGATATGGTGTTCGAATTTGATGATGCTTGCAAAGATGCTTTTGATAAATTAAAGGAGAAGTTAACTTCTGCCCCAATTATCAAACCACCGATTGGAATCTTCCTTTCGAAATCATGTGTGAGCGAAGCAACTATGCAATCGGTGCTATCCTTGGACAGAGAGTCGGAAGAGATCCACATGTCATCTGCTACTCCTCAAAGACACTTGATAGTGCCCAAGCCAACTATTCAACAACGGAAAAAGAACTTTTAGCTGTTGTTTTTGCTTTAGAGAAATTCCGTTCTTATTTGTTAGGTACTAAAGTAATTGTTTTTTCTGATCATGCAGCCTTAAAATATCTACTTGCCAAGAAATAAGCTAAGCCTAGGCTAGGCTCATCAGATGGATACTTTTACTACAAGAGTTTGACTTGGAGATACGAGACAGGAAAGGCACCGAGAATGTGGTGGCCGACCACCTCAGTAGAATACCTGGTAGTGAAGACCTGACTCCACTGCAAGACGACTTTCCAGATGAGCATTTATTTTCTATCCAAAAGACAATTCCTTGGTACGCGGATATTGTTAATTATCTAGTTACCAAAACTTTACCAAATGATTTGTCTAGAGCTCAAAAGGATAAAATCAAAAGTGATGCTAAATATTATGCATGGGATGATCCCTATTTATGGAAACACTGCTCCGATCAAGTCATTAGGAGATGTATTTCTCAAGAGGAAATTCCTTCTGTTTTGCAATTTTGTCACAATTATGCATGTGGAGGACATTTTGGTCCTAAAAGAACATCTCACAAGGTATTAGTGTGGTTTATTTTGGCCCACAATGTTTGTGATGCATACTTATTCTGTAAGTCTTGTGAACGATGCCAAAAGGTTGGAAATCTAGGACATAGAGATCAAATGCCCCTCACCCCTATTCTTGTTTGTGAGATCTTTGATATATGGGGTATAGATTTCATGGGTCCTTTTACCCTCCTTTGGCAATGTTTATATTATACTGGCTGTCGATTATGTCTCGAAGTGGGTAGAAGCTAAAGCTACCCGAACTAACGATGCTAAAGTTGTTGTAGATTTTGTTAGATCTCATATCTTTGCTAGGTTCGGGACACCAAGGGCTCTCATCATGATCGTGGTACACACTTTTGCAATAGAGTGGTGGAAGCTCTATTTAAGAAATACAACGTCACTCACCGTACTTCCACGGCATATCATCCACAAACGAATGGATTGGCCGAAGTTTCAAATCGAGAAATCAAGTCTATTCTGGAAAAGACTGTCAATTTGAATCTAAAAGACTGGAGCACGAGACTTGAGGATGCATTATGGGCTATCGCACAGCCTACAAGACACCTATCGGTATGTCTCCATACAGGTTAGTATTCGGTAAGCCTTGTCACCTCCCTGTTGAGTTAGAGCACAGAGCTTATTGGGCTATTAAACAGTGCAACATGAGTTATAATGAGGCAGGTAAACTGAGAAAATTCAATTGCAAGAGCTCGAGGAGATCCGCAACGATGCCTATGAGAACTCTAGGATTTACAAGGATAAAACAAAAGCTTTTCATGACCAGACAATTTCAAGAAAACATTTTTCTGTTGGTCAAAAAGTTTTACTTTTTCATTCTAGATTAAAGTTATTTCCTGGTAAATTGAGATCTAGATGGGTAGGACCCTTTGTTGTTACTAACATATTTACTCATGGTGCAGTCGAAATCCAAAGTCCTGAAACAGGTAAAATTTTTAAAGTAAATGGTCATCGTTTGAAACCATTTTACGAAGGTTTTCAGGTATGTAATGTTGAAGAACTCAGTCTAGAACCACCGATATATAACTGAAATCGATACGTCTAGCTAAAAGACGTTAAAGAAAGCGCTTCATAGGAGGCAACCTATGTATTGTATTTATTTTCCACTAGGTCTATTCCATTTTCAAAAAAAAAAAAAAAAAAAATAAATAAATATATTATATTAAAAAAAAATTTATTAAAAGCTGGCAGCCAACATCACTACGCTGCCTGCCATAAGCTTACTGTGAACTTCACAAGGAGACTCCCAGACCACCATGGCCGCCGGCCAACTCCAAATGGCTGCCAGCCATGAAGTCGCGTGGAATGCCCAGACCACGCATGGCCGCTGACCAACTCCACATGGCCTGCCAGCCATGAAGTCGCGCGGAACTCCCAGTAGCAGCATGGCTGCCGGCCAACTCCACACAGCAGCGGCCATGAATTCGCGCGGAAGTCCCAGTAAGAGCATGGTCGCCGGCCAAGATTTCATGGCAGCCGGCCATGAATCTGCTGCATAAAAATTGCAGCACGATCTCCTTCCCATATCTACACCTCCCATAAACCCATTTAGTAAGTTTCTTTTCCTCCCTACTCCCTATTCTTCCTCTCAAACCCACAGCACACCATCCTCGCACCACTTCCACATCACATTCGTGGATTATCCTCTCCAAACAAGTAAGTCTATCTCACTCTCAATTTTTTTTTCTTTTTATTAATGGGTATGGGATGAAGACAATGGCTGCTATATTTTGTCTTGACAATGGAATTGTGGATAACATGAGTCGTGTTGATGGATTCGCGATTAGGAGAAATAGATTATGGTTTATCTAGGAATTATGTCTACAATCTGGAGTTGTTGCATGTACATTTCGAACTTAACCAAATCTGGAAATTTTTTTCTTTTTCGCCATCTGTCACGAATTTTTGAATGGATCATGATTTATCCGTTGCTGATTCCTTGCATGCACGAGTTGTTTTGGCTTGAGTCTTTATCTACTTGTGTAGTCTTCGAATCCATTCCACTTACCGATTTGATTCTTGAATGTATTGAATTGCTTTGCGAATTTTTTTAGGGTTCTAAGTAGAGTCAAATTGGGGCTTTTCTGATTTTGAGACACAAACATGGTTTTTGAATGGTTCAACATAGGGGATCGCGTGTGGATTCCATTAGCTTGTACAAATTCATGTTTTGAATCATATGTGGTTGGGATCCATTGTGTTTAATGGTGTTGATGAGTTTATATCACTTATGGACTACTTTGAGTTCAATATTATGATCCATGTTGTTAGTTAACACCATTTCCATGATTATTTCATGATCTTGATAGTGACAGTTTGGACTTGCAAATTTGAAAAATCCTCCTCTAACGGTCAAATACTCAGCTGCTTAGTCTAGGCTGCCAGCCTTGAGATTGTATTGCCAGTGTAAATCATTGTTCCTTCAGTTACTATTCATGGATGATGATTTGTTCTGAATTACTTAGGCAAACCTATTGCAAGGCCTGCTTTGAGATCACATGTTATCATTGATATTGCTGTGTGTGATTATGAATTGCCATGAACTATCCATTGTCCTGTCCTGGTTCTTAGTTGTTCTATTAATCTATTTTCACAATGGACACTATCACACACCGAACAGTAACCTATATCTGCATCTACTTTGCATTCCCTTTATACTAAACTCAAACATTTGATGTAGGGATGCCGCCAAAAAAGCTTCCACCCCAGAAAAAGAAGTCCAAGACCGCTGAAGCATCTTCCTCTAGAGCACCACAACCAGAACTCATCTCGATAAGGACTTTGCCAAGGCAAGAAAGAAGAAGTTAAGGGGTATGGAACTCATGAATATCCAATACTTAGACTGGACTGTACTGGATCTTTATGCTGTAGATTTGCTACCACAAACTGTCCAAGATCGAACTTGGTTCACACTTTTCTCAATCCAAGAACCAGCCTACCGGGATATAACCATAGAGTTCCTGTCAACTCTGACGATGGAGAAAGAGGACCATGCCACTTTTATGCAATTTCAGGTATATGGAGAAGTCCATAGGGTTGATGTGAAGCTGTGGGATACCTGCTAGGACTCTATGATGATCCACAAACTGCCATGGCATTACCCAACTCCTGGCCCGCTGATATGGATCCTTCAACATTCTGGCTTCAGCTTACAGCTCCTAGCACCAAGCCATTTGAACCGTCCAAATCTCACGCCACTGACTTCCCAGCTACGGAACACAAATTACTTCATCACATATTAGCTCATACCATCAGCGGTAAGAAAACCAGCCACAGTAAGGTCACCAACTCTGATATGTTTTATCTTTATAGCTTGACCACTAGCCACAGAATTGACTTGGGCGTGGAGGTCGCCAATTATTTGGATAAACAAAGCACGGATACAAGGACCAAAGTCATCCTTTGTGGGGGCTATATCACAGCTCTACTGAAAGGGATGGGTATCTTCCGAGAGCCTGAGGGAGATGAGGGCATCCCTTGCAAAATGATATCTGATGCCCCTTTCAGATTATGGGGATTATCAAAGGGATCCAACAGGACTGATCAAGCCGAAGAGATCGAGGCCCTTGAGATGGCTCCCGTAAGTAGGCCATCCACACACCGGACTACCCTCCTGCGAGTTCACATGACCAGTTGTTGCAAGAAATCAAGGAACTCAAAGAGGAAAACAAAAAAGAGAGAGAACGGAACAGGAAAGAGCGGAAAAAGAACAAGAAGTTTCGAACCACCCTGTTCCAGATGCTGAAGTCCGCTTTTGCCTGCAATACATCCACAGATGTCTCGGAGTTTCAGTACCAGACATCCAGTGAGGAGGACAGCGACCCTGAGGCTGATAGCTAGAGTTCATGCTAGCTGCTTTATCTTCTGCTGACTTTGATTTTTGTCTTGCCTACATTTTATATCCGTTTAAGCACCCAAACCTTTGGGTAGACTTATGATGACTTGTTTCTACAATTTGACCTTGCTTTTGCTATCTCTTTGTTTTTGTATCCGATTGATCACAGGATCCATAGCACTCGATCTGAATTGCCAAAGGAACTCGCAATTGCACCTATATTGTGCAACAACCCAGGGAAGAATCGTTACTCCTTTTTCCTTTAATTTTTTGTGTGCAATTGAGCTGAATTCAGAACAGTGAGGACACTGTTCAGACTAGGTGTGGGGGAGGGAATAAACATGAGGAGAATTGAATATTACTGCTTGCTGAAATCTGAAATTTGACTATACTTTGCATATACAGGATATCTGAATTGATCTGAAATGTTTGCACCCACACTATGAACTGTTAGATTGTTGTCCTCAAGCACTATATGGCAATTTCAGGCCAAATTTTTCAAAAATTTGAAATCTGGAGATTGTGATGAATATTCGTGATAGCATCTATATAAATATGGAAATTGACTTGTTAAAATGCCTTACTCACCTACTGTTGTGATCATAATACTTGGTTAAAAATTGAGTAGCAAAATCTTTATTGAATAAACTTACCTTGTATTTAGTTTTAGAATCGGAAATTTAAGAGTAGGTCGAGTTCTTAAGTGAAAAATAAACAGTTACTTCTAGGAATAAATTAGCATGTATATACTCCTCTTGAATTCTTTTCAACAAATAGTAAAAGAGGTAAATGACACTTTTTACTTAGTGATCCATGATAAAAAGTCTTTTATGTGTGTTGCATTCAAAGTAAAGAAACAAGCATAGCCACTACTCCGCTGACTTGAGCATTGAGTTATGAGTATCCAAACTTGAATGTTAGAGTGAGAGAGAGTTCTTAGGGGTCCCTTTAAAACCGGTCACTTGGGTGATGAGCCCGGGATGTATCGACTCGATGAACTCACTATAACGATAAGGGAGGAAAGGCAAAAGTTCACTATATGAGCTTTGAAAAAAAAAAAAAAAGACTGAAAAGAAGCGGCAAAAACCCGTCCAGAGAATACTCTCTGAAGGCTCAATATATGCTTGAATGAATCAAAAAGAAATGAATGCTAAAGCATCATTGAAATAAGACTTACAATGAATATGGAGAAAGTCTAGGGAATGGTTGATATCATATGCTTTTACTTTATGTTGCGAGGAGTATATACTGTTAAATATCCAATGAAGTCCAAATGGGTGTTTTTCCTTACTGAACTGAGAATTTACTTTTGAATGGAAGAATCTTTTGCTAAACATATGGATTAAAGTTTTTTGTTTAGATTAGCTTTTGAATTTTGATTGAAGTATTTTAATTGCATGGAATCAGTTTGGTTAGAGCGGTAGGCACTTAAACTCATGTCATAGAATAATCAAAGAAAGATGCTTGGAACTTTAAAAGTGAAAGTTAGCACTCTCTATGATAGATTTCAATTGTGGTTCTAATTGTTTTGCTTGAGGACAAGCAATGGTTCAGGTGTGGGGGAATTTGTTAAGACGGAATATACTCAATTTTTATTGAGTAAAATATGTTAATCCTATTATTAATTTTATAGAAATCCAAAAGAATTGATACTTAATCGAGTTTAATGTCGTGTTTCAGGTTTTATAAAGTAAATGGAACGGTTTGGCGAAATTGGGCATGAGTTTGTAACAAGCTTCAAGGATCAATATCACTTTCAATGGAATGCACAAGTACTCACAATTTCATTCCAAACTCGGGATGATTTGCTATCATTACTATTAGCTTTCTCATGAACTATAGCAATAGCAAACACATTTGGAGATATACAAGGTTCGAAATTCGTCCAGAACATCCAAAGCCGCCAGCCATCATGGAAAAGCCGCCGGCCAACATTCATGGCCGGCACTGGGAGATTCATGGTGCCGGCCATGGAGCCGGCCATCATCATCCACCACTTGTTTCGCGATTAAAGCTGCCAGCCTTGTTGCGACATGCCTCCAGCCATCTTTCATGCGAAAAACACTCTTATATCTGATGTTTATCTCACATATATAAAGAAATAGGAGAGAGAAAGAATTCATTCATTATTCTTTCATTGTTTGTTCTTGTTATTGATGCTCTCAAGAAACCCTAGTTTTATTTTCTTGATCATGAGTAACTAATTACTCAATCTAGCCGAGGATTATTACGGGATCAATTCATCAAAGATTGTGAGATCCAATTGAACTATTGAGTTTATTTTGTTTATGAATATTCATACTTCATCTATTTGAATTATTAGAATTGTTTTGATTGATCATTACGAATTAGGCCTATTTGTTTGATTGACAAAGCGATTATTGTTATTTGGAATGTCAAATCCGTAATTGTTTGATTGTTCCAATATAAGTAATACGATAACATGATTGGTTGCAGAATAAGTGATTGATTTATGTTATGGTGATTTATGATCTAATAAATAGTTCATGCTTTTGATCTGTTGAAGATTATGGTCTCTCTAATTATAATGCTATTGTAGATTAAATCTTAAGAGCTTATTTAAGGTTGTCTAATCAATGAGGGAATAATTAAAGATCGTATCTTGATTATCAATACTCTAAGGAGAGATAGATTTTCAGAGCTTGTTGAAGGTCATAACCAATTTATTCATGAATTAGAATAACAATCCTTACATCAGTGATCATCTTTATGAATTGAATCGTGATAATTCTTTGGTTAGAACTTGTTACTATTGAATTTACATTAATAAACGTATTTGTTAATTTTAGAAATCAATTATTTTCTAATTAATCGTTTATACAAAACCCCCGATTTTTATTCCCTTTTACTAGTTATTAAAATAGAGATAGATTTTCCCCAGTCCCTGTGGAGACGATCCTGCTCACTACTATTTACAAAATTTTAAGAGTAGGTTATTTAATTTTGTTGGATTCGACACCCACCATTGACAGACTTTCAAAGTATTGTTATTCTAGTGATCTAGAGACTAATTTCAATGCTACTAAGGTGGCTTATTTGTTCACGGATATAGTAGTTAGACTTCATGGGTTTCCACGCTATATTCTATTGGATAGAGATCCTATTTTTGTGAGTAGATTTTGACAAGAGTTATTCAAGCTAAGTCAGGACAAAGCCTTGTATGAGTTTAACATATCACCTATAAAGTGATGGCCAAACTGAGGTGATCAATAGTCTTGCAACAATATCTTCATTGCTATGTGATAGACAATCCGAGTGAGTGGTTTAAGTATTATCATGGGCAAAGTATGCTTAAAATATCACTTATCATGAAGGAGTAGGGAAAACCCCATTTGAGGTGGTCTATGAGAGAAAACCTCCTCCTATTCTAATGTGTATTTATGGTGATTCATGTTTAGAAGTAGTAGATTCTAATATTGTGTTAAGAGATCGATTATTGACACCTCTTAAGGAAGCTTTACAGAAAGCTCAAGTTAAGATGAAGAGCTTACAGACAAGAAAAGAACTAATGTTCATTTTAGTGAAGGGGATTTGGTTTTTGTGAAGTTTCAACCGTATAGACAATTGTATGTTTCAAGAAGCTTTCACAAATTGTCTAAATGAAACTATGGACCTTATCATGTTTTGGAATGTGTTGGTCAATGTGCTTATGCTTTATATTTGCCCCATAATTCTAAGATACATAACGTATTCCATGTATCTTGTTTAAAAGTAGCTTTTGGGAATACTACTTCATCTCTGGATTTACTACCTAATGCTCATAATAATAGTCCTTTATTGGAACCTTTGGTTATTGTGGATGTACAGGATATTGTTCGGAACAGTTGGTTGATGATTGAAGTTTTTGTTCAGTGGCATGGAGCACTAGTGGAAGATACTACATGGAAAGATTTAACCATATTTCAGACACTTTATGCTCAGATTAACCTTGAGGACAAGGCTGCCTTCCATCGGAGGGGAAAACATGTTACAACCCATCAAGATACAAAACACAAGAAATATAGAAAAATGAAACTACTTAAAGATTGTTACTTACATGTAACTGGAAATTAGTTTCGTAACAAAATAGGGTTTAAATAGTTAATAGGAATACATGTACAAATATAAAATGAGAAAGAAAAACAAAGAAGAGCTCAAGCAAATACAACATCCCTTGTGGGAAATTGGAGTTGACTACTTGAACAACCTGCATCACCTGCTTTAGCATATTCATATCACGTGCATGAACAAAGTACATATTAGCATAGTGATATAATAAACATAAACATAGATACACAATAGAAAGAGAAACTTAGTTAGGGATTACTTAGCTGTTATGAGTGGCAAAGAGGCGACATGTTTTAATAGTGAAGCTAGGGTTCATTGGAAGAAAGTTAAGTGGGCGTAAGCAGTGGGTTGTTAATATAACTACCTTTCAAAAATTTTTATTATGAAAAGATTTGTATAGTTTTATTTTAGAATGACTTGTTATTTTATTTTGGAAAAATTACAGTTATGTATGCATATTTGAACTCCCAAATTATATAGAGATATTGTTTATCTTCTAACACTAATTAATATCGAAGTAAGTTTAAAGTTTTTAATTACGGAAACTATTGCAAGTTCTATAATTTTGTTTAATTTCACATAAATAAGTTTTATAACTATTTGTTGCATGTTCCAACTTTCTCATCATATTGCATAACTTGTGATATTAACAAATTATTTTCCAAATTTTTTGTCAACATGTTATTTAGAGTTAATATATGAAAATAAGATAATTTTATATATTACTTGAAACCATATCAATTGCTATAAATTTGAAGTTTAAGATAGAAAGAAAAAATGTATAGAGATTTCATATATATATATATATATATAAATATCGGATCCATAAGGTACAAGATGTGTATAAGGTGTCATAAGATAGATTTCGGGTATGATATTAAATATCATGTAGCTCACAAAGTAGGGTACTAATAATCATTTATACCTTACTCACCTTATATCCCCTCATCCCTATTTGAAATATTTATTAAAGTTTTTTTCCTTCTTATTATATATTAAACTGTCCTTATAACCAATGTCTTCATGGAAGGTTCGTTTATATTATTGAGTAGGAGGAATAATTACAAGTGATAAATGTATTAAATTGAGGTACATACAATATACTAGTTTTGCCTTTAAGCCAAAGATCAATATATGTTTATGTTGCTCGAGGCTCAAGCTAATCTTGAAAACCTCTCTGTCGAAAGGTTCTTGTTATATAGTACATATTATACGTGTCATATATAATAAGGCCACAGCTAGAAAGCAGAACATGTATTATTAGACAAATAGAGATCTTATTGGACTTATGAGGCCTGTGATACTTTTAATACATACACACACACACACATATATATATATATATTAAAATGCACCAAGTAAATTGAAAATTGGACGTATTTGTGCTAAAGTAAAATGTGTGACTTCTTCGAAATTCTTTTATTATACTCTTTTTAAAAATATTTATAAAAAAATGGAGAAAATAGACAAACATGATTAGAAATTAAGTTAATAAACAAAGAGTTGAAGAAGAAATAGTTATTTTTAAAATGAAAGGTCAAAAGAATAAAAAGAATACCCTAAAAAAATAAAAATAAAAATAAAAAAGAAAAAAAATGATAGTTTAGTTTATACAAGTAACAATCTAAAGATAAGATATCAAACTTGAGCTTAAGGGATAACCAATAATGGATCCCTTAGAATTGCTGGTGGAATTTGACTTCCACAAGTAACAAATATGAGTTAAAAAGCACTTCAATGACTCCTAACAAAGGTACTGCAGCACTGAAGTCGGTAGATGACTATGAAGGATAAAAAAGAATGCACCAAATAAGAGTTGGAGTTTGGACAGTGTCTGTTTGAATGGTTTTTATCTGTATCAGATTTGCATCTATAACTTATATGTATCATATTTATATCATATCTATTTTGTTTGTTTAGGAGTAAAACTATCAGTTTTTCATTGGTATCTGTTTCTTAATGAACATCTGTTTGAAAATGAAAAAAATATAATATTAAAATTATCAGAATATAATGAAATAAGTGGACATAAGATAATGAAGACAATATATACATATATAAAAATAGTCTTTCTAGGGGGTTTGTCTAAAGAAGGAGGTAAAGGGCATTCCACTTACATGGAAGGGTGGATATAGAATATACTGGTTCAATTTTTCTTTAAAACCAGACCAAAAGATACCTTATGGCTTTTTTTTTTTTTTTAATTTTAAATACTAAACTAAATCATATAGTTTAATTTATAAAATTTTCTAGATTATGACATAACGACTTTATTTAATTCAAATTATGGATTGAACTATATTTGTAATTTAGGAAATATTCTTATGACGTCCCAAGAAACCTCAGCTTGGAAAGGCTAGAAGAGCTACATGAGCTTGGCTGTCCAGTGACCTTGACCTCTCAACCTCGTGATCTCCAACCAAGGCAAGTGCTTCAATCGCATATCATGACCAGGGGGGACACCATCAGCTTGGCCCCACCCCGAGAAGCCTTGACATTTCAGCTCGAGTATCCTCACCATTCGGGTACCAGGTCAGTTACTGAGAGGCAATCTATCCCGATATGACCTTAAATACGTTATATACCCTAATTCCCTCTTAAGAAAGGGAACAAGAAAACAAGTAAATAGAAAAAGAGAAGTAGACTTATCTACCTCTTTATAAACAAATTATCCTTACCTATAGATTGATTTAAGCATCGGAGTGGCTACACCGAATAACCCCAGTGCCCCTTTGACCTTTTCTTTTGTGTTTGCAGGAGCTATCTCTACTGGCCCAGAATCAGCTTGTGCAACATTTGGCGTTACCTGTGGGAACCTAATCCTGTTGTTTGAAACCTTATTCGAAACCCTTTTGGAAAATCCCTTCTATTCTCCTATAGCCTTTTTCAACTAAAATCTCCTTAAAACCCATAACAGATGCTCTTATCCCCTATAATGCATAGGCCATAACAGAGTAAGAATTAAACTGATACTACCCCCATACACCATGGAGTCATTCTAGCAGATGATGACATGACCTAAGGACCATCGTACGCAGGCTAGTTCGCTATTGCCAATGTCAACCTTTTAAACCCAAGGCATTTCCTAGAATTAGAGGATTTATGTAGACAACTTATCCATAAGAATGCAGAGAATGAATGCCTCAACACCCTCCTTCAGGCCAGGATTACGAAGTTAGATGGCTTAAATGACCTACATTTGGAGGAGCATGCCTCCAATGCATGGCGGAAATGCCTCCCCAACTCAATCACCCCCCAAACACGACAAATAGCTAGTCGAAAGAAGCCACAGGTGCACAACAATATCACCATGTGCTAGCGTTTCCACCAAAGAATGGCCCTACAATTCGAATCTACATTCAAGTGAATATCGAAGGCCGAAGTCCCCTAAGAGCCTAGTGAGAGCTAATCAAAGCATCTCATAGGGATACATAGTTTCCCAACGCTTAGCTCAAGTTACCTTGAGGTACTAAATGAAAGACAATCGATACACCAAGGTAGGGGTCGCAAGTCTTAACTTGAGCCGAACTTATGGGACGGCTCGTGCACACCCGTTGCGAAGGATACCCAACTCGGTTCCAACAAAGAGTGAGCGCTTGAAGAAATCAAGGACATGATGAAAATGTTATCAACCATTAGGGAGGGTTTTGGCAATGATCCTATTGCTAGAATGTCCCCAAGCAGGACGCCCTTTATGATTGAGGTCCAAACCAAAATGCTACCAACTGGAGCCTAACTACCCGCTCAAGAATCGTATGATGGGTTAATTGATTCGGAAGACTACATTATCCAGTTCCAATACACCATGGTTATAATAATTTTTTAGTTGCCATATGGTGCAAAACCTCCCTACTACCTTCTAAAGAGCAACTTAGGTATGGTTTAAAAAACTTGAACCAAACACGAGATGCTCGTTTGCTCAACTCAATGAACTTTTTATAGCTCATTTCATGGCCAGTAAGCTCCTAGAGAAAAATGCCTCGTACCTTTATGCAATAAAACAAAAGTGAAGGGAGCCCTTAAGAAAGTACTTGGCAAGATTCAATAAGGTGTGCTTGGAGGTCCTAAACCTCAACGAAGGAGTTGCCCTAGAAGCTATCAAACAAAGAGTCCTCGCGAATATCCCATTCTTTGACTCCCTATCAAAGTGTTAGCTCACTACACTAGAGCAAGTGAGGGAAAAGGCATAGAAATACACCCACGGAGGACACACGAAATGCTAGGAGGGAAGACAAAACTTGGAACAAACCCAACTGGGCAGAGAATCCACCACGAGAAAGAGGTCGACAAAAGGACCATCGCGATTTTCACCAAGCTAATGCACATCAGAATCACAGGGATGATGACAAGCGAAAGCTTTTTCTAATGTATGACGAGTTCACTCCCTTAAAGATGCTTGTCCATGATGTGTTCCTCGATATAAGGAACCAAAGCCTCTTCCCCACACCACCCCCGATGAGACCGAGCTTGTCCAAGGAATACTACAAATCTTACCGCAACCATAGACATGATACAAAAAAATGTTAGCAGCTTAAGAACATTGTTTAGGATGCCATACAATGTGGGTGGCTCAAGCAGTATATCGATCTCGACCTAAAAACGAAGCTACCCACACAGAAGCGTAGGACAAATGAGCAAGAGAAAGTTGTTAACACCCGAGATCGCCTGGATCAGCCCTAACTTTGCCAACAATACCATAGCGAGATTAATACCATCGTAGGTAGACCTTTGACTTCGAAAAGAGCTAGGCTACTCCAAGCCCGAGCTCATCCAAGCATGTAATGAGCCTAGAACCTGAAAAGGCTAAAGTTGACACCACTATCTCCTTCTCGAATGAAGATTATGAAGGGGTCCAAACCCCTCACCAAGATGCCCTAGTGATTTCTACCAGCATTTCGGGCTGGAAAGTCAAGAGGGTCCTAATCGATACACGAAGCAGTATTGACACCCTCTTTAATCTAGCATATGTGCAAATTAAAAATGAGCTGAAGCCGAAGCTAAAGCCATATGATCAAGAGCTGTATGGCTTTGACAGCTGGCCAGTTTGACCTCGTGGAACCATCACTCTACCCCTCGAGATCGGTGAAGAATCGTATGATGTGACGCACCAAATTGGCTTTCTTATAGTAGACTACTGGTCCCCTTACAATGCCATATTAGGGATACACACACAGTCAATCTTCGGTATGATCATCTCCAACCCCACCTTAAAGCTAAGTTCCCAACCCCAACTAGGATAGGGATATGTTGGTGAGATCAAGAACAATCCAGACAACTGTACATCAAGGCCTTGAAGGGAGATCGCATTTGCACCATAGACACGTAACTAAACGATGAACCCATGTGTCAAGGTGAGCTAACTGAGCTCATAAAAGAAGTTGTATTAGATGATAACCCCGAATACACCACACGGGTGGGAAAATCGATCCCTTCTGACATAAGGCAGAGCTTGATTATATTCTTACATGCAAATAAAGATTTCTTCGCATGGTTGCTTAGTGACATGACAAGCATAAACCCAAATGTGATTAGGCATTAGCTAAACATCAACAAAAACTAGAAGCCAATTCGCCAAAAAAATGAGTTACTTCACCTCAGAAAGACAAGTCACCATCGAATAAGAAATCCAAAAGCTACTTCAAGCAAGGTTAATTAAGGAAGAAAAATACCTACAAGGATAGCCAATGTAGCCTTGGTAAAAAAACCTAGCGGGAAGTGGCAGATGTGTGTCAATTACACTAATTTGAACACAGCATGCCCCAAAGACTAATTTCCGTTACCCCAAATTGACTACTCATGGACAACACCATGGACCACGAGCTACGGAGTTTAAGATGAAGGAAACCGACGAGGTCTATACCTCGTTCGTCACATCCTTTGGCACATACTGCTACAAAATGATGCCTTCGGATTGAAAAATGCCGCCGCTACCTTCCACAGGTTAGTTACTGAGATATTTAAAATGCAAATAGGCTTAAACATGAAAGTTCATGCCAACGACATGATTATAAAGAGTAAACGAGCAAAGGCTTACCTACATGACCTTTAAGAAAATTTTGATCGACCTCACTTC
Organism: Combretum micranthum; assembly: GCA_024138025.1. Classification (NCBI taxonomy): domain Eukaryota; kingdom Viridiplantae; phylum Streptophyta; class Magnoliopsida; order Myrtales; family Combretaceae; genus Combretum; species Combretum micranthum. The sequence continues at coordinate 368,071 of JAMXBD010000452.1, read as the reverse complement.
TACAATCTAAAGCTCAACCCACAGAAAAGCACATTTACAACCTCGTCTGGAAAATTTTTAGGTTATCTAGTCTCCTGACAAGGGATCGAGGCTAACCCTACCAAGAGTAAAGCAATCTTGACAATAACGCCACCACCTTGGTCAAGCAAGTGCAACAACTCACTGGAAGGATAACGATGCTAAGTAAATTCCTTCCTTAGAGCACCGACATGTGCTTAGAATTCTTTAAAATCCTAAAGAAACTCGACCAATTCTACTGGATGGAAAAATCACAGTAGGCCTTTAACAAGCTGACCAGTTCCTAACAAAACCTCCGTTGTTAACGACATTTTATATCTTTACCTCATGGTAAGCAACAAAGCTCTCTTATCTATGCTAACCAGGGAGGAAAGAAAACAACACATATTGGTATGTTACATCAGCCACAGCTTGCAAGGACCAAAGCAAAGATACACCAAATTGGAAAAAATTACCTTGACAGTGGTAATATCTGCTCGTTGGCTATGCTTGCATTTTTCAGGCACACCAAGTCATTGTTCACCGACGAACCAATAAGGATAGTTATTCAAAAGCCTGATGTCTTGGAAAGAATGATGAAATATGCAATTAAATTTAATGCCTATGGAGTACAATACCAACCTTGCAAAGCCATAAAGGCACAAGCTCTTGCGGACTTTGTTGTTAAGTATACCGGTATACTCAAGTCTACCGACAACCAAAGGCATACATGGACCCTCCATGTAGATGGATCTTCCACATAGGGGGGAGTTGTGATAGCTTGGTCTTGGAAGGACCCTATAGAGTCAAGATTAGTTATGCCTTAAAATTTGGCTTCCTTATAAGCAATAACGAAGCAAAATACGGGGCCTTACTAGTAGGGCTTAAGCTCACTACATGTGTGGGAGTAGAAATAGGAGACCTTAAAATCTTTTCCGACTCCCAACTCGTGGTGCAATAGCTTAAAGGTGTGTAGAAGCAAAAAATGAAGAAATGGTTGTATATCTTGAAGCAGTCCAATTCTTTACCAAAGAGCTACCATCCTAGGATATCATTAAGATACTTAGAGCTAACAATTCGAGAGGCCGATAAGCTTTCTAATCTCGCCTCCGTGATATTCCCCAACCTAAGAAAAATCTTCATCGAATTCTTACCTGAGAAATCCACCAATACAAGACCCCCCTAAGGTACTAGATTAGTGACAGAAAATCCTGCCCTCGAGCTGGATGACCCCAATAGAACAATACCTTAGGGATGACACCCTACCTCTAGACCAAATGGAAGCGAAAAAATTGATGTACAGAGCAGCTAATTATACCCTGATCAATGGGGTCCTGCATAAAAGATGTTTCAGTTTGCCCCTCCCTTGATGTTTATGCCTAAAAGAAGGCAATGTATCCTAAAAAAGCTCCATGCCGGGGAATGCAGCAACCTTCCTAAGGCACAATTATTGCACACTTGAGTAGTGTAAGCTGGCTACTTCTGGCTAACAATGAAAGCTAATGGAAAGGAATTGATCCAACAATGTAAGCACTGTCAAAAGATCGCCCCTACTAACCATGCCCCAAGCATCAATCTGCTTTGCCTTACCAATCCATGGCCATTTACCATGTCAAGACCGGATATCCTAGGCCCATTTCCTCCCTCTACAGGCTAAAGGAAGTTCATAATAGTTGGCTGTAACTACTTCACGAAATGGGTAGAAGCAGAGATAGTGCCAAAAGTCACAAATAAAGACATATACACTTCATTTATACAAACATCATAGTCAAATTTAGAGTCCCACACTCCATAATGATGGACAATGGAAGGCAATCGGCACCAAGAGGATAGAATATTTTTGTGCCAAATATCATATTACTCCGTGCTACACCTTGGTTGCATACCCTCGAGCTAATGGCCAGGTTGAAATAGTTAACAAAACAATCATGCAAAGTTTAAAGGCTACGGTAGACCATCACAGTGGCAACTGGGCCGATGAGTTACCCAGCATCCTATGGGGATACTGCACCACTCGACGAACCTCAATAAATGAAACCCCTTTTTGCTTGGCTTTCGAATAAAAAACTGTTCTACCTATGGAGTTAGAACTACCGAATATCTAAACTTAGTCCTACAATGAGCTAATCAATGATGTCGGCTTCCTAGCGGAGCTCGATGCCATAAAAGAGGCATGAGATACTGTAAGCAAAAAGGTTGTTGCCTACCAAGAGAGGGCAGCCTGGTACTACAACAAGAAAGTAAGGCACAAAGTGTTTCTTCCAGGAGACCTCATTTATAGAAAATTAGAGGCAATTGGGTCGGAAGAAGCTTAAGGAAAGCTTGCCTCGAATTGGGAAGACCCCATCAGGGTAAAGGAAGTCCTAGGCAATGGTGCATACAAAGTCGAGACATTGGATGGCGAACTCATCCCTAGAGCATGGAATGTAGACAACATAAGAAAATTCTTTGAATAGTTATGACATGCTTATGTATAAAACATAAACATAAGGAGAAAACAATCATGAATATAATGGAAACTCTACGTTAAAATCGCCTCTCTAAGCTTTTATGTATCCAACAGCATACAGCAAACAAAAGATATTCGGCAAGGGTCGGAGTTCACACAACTCCGTACCCTTGTGAGCTCGGGTAAATCCTTTTAAAGGGTAGGTCTCATTAAGAGCTAGGATAACTCCCTCTTATGAGCAACTCTCTTCATGAGCTCGAGTAAATCCCTCTCAACGGTAATTTGTGTCAAGAGCTCATAACTCCCCTCGTGAGCCTGAGTAAATCCCTCTTAAGGGTAAGTCCCATTAAGAGCTTAGGTAACTCCCTCTCTTAGGTGACTTTCCTCGAAAAATCGGATAAATCCCCCTTGAAAAATAACTCTCCTCAAAATGCCTAGATGAAAAAAAATAAAATAAAAGAAAACACAAGAATGAAGAGGTATCAAGAGAACAAATTCAGACTAAGGAAACAAATTTCATTAATTTGAAGAAGATCGTTACAATAGTTTTGGTTGGCATTGCGGCTAAAAATACATAACAAAGTTTCCATGCACACGAGTTTCTTTGGACTCAACATGACTTCAAGCTAGAGGCTCCATAAAGGATTTGGACCACAAATTTGAAGGCTTCTCCAATATCCAACTGACCACAGCTTGAAAATGTGGATTCAAACTGAACACAACTTAGCTTCCCTGACCTCCCAGTCACAAGATTGAGCTTGTCCATCAACCCTCATCCGACAATGAATCTCAGCTAAAGAAGGCATCAGAATGACTAGGAGGAAAAGAGTAAAGTGGATCTCCCCTAAGTGAGCCGATAACCAATAAACCATCAGGAAACCAGGCTCAAAGGGGAGAATATTCCCTTACACCCCCAACGACCTCCATTTTCATTTAAAGATAGTAGAAGAGGGCTTGTAAATGAGGTGAAAGAGTCAAATGGCCCCTCTATGATAAACTTGACTTCGAGAAGTGCCTCAAAGCCATAGATCATTGATGGAGGATGAGCCCTTGCTCATGAAAAACCCATTACCGTAGTCACTACGACCACTCTACTAAGTAATAGGTCGTAGCAACCTCGACCTGGAGATCGCAAAAGAGAAACACAGCCCCTAGTTGAACAACCATGAAAATAGTAGGAATGGGTATGGGACAACATGCCTAATACATTATCATGACCCTTGTGATGAGCCCGCATAAACAGGGAATGCAGGGCTTTCAACCTACTTAAACAGGGACAACAGAGCTTCAACAACACCACAAGACCTACTACCTCTAGAGGCTCAACCTTTCAACCCATAGCAGGTTAATGGAAAGAAGGCTCATGGTTTCTTAAACTCTTAGCAACTGACGGATGGGAAGGGAAGTTTAAATTTGTGAAGCCAAGAAAGTTAAACTAGGTTAGTAGAGAGATATCTACCTGTCGGCTACTTATAAGCAACAAAGGACTCTCACAACCTGCATTAAATGCCACCAAACGTTTGGGATCCTGAGATTAGCTCACCCCAACCATCCTATTGTGCCTAGGGAATCTACATACAAAAAAAAAAAAAAATTTCTGGAACATGCTGACCCTCTTATAATAACATCATCTCTGTAGAAATTTATGCCGACGACCTACTGCTGATGAAGGAGTACATGACAAATCTAACATGGAAAAAAAGAGAGATTAAAAACAACTAACAACGAGCCCAAAATTGAAAAATGCATATGTGTATTAATGAAAAAAAAAGTATACACTCTTGAAGGATTACAAATAGACAACAGCCTCAGAAAGCCAATACATGAAACAAGCTCGAGATGAAGCCTTTAAAAAAAAATCAATCAGTTAGGCCTGTAGTTGCCAAAAATCCCCTTACTCATAACGGGCTGAGGAGCCACGACAACGGCTTTGACCTGCCCCTAGACATGACCCTCTGCTTAGGGCTTGACTACAATATGGGCAACTGCTAGCATCAAAGCCTACTAATATGACATGTGAGCCTTGACCACATATGCAGTGTCAATCTAGACTTCTTCAACTTTAGGAATAACTGCGACATTAGTGTGGCCACCCTCTCCATCTCCACCTTGCTCGATTCTCTCTCCACTACCCTCCTCCTTAGAAGAAGCCTCTACCGAAGACTTCCTTAAATGAGCTACAAAAAGCCAACATCCAAGTTCGAATACCTCTCCAGCAACTCTATTTTTATTAGTTTGGTGCTATTCGTAATGAACTTCACCTGGGCGCCCTTCTACTCATCGCTCTTAAAAAACTCCCTCAAAACCCACTTCTTAGGTTAGCTTCTTGCTCTCCAATTCCTTTACGTACACTTATAACATCAACGAAGAAGCAAAGAAAGTCAGAACATAAGCAGTGATGGATAATCACGTGTTAAGGATTTCAAATGACCTTACCCTCAGATTCTCCTGATCCAAGTTGGAAGATCGGATGCCCTCCTTTAGCTTACTGATCTCCAATTAGGTGAGCTCAAGCTCCCGTTTCTGCCTCGCAACTCCTTATTAACGTTACGTAATTGATGGGAAATCTCATCTCACTCACCCTTCACGCTCTTCCATTTACCCTCGAATTCGATATATGTTGTTTCAGTAAGAGAAAGCTTCCTCCTCACCTCAACCACATTAGCTTGGCTACGTAAGACCTTGTTTCCATTTGCTAAGTAACCTCTCGAGCTCCTTGGTAAGTGTAAGTAGCTCACTCTTGCATCACATCTCGCTATATCTAACCTTTGCAAACTCCTTCTCCAATCTCTCTCTCCTTACCTTAAGCTTTCTCGAACCCTAAACAAAGGAAAGAAACTCTAAATCGTAGGTCATGGAGAATTCGAAAATAAAGAGAAAGGAGGAGTACAATCTACTACCTCAAGGTTTGCCATCAACTCTCTAAAAGCCTCAGCAGTCGTCACCAATGCATGAAAAACAAACAACAATAGAATATCAGTAGTTGAAGAACAAAACACCAATGTGAAAAAACACTACAACCTCACCTCGTACATCTTCCATGCTGAAAAATCTACAGTTGAATCCACTGATGACAAACCACCATAAAAGCCCTAAACCTCTTCCTATCTTCCAAGCAGGCCACCTCTTCGAAAGAGGGCCATTCCACAGGTATTTCAGCCTACTTTAAAGCCCTACCCTCAACAAAGTCAAGAGGACCACCAGCAATACCTCTACTGGCTTCCACGACCTACGACCCTAGCTTGATTACCATGAGCACTATTACTACTCCTTACAGCCTCTACCCCAGGAGATGGCATGCTACGATCACGTATAAGCATAAGGGAAAGATGAGCTGGACTCCGCTCCTTAGGAGACCAAACATGATAAGAAGGCCCCTCTGAGCGAACGCCAGGGCCATCCATTCTAACCTTGATAGTAGCAACTCGAGCCTCGTACATGAGACAAGCACTCCTAAGATCTTGTGCTTCCAAATCAATGACTTCGACAGCTTAAGGCTTAACATCGATAGGATGCTTCCCCCTAACTGCCTTCTTCTTGGTCAGAACCCTCTTTCTTTGCTTTAATGGAGTAAAAAGAATGTTACCCACCTCTAACACTAGCATCTCAGGTTCTGAAAAATACAACAAAAACAAGGAACAATTAGTAATAAAGAAACAAACACTTGCCTAGTCAAGCTCAAAAGCTCAAAAATCTCGAACCCTCTTCACAACGACGTCTCCCTGGAGCTCGACTCGACAAGTGATAGGGGGGAAAGAGAGAGAGAGAGAGGTTACGAGCGCTTGAAGAATCAAGCCACACCTCCATCAACGATCGACTTTCCACTTAAAAAGTTCTTTACCATGAGTTCAACACCTAACTTCTTCCTACCTCGAGAGCTTATATATTCATTGATAGCCCGTAGATGTCAGCATCATGAGGCCCTAACCTTGGGGGCATCGTATTACAAATAGGTTTACATTAGTTCACCCAAAGGCGAAACTGAAGTTGGGTACCTACCTTAGCTTGAACGATCTAGAATTCTTTTTCCAGTGAGGACGATACGAACTCGTAAGTCTAACAAAGAGCATGAAGGACCTCTTAAGTCACCTCGCGAGATACCACCACCCCTCGTTAGATCCTTTGAAAGAGTAGTATCTCTAGAGCAGAGCTGAAGGAGGCCTCACACCAAGACTAATGCACAAAGATACTAGCATTTAGAATCAATTCTGCAGGAGAAAGTCGGTGATGGCTAAAAAAACCCCTCTTGGAATGGGGAGAATCGCATCCGCAAACGAAAACTAAAAGCTTTCTCATATGGGGCAAAAGCCTACCCTCTTAGCAAATAGCCTGGTCCGAGGAAGAAGGATGACCTCCTACTCTTCTAGACCGCCTCACATCTCACCCCTTCAGTGCTCCTCAAGCTCCACACTAGTAAGCTTGTTGCAAACTCCATAAGGACCATCACCCATAACCGTCTTGCTATGAAGAGGCATCACAGGGCCTTTCCCTTCACCATCATTTGCATACTTGTCCAAGGGAATTCGATACACCATTTCTGCAAGTTCGGCGTACCGATCCATGAAAGAACCAATGCCTATTAAGCTCCTCTTGTCATCGCGAATGGCAGAATCTTAGCTACCACCTTCAACTTGGCCACCAGCTGAAACACTTGCATCGCCTTGCGAACTTGACCTTCTCAAGCTAATGCTTGCGTCTCTCTCATCCTTGCTCACCTCAGCTATAAACCTCTGTACCTTACCATCGAAGTTGAGTGAGAAAGATAGGGTATCAAAGTTACCTGGGCTTGACATCTCTAAAATCACAGGCACATAGAAATATTAAGAAGGTGATAAGGATTCAAGATAAGGATTCTATCGACGAAATACAAAATTGCTATGAAGAAATTATCATGAGACACAAGTATTTATAGAGGAATTAGGGGTAGATGTAAAGGCTCGAATCCTTCGAAATGCTTGAGCCAGCCTCAAAGCCCTGACATCAAAACTAACAATCGCAGCTGTCAAATCTAGGGAATAATTATTACTAAGAACTTTCAAATCCAAAGGGCCCTTCGAGAAACAACATGTCATTAACTACAACAAAGTGTAATGAGTAGGATACCTTACAGGAACTCAAACGGCCTTTACCATAAAGTGTCTACAACATGGGGATGCGGCTTAAATGAGGAGTGTAGCCCGCTCAGGACTAGTAATGACCACCTTGAGCCAATGACCTGGTGCGTTATGTACTCTCCTTTTTCTCCCACAACGAGAGTGGATGAACAAATATTGGTAGTAAAATATAGCTCTTAATCCACTCAGTCTATTAGGCTTCAAGGCCCAAGTACACTGGAGGGCCCAGTGATGCCTAAGAAACCTCACTTTAGAAAGGTTGGAAGGGCTACACGAGCTCAGCTATCTAGTGAACTCAATTTCATGATCTTCAACCAAGGCAAACGCTCCAGTTGCATATCGTAACCGAAAGGGACACCATCAATTCGGCCCTACTTCAAGAAGCCTAGACTCTTCAGCTCGAGTATCTTTACCACGTTAGGTACCAGGTCAGCTACTGGGAGATGACCTATCCTGGTATAATCCTAAACGCTTTATATGCCCCCATTCCCTCTTGGGAAGGGGAGCAAGAAAACAAGTAAATAGAAAAAGAGAATTAGACTTGTTTATCTCGTTATAGACAAACTGTCCTTACCTACATTGTAACTTAGGCATCGGAGTGGTCGCGTCGTGCAATCTTCGGTGCTCCTCTGACTTTTCTTTTGTGTTTTCAGGAGCTATCTCCATCGGCCCAAAATTAGCTTATGCGACAATTATATATGCTATAATAATTTCTTTAATTATACCATGATCTTTCAATTTTATAAATTTTATTAATTTCTTTCTCTTTGCATCCATCTTATAATATAATTATTTTAATATCATTCAAGAAAATAGATTTTTCCTTAAGATTAAAAAATTTAAATATCTTAATTGTCCTATATAAGTTCACAATTAGTTTGTGTGTTCTATATTCCCTTTTTTTTTATTAATAAAAACAAATAACATTTTTATTCAAACATATTTAAGTCTAATTTAAAAATTATAACACATCAAGTTTAGATTATCTAACTAAGCATTTTATTGATACGTGAAAAATCATTTTCAAGACTCAAGAGAAGAGTTGCTTTCCAAGAGTAAAAGCCACAATCAAATATAATAAGTTTTTTAACATCATATCATCATCATCGTCATACAAATGCATTTGTTGTTATCATTGCCCTCATATGTAACAAAACAAGTTTTTTTTTTCTATTATTATAAGTAATATATTGTCTTTCTCGCCCTTGTTATTTTTTGTTTTCATCTTATATTTTAATTTTATAATACCTGTGGAAAATATTAATATATCATTATATTTCTTGTCTTCTTTTTTCTTTTTTAGTTTAGGTCTTTTTTTTAATCTTATTTTCTTCATAAAAGTTTTTTTATTTTAGCTTTTTATGATTGTCCTTTGTAAATACCATTTATTAGAAATAATAAATTATAAATATTTTATATATTATATAATCAAATATGAAACACCATTTAACTTATCTAATATACTATATAGACAAATGACAAAAAAAAAATTATATAGATATAGATATCAACTATATCTAATATTAATCAATATAATGATTAAATATAATTTACTCATAATTTTTTTACATATACCACATATAATATATAATATTATATTGCATATAAAATATTAAAGTTACAATATATGACATTTAGACCACATAGTTGATAATATGTTATGTATAACATAACATGTGTTATGCATCATAAATGTTAGCATAATTCGTATTATGTATCGTATTATAATAGGTGTAAATACTTTGTGATATTAATTATGGTCCCATCTTTTAATCTTGTGTCCATTCCTATTTATAATGGTTCCGCTTTATACATCATTTAACCAGTTACGATCGTTCATCCACACTAGTATTATTTTACTATATAAAAAATAATAACTTAGAGAATTTACAAATTTAGCCATGGCACAATCACTACTTTGTTTCACTAGTTATCTAAGAGGACTCACAAACTATAGTGATTAAACCAAAGTCTCAACTAGGCTAACAACAAACATTCTCAAAACAATTTGACAAAAAGATAAAATCCTTTACAATTCTAGACTTAAATCATTACAATACAACATAGAACTTGTAGCTCAAATTAAGATTGCTTTGAGAAATGGGAAATTGCTGAGAAAATATCAAATTAGGGCATGCACATAAGGTGTCTTCAAGTTTGTGATGTTTATCATTTTATGTTAAGGCCCCAACAGCTAAAAATCTTTTGATAAGTCTTGTCCAACGACTAAAAGGATAAACATAGGAATATTGGAAATAAACTTTAGGCAGTTGAATTTGGAAATTTGGATTGTCTCCATTTTTGTTTCAACCAACAAAAATATAGCTCCACTCCTCTTCAATTTGAAATGTTGGATAATATCATAATCCCACAAATAATGGAGATTATCTTGGTCGTTTTTATCTCCTCATATTTTAAAAAATAGTCGCTGTTTATCGACTCGTTAGATATGTAAATGTTTATCCCTTATCTCGTAAAGAAAAATTATAGGTCATTCTTCCTCATCTTGTGTTCAAAATCTTCTTGATGCATTTTGATTTTCTTCAAGCACAACTTATCTTATTTGCTCTTAACCGTTTTTCTGACATCACTTTATGTAACAGGGACGAAGATATTGAATTAGAATTTAAGTAAATGCAGAATTGTTTGATAATTTCGAATGCAAAACTATCAAATACAAGGCACCAGGTTTAGAGGAGCAACTGCTCACTCAATTTTCTGATAATTTCTTACTGAATGAAAAACATCCTTCGTGTGTGAATATACTCTAATAGCAAATATTCTCTAGGTGTAGGAATGTGACACGTCAACATTCCCATGTGCTAGTTTGTTACATTCAAAACGGCCATCACACTCTAAATCCTACGGCATTATATTCCGCCTCTAAATGGAATGATAGAAAATCCATTAAGGCTTATTATTTCATTCGGCTTGTATCAGCTACGGCCCAACTGGGCCCATGTCCAGCCCAGACTTCTCCAGCCCATCTTCTATTCTCTCAACTGAGACAGCAAGTCCTTCACTTCTCAAAGTCTTCCCCGACATAACTTTAACTTTACTCTCTTCCTTTGTTTTGTCAAGTTCTTTCAAACACAGAAACCCTAATTCATTCCCCCCTGTTACAGTCGCTTCCTCTAAGAAATCCCTTGCCCAAGGGTGCATGAGGAAAGCGCAACTTCAAATCTATCAAAAACTCCCATGTAGCATCGGCAGGAACTCGATTTTTCCACAAGATAAGTCCCATTACATCTGCCTTATTTCCTCGTTTGACCAGCTTCCTTTCTAAGATCTGTAATGGTTCTAACTCTTCTTCTTCTCTTATGGCAGGTAGCGACGGTATCGAGTCCTTCACTGAGCCATGGAAACGTTTCAGCTGAGAAACATGGAATGTCGAGTGGATGCAAGCATCGGATGGGAGCTCCAAGCGGTACGCCACCTTGCCAATCTTATCCACGACCTTGAAAGGTCCATAAAACTTGGGTGAGAGCTTCTGATTTTGAGTCTTTTTCAAACTCTCTTGCCGATAGGGTTGTAATTTTAACAGTACCCAATCCCCTATAGCAAATTCTCTGTCCGTACGCTTCCTATCAGCTTGCTGTTTCATCCTATTCTGTGCTCGCCTTAGGTGAAATTTGAGGGTTCTTATTGCTTCTTCTCGGTCCTTCAGCATGTTGTCAACCGTAGCGTTCCTAGAATCACCAGGAATATAAGGTAGGTGCAAGGGTGGTGGGTACCCATATAAAATCTCAAAAGGAGTTTTCTTAGCACTCGTATGATAGTTGGTATTGTACCAAAACTCAGCTAAGGATAGAAATTGACCCCACTTCTTAGGGTTATCACTAGTCATGCACCTAAGATAAGTCTCCAAACATCTGTTAACCCTCTCCGTTTGACCATCTGTCTGAGGATGGTAAGCTGTGGAGTAATTTAGCTCAACCCCCTGGAGTTTAAAGAATTCCCTCCAGAATTGACTAATAAAGACAGGATCCCTATCACTTGTAAGTCCCTCAGGCATTCCGTGTAACCTATACACATTATCCAAATACATCTGTGCAACTAGTGGAGCAGTGTAAGGGTGTGGTAGTGACATGAAATGAGCATACTTGCTTAGGCGATCTACCACCACCATAATTACCTCTCGGCCATTGGACTTAGGCAAGCCCTCAATGAAATCCATAGTCACTTCAGCCCAACAAGAGTTAGGAATTGGCAGAGGTTGCAGCAGTCCTGGTGTTGCTAAGTTCTCAAACTTATGTCGCTGACATGTCTCACACTCCCTAACGTATTGCCGTACATCTCTTTCCAATTTTGGCCAGTAAAACACTGCCTTAATCTTATTGTAGGTAGCATGACCCCCTGAGTGACCACCTAGAACTCCATCATGGTACATTTTCATTAGCTTCCTTCTGAGTTCTATTGATGGTCCAACTACACACTTCCCTTTCCTTCTCAATAATCCTTGGTTTAGGGTAAAATGCCCATAAGAACCCCCTTCCTTAAGCTGGTTCAGCATGTCTTGATAGCCTCCAGGTAGTTTCCAGCTTCTCTTAATTCTTCAATTAGTTCAGGAGTGGTGAGAGTCACTGTGATAGCATTTAGAGTGACCTGGCCTCTCCTAGACAAAGCATCCGCAGCTGGGTTAGTCTTCCCACTCTTATACCTGATCTCATAGTCCATTCCCAGCAACTTGGTTAGCCATTTATGCTGGCTGGAGGTGACCAATCTCTGCTCCAATAGGTGTTTTAAGCTTGATGATCGGTCTTGATCACAAATCGCCTACCCATTAGATAGTGTCTCCACTTTTCCACAGCATAAACCAAGGCTAGCAATTCCTTCTCATAAACTGATAGTCCATGCTGTTGTCGTGATAGTGTTTTACTGAAATATGCTATTGGGTGGTGTTCTTGCATCAGAACAGCCCCAACCCCATCCCCACTTGCATCTGTTTCCACAACAAACTCCTTATTATAATCCGGTAACCAAGCACTGGTGAACTAATCAGAGCTGCCTTAAGTTTCTCAAAGGCCAACTGACATTCATCATTCCACTTGAAGCCGTCTTTTTTTAGTAATAGTGTAAGAGGTCTGGCCAGAAAACTGTAGCCCTTAATAAACCGCCTATAATACCCCGATAGACCCAAAAAACCCCTGAGTTGTCTGAGTGTCTTAGGAACAGGCCAATCCACAATGGATTCAATCTTCTTTGGGTCTGTTGCAACCCCATCTCTGGTTATAACATGACCCAAATATTCAATGTAAGTTACCCCAAAGACACATTTGGACCTCTTCAGAAATAATTGCTCTTGCTCAATATGCCAAAAACTGTCCTCAAGTGTTGACTGTGGTCCTCAAGGTTCTGACTATACACAAGTATGTCATCAAAGAAAACCAAAACAAATTTTCTCAAATGAGTCTTGAAAATATGGTTCATCAGCCCTTGGAAAGTGGATGGTGCATTGGTCAAACCAAATGGCATGACCAAAACTCGTAGTGCCCTTCGTGTGTTCTAAAAGCGGTTTTAAAAACATCTTCAGAACTCATCCGGATTTGATGATATCCAGACCGTAGATCCAATTTGCTAAAATAATTAGCCCCGATTAATTCGTCAAAAAGATCCTCTATGATAGGGATGGGAAATCGATCTTTAACAGTTTGTTCATTGAGCTCACGGTAGTCAACGCACATCCTCCAAGTATTGTCTTTTTTCTTCACCAAGACAACTGGTGAAGCAAATGGACTGTGGCTTGGTCTAATTACCCCACTCATTAGCATTTCTTTCACCATATCTTCCAAAACAGTTTTCTGTAAGGAGGAATGTCTGTAGGGGCGAATATTGACTGTCTTAGATCCTTCTTGCAAGGGAATTCTATGGTCATGAGCTCTCTGTGGTGGCAGACCATAGGGTTCTTCAAACAGATCATGGAATTCCTCCAGCAAATCCAATAACGCTGGGTGTAGTTGCTGCAACTTCACCCCATCCTCAGCCTTTGTCTCAACTTGAACCATCCAACATTGGTAATGTGGAAATATCCTTACCGAACAACTTAAATGGTTCCTTTGCTCCAATTACCTTAAGTTGCTCTCTGTCAGCTGTCAACAAACAATCCCTTCCACTCCATACAAAAGCCATAGTGAGATGTTGGAAATTCCAGTGTATTGTCCCTAGTGATCTCAACCATGGGATTCCCAAAATCACGTCACAACCAGACAATCTAATCAAGTGCACCTCTGCTGTAAATTCATACCCCTGCATTACCCAAGAGAATGCAGTAATTTTGCAAGTACTAAAAAGACTAGTACCATCAGCCAATGTCACTTCAATGGGAGGAATTTCAGTGAATAAACACTTGAGTCCTCTTGCTAATCTTTCGTCAATAAAGTTGAGTGAACTACCGGTGTCCACAAGAACATTTAACCGTCTTTTCTTGAAGAATCCACTCACCCTCATACTTCCCAAGAAATGTTCCTGGTTTTGCCTCACCACATTGAGTGTGAGCCTTGCAAAGTCAGCCTCCATCTCAACCGGCTGTTCTTCCTCTTCAATTTCACACCCTTGGTCATCCCCAGCCTCTACCAACAGCATATTCAATCTTTTCTTACACCTATGACCTGGGCCAAATGGCTCATCGCACAGAAACACTGTTTTTTCTCCTCTTTTCTTCTAATTCCTCTGGAGTCTGTCTTTTGGTAAGTTGTGTTTGTGGGTTTGATGTAGTGGCTGGTTTTGTGTGTGGTGACATTGGGTGTATGGTAGGGGCTTATAGGTGCTGGTGGTTGAGGTATAATTTCGAGTGTATGGAGGGACGGTGGATGTGTAATTGGCTTGTGAACTACTTGGGTAGTCAAGGATGGTGTGGAAATCTCGGGGTTTTGAGGTTCTGGCTAGAGGAAAGGATGTGTGCTTCTTGTAATTTGGCTAGTGTGTAGGCTTCTTGCAGCGTTTGTGGGTTAAACATGCGTATATGGTACTGAATAGAAGAATGTAATCCACTCAGGAAACAGCTTATAAGGTAATTTTCGGGTAGTTTAAGTTGGGTAACAAGGTGTTCAAATTCCTCTAAATATTCTTGCAGTGTTCCTTTTTGGTGCAATTCCTTAAGTTCAGACATAGGATCCTCATAGCCTTTTCTCCAAATCGGGATTGTAATGCCTTAATCAGTTCGTTCCAAGTGATCTTATGCGTGGTTTCGAGTGTCTGAATTATAAGAATGGTACCATTTCAATGCTTTCCCTTCCAAATACATGGCAGCCCCCTAACTTTCCAATCCTCAGGAGTTAAATCAATTTCGAAGTATTGATGTGCCTTATACACCCAATCTTTTAATTCATGACCATCGAAGGTTGGAAAATCTACCTTAGGAGCTCTCAGTTGTAATGTGTTTTTAGCAGTATTACTGGTGCAATATTTAATTCATTTGTATTCTTTGTTGCAGAAAAACTTCCAGAATCAGAAGCCTTTGATTCAGCAGTTTCGAGTTTCTCAATCTTATGTGTTTCAACTCAGTGATGGCCAAAGTCTGTTGATCCATGATTTCCTGCATCCTTTTAAGGGTTTCGTTGATCTGTTTTAAAGCATCCTCCGTATGCTCCTTCACGCAGCTTCACTGAATCATCCAGCCTCTTAGCTTCTCTGGTCTCCATGGTATCGACGAAGCTCTGATACCAAATGTAACAGGGACGAAGATATTGAATTAGAATTTAAGTAAATGCAGAATTGTTTGATAATTTCGAATGCAAAACTATCAAATAACAAGGCACCAGGTTTAGAGGAGCAACTGCTCACTCAATTTTCTGATAATTTCTTACTGAATGAAAAAAACTTCCTCGTGTGTGAATATACTCTAATTATAGCAAATATTCTCTAGGTATAGGAATGTGACACGTCAACATTCCCATGTGCTAGTTTGTTACATTCAAAACGGCCATCACACTATAAATCCTACGGTATTATATTCCAGCCTCTAAATGGAATGATAGAACTCCAAAGGCTTATTATTTCATTGGCTTGTATCAGCTACGGCCAACTGGGCCCATGTCCAGCCCAGACTTCTCCAGCCCATCTTCTATTCCCTCAACTGAGACAGCAAGTCCTTCACTTCTCAAAGTCTTCCCCGACATAACTTTAAACTATACTCTCTTCCTTTGTTTTGTCAAGTTCTTTCAACCACAGAAACCTAATTCATTCCCCCCTATTACACTTTACAATGTCTTGAAATTTTCTTTGTCCAAAGCATATGAAACTCGAGTGATTCTTAATTCCCATGATATTGACCAAGTTGTATGGAATGAATCGAATGTACCACTATATATTTACAATAAGTGGATCTGGACCTTCAAATTATTACCTTATTTATAAGATTTAGGACTTTCCTACGAATTACTTATTGGTGCAATGATGACAATCTATAAGATTCTTTACACTTCTGATAATCTTTTATATATAATACATTTATTGTACTGTTATTGGATCTTCTACACTTTCTTCTAATAAACTTTCTGTTGCAGTTTTCTTATAAAAACCTTCTACACTCCCTTTTTATATCTCTAGTTGTTATAGCTTCTATCACTGACTTTCTGCAAGACGTTTGATATCTTTAAAAAACTATCATCTATATGTTAAATAATTTATAAGAATGCCTAATTATCTGTATACACCATATAATCAATATTATCTTGTTTATACACAGTGTCCAATTCATATAATATATGTACACTTATAATCAAATTTAACATCTAAACCGGATCCATATTAACTCATATCATTTTTAACTTCGTATTTGATTATCTATCTAATCCTTAAATAGGGAACAATATCAATTGGAGAAAGAGGAACAATATTAAATACCTCCATAAATACTTTTCTATAAATGTATTATACTAAAGAAATCACTCTTTTCTTTAAAGTGAAAACCACTTTATTTGGCTTTTCACCACTTGATATATCACCTCTTTATGGGATCATGTATAAATGTCTAAATTTTGTCTATAATGAGATACGGTTGGCCTAATTAAAAAGAAGAAGAAGAAAGAAAATATTTGAATACTATAATGATTTTCAAGACTAAAAAAAAAGGTAATATTTTGGATGTTTGAAAGTTTTCGATGTATCTAGATCACCTAATACAACAAACAAATTTCATTGTTGAAACTTAATAAAGTTTTAGTGCAATTATAATTTGCTATAATTTCATGACAACAAAAAAAAAAAAAAAAACGCTATATTAGTTCTTATATGATATGATACAAAATTTTACTTTTTTAATTCCTGTGTTGCAATATAGAGTTGTTGGTGACACTACCGAATAGGAATAGAATAACTATGAAAAAGTACCATAAGATTTCACACAGGAAAACATATATTAGGTCAAGAATGAATACTACTGAAGCAATATCATGAAAACTCACTAGTCACTACTAGAATTATAAAACCCTAGAACTTAAAAAGACAGGACTCCTGGTTCTAATAATTAACTTAAAGCTAGTAGGTCCTAGAATCAAGGAAACATAAATCTAAACTAGAATCAACAACATATATAGCATCAAAAATGAACCCCAGCTTCAAGAAACATCAACATAGGCACTATAAATGTGAATGATGATTTGGTAATAGCCATCCAAGTGCACCACTAGAAGGAGTATCGGTTGAATTTTGGTTTGCTGATGGAGGATGGCTTTCAGGCTCCAGAACTTTGATGATCATTTTGGCCTCTTTCACAATGCCCGCCAACTCCATGATAAAGTAGAACAGCCGGGTCGATCAAACCTAAACGTTGTATCACCGTTGTTGGAGAAGAACAGGGACGCGAGGATCGACATTTCTTGTACTCCCCTTCTGTCACCACCATCACAGAGTCCTTTTTGTACCTGAAATCTAAATTATAGCCAAAAAAAAAAGAAAAAAAATCAAAAAATTTTTTTTAGATGCATATTGATTATGAAATTGGAAAAAGCTACTTACGAATGGTGTCATTGATTTGGAAGCGGTTTTCGGATGCCCATTCATTGTACATCTGACTATCATTTGATTTAGGAACAACCCAGCCATGTTTTCCTCCAACTTCAAACTCGAAAGAGGCTGTGAATGTAACTTGGAAGCAAAGGAATGATGATGAGGGAATTGAATTTAGAGGGGATCAAAGGAGGGTAGCCATTGCTGTGAGAAGTTTCTCTATATTTTTGAGCTTGTAGTAGCAGTAGCAGTAGAAAACAAATGAGACCAAGCGGACTTATAATGGACTGGCAGCCTAGGTTGTTACAATATCTGGAGAGAAACTAGGGGTGAAAAGAGGATTTGGTGGGATCATATGCGGGTTTTTTCAAAATTAACGTTTGACTTAGTAAAACTGCTAGACTAGGATGTTCTTGGGCGAAACAAAGTGAAAAGAGACCCAAAAGTGTGTTGAGCAAAATGTGCTAGTAAATAACTATATTAGGCATCTAATTCTTTTCGAATTTAAAATTCAAACCTACTGACTGTAGTATATATTACGTTGTAGGTGTTAATTCTGATTTATCAGACGCTTTTCAAGAAAAATGAGTATCAATCAAATAAAAATTAGCTAGGAAGAGCTCGTGTATGATATGATTATATCTTTATATTAGTTCTAAACAAACATAAAGTGCCTTGACAAGGTGTGTTTACATATATATATATATATATATATATTTATTTATTTATTTACCTTTATTATTTTAATTTTTTAGAGACAATGTGTATGTCGTCTATATTTAGTTTTGGGTTGGGGATAGAGCCCAACTCCCCCGGTTGGGAAAAATTAATTTTTTAAAAACATATTATATTTATGGGTCTGTTTGTTTTGGCTTTTTTTTGGCAGATACAGACACTTTTTCAAACTTTTTTCTAACAAATTATTTATCAAGAAATAGATATAGATAAAAAAAAGTTGACAGTTCTCATCAAAAGACCAAATAGAACAAATATAGATAAAATTTAGATGCAAATCGAATATATTTTACACATATCATTTTAAAAAAGATACAGATACAGATAAAAAACAGACAATCCAAACAGACCCAATATATCTTATAGAGCAAAACGTAACATTCCTTTTCTTTATTTTTTTTTCTTTCACACTAATTAATAGTATTAAATTCAATTACTATAAATTTATACTTGGCTAAAAAAAATTTCTTAATAACTATTTTTTATTGGCAATACAACCAAAAGTCGGTTCATATTAAAATAGTTTTGATTTTATCACATAAAGTATTTGTAAATGACACTAATTATATGACATAATTTATTAACTTTTTTCTTTTTGCAATTATGTTATGAAAAAAATGCAGATAATTAAATATCTGTCTTATTCAAATAAATTTTCTGATTTTTATTAAAAACAAAGCTTATATAGGTTTCATGTATTAATTTTATTTTTTCTATAAATTAATACTTAATTTTCAATTAATATGTAAATATGTATACAATCTCTTTCGAAGTCAAATACAGAACCCCCTCAATCATTTATTGAAAGAAGTTTATGTAAACTTGTAAAGTTTTAAAAAATATCATGTAGAAATTATTAATATAATTCTTTTACATGTATAAGACGTGTGATGTAATTCCAATAACAAGTTGATACATATATATAATCCTAGTATTAGCTTAATTTAAGTCCCCATCCCTAATCATATAATTTGGTGTAATCCTTATTATTCTAAACTAACAATAAAGTGCCTCAACATGATTAAATGAGTACATATTCATATATGTTTTTTTATACTGTAATATAATATATATGCATTGATCCATATATATATATGTTTGTTGATCATATATTCATATAAAATATTGAATAAATATTATATATTGTCTTGTTTAGTGTGTGTATACCATATATAGGTTTATTATATCATAATAAAATATATTAGTAGACATAAATTATCTATCTATTATTATTAAGTGAATCCTTTTTTATTTGTGTCAAAAAATAAAGTAAACTATTACAATGTTTTTACACACAAGTGTGGGTGCATAATCTGCTAGTTACATACATATATATGTATATTGTTATTTTACATGTCTGTATATAAGTATCGTATTACATAAAAATTTGTTATATGTTATTTTAGTATATATGTATAAAATATATATGATTTATTTTATCGTATTAAAATATAACATTAATTTTGCATTGTAATATATATTTGTTGTATGTATATGTTTGTATCTTGTTACATTATTAATATAAATGTTGCTTTATATTATATGCATATATGATACATTTTTAAGTAATTGCCTATAATCTATAAATATAATATATACATGTAATATTATAGCTCGACATAGTATATAGCAATATATGAATTTATAGATAGTAAATACATATATATATATATATTATATTTTGCAAGATTGTAAGATATATAATTATGTTGTGTTGATATGTATCCGTACATCATCCATATGACATACATAAATGTCTTGTTGTATTCTAATGTATATATGCATGTAAATATACATACACATATATAATTTATAGTATTTATATGCATTAATATTTATAGATGTAGACATAGGCATAGTTCGATTCTAAACTAGAAATCAAACTGGAACAGTCACCAGCGATTCCATAACCTGAACCGGATCAGTTGGGTAGCTCTAGAACAGGTTATGGAACCACCGGTTTCACGATTCCGAGGCAGTTCTTTGACCTAGAACTAGTGGAACTAGTAGTTCTTTGGCTTAGAACTAGTGGAACCAGCGATTCCACCTGGTTCAATTGAAAAAAAAAAGAGAGAAAAATAAAAAATAATATTAAAATATAATTATTATATTTAAATTATTTCATACAAATAGTAAAATTTAGTACTTATTTATAATATTTAATATGTTATTATCAACAACACAAATGAACATAGCTTAAAATCATATATAATTAGTTTAAATAAACTTCTTCTAAAAGCACAATTCGTTTTCTTAATAATATGAGACTATTTTTTGCATTGTAATTTTTTATCTTTTGAGTATTTCACAATCCCATAGTACTAACTATAATTGATATTGAATGTGTTTGTATACGTATAATTATGTATTATAAACAAAGTTTTTTAATTTTGGTTAAATAATTTAACACTTTTATATCCAATAATTATTTTGATTTTAAAATTTATTTTATTAAAAATTAAAAATTTTTTTTTATTTTTATTTAAAACAAAGATAGTTTTGAGGTCCAAAACCAGAACCGAGAACTGGTGGTTCCATAGAATCGGATCGGAATCGCGAGAGATGATTCAGTTCCGGTTCCTCAATTTTAAGACCCGGTGGTTCCAATTTCGAAACCGTGATGATGTCTATATAGATGTAAGCAACGTGTTTGATCTTGTCGATAAGTACTTTAATGGTAATTATGTATATCTGTAATTGTAGTTGATTTTTTCAAAACAATGTCAATGTTAATTAAACTTTAAATTTTGTAAAGATGGCATGAAAAACATGTGTACTATTTTTGAGAAAAAAATCACAATAATATAAATTAGAGAAAAAATTACAAAATTATCATCGTTGTATTGCATGTTAAAGATGTAGTGCAAGAATCTAAATAAGTATCACATTTCTAATATGCGATATAGAGATGTACTCTAACAAACTTTTTAAAATAGGTGTATTACATAACCCATATGCAATATAGGTCTAAATGTGTATCCAATGCTAATTATGTAATATACTTTGAATAATTAATTATACGTGTACTTGCGATACACAAAAAACCTATATATTGCATGTTCAACATGCGATATAGCAATAGTAATTATGTCATTATCTTTATGCAATTTACATTTATATAATTTCTTTTAAATGATGGTTAAACATGAAATAATATTTGTAAAGATAGAATAAAAAAATACCATCCTCATAAAATGTAATAAGTGGACCGATAATAGAAAGGAAAGCCCAATGAAAATTCTCAAGCTAAGTTTTTGTACGTAAGCTGATAGGATCTATCCCAACAAAAAATATTATCATATTATTTAATCACAAGCAATGGGCTTTGGTGTCTTTTCATTTTACCAAATCATTCATTATATATTATTTAAATTTCATGTATTAACCATGCTAATTGTATAATTCTGATGAATAAATTTTTATTTTGCTAAGGTTATAAACGTCAATTGTTATAATTACTCTTTATATCTCTTTTCAATTTCAACACAGTTGGATTTTATGTTCTATATTTAACCTAACAACGCATTCTCTATCTTTCTCTTCTCTCCCTATTTTTTCATCATTTCATGATTTATAGGTCTACAGTTAAAAATTCTTACCGAAACTAATGTCTCCATAACATTTTAACTTATTTTATTATTTTGAATTTGATTGCTATATAAAATCTTAGTTTTCTCACAGCTGATGTCATAGAATGGGGGGGCTATTAGAAGTGTCATTCTATTAGATAAAAGTACTTTTCTTTTAAATTCAATGATTATATATTTTAGCATAATGCGTTGTTTAAATATAAGACATTGAAAGTCCTTTTTTCTTGTCTTTTTCACGTTGATTTCAATATGGAATAATGATAAAATTAAAGCTGTAAATTTAATAAATTTTGTTGTGATTCTTTGTGAATGTTATTGGATTTTTTTTTTTTTTTTTTTTTTTGCCCCAAGAATGTTATTGGATTTGATGAGAAGGAAATGAAGGATTTTATTAAAATCTCTGCAAATTCCTTTTGATTATCTCATAAAGTATTATGTTGTTGCAGGTTTTGACTATCATATGACGGGGTGCAACAAAAAAAAAAAAAAAAAAAAAAAGAACGGAGAAGTCTTTGAGGCCGTTGATTATACCGCCACGTTGATGGCTTTGAAAAGTATGATAAGCAGATTAACCGTGTAATAGAGGATTGATAATAGAAGTCACAATGATAAATTGAACGCTTTTATGTAATATTTAAAAAGAATTTGATACAATTGAGGTATGTAGGGAAGGACCAGAAACACCGATTGTTGTGCATACAATCCATTAGTCAATTGAGAAATCAGTGCTTTTGTATTGTTTTTAAATATAGAAATTACATATGAGATGACTTTTAGTGAATTATGCTTACATTTGTTGATGCCGCAGTTTAAAAGGGACCAATTTGTATTCATAATTAGCAGTCTTTTCTGTTAGATATTTTAAAATTCAAAATCTAGAGAATTAGTAGTAAATTTTTATTTTATGTCGGAATCAAGTTTAAAAACCTTTTCATTGTTAATAACTCTTTTTTAGATTCCTACAAATTGTGCAATCAATTAATTGATAAATAAAGAAGTAAACATGTACAAAAAAAATTATTATCTCTTCAAATTTTTTTATATTATTTACCTTCGCTGAATATGTTCTGACGTAATTGAGGCAAGTTTGCTTGCCAGATCATATCCTTATGTGTCCAATTCTGCTTACAGAGATAGTAACCATAAATTAAAATTTTTGAGCACTATTGTTGTTGAAATGATCTATATACCACCAATAAAATCTAAAATTTGATTATAAAAGTTGGGATATGATTAGGAATTTCGAAATGAATAAAATGAACTAGATGGACAACTAAATTAAATTAAAGTTGAGTTTGGTTAAAGGTTTTAGGTTGTTAAAGACCGACAAATTAAACGTAGTGGAGTTAGAGAGTTGAGACCATGCCATGTGGTGCTCTAAGAGATAATGCTAAAATCCCTAGGATCTCACCCTACTAGCTCCTATATAAATATTCCTTTATTTTCTTCCTTTACCTTTTAAGGAAGCCTCAAAAACCCTAAGATTAGATTCTCTAGACCTTAGCCTCCACTTAATGTTATTATAAGTAAGATTAAAGGAGGATCATCACTAATCTACCGAGGTTATCTGCTTCATGATAGAAAATGAAATGGAGATGATCTAGAAGAAAAAGAAGAGCAACAAACATAGTGAAATTCGAAACAAGATGTGCTTGAGATTTTTAAGCGTTAGAATGCAAAGTTTATAGTGTTTTAAGTGCATATTCGACTCTTGGTATTATAAAGATACAGTGGTAGGATATAAGACTATTAAAAAAAAAAAGAACATGTTTTGAGTTGGAGTTTTGCTAGAAACTAACTTCTGGAGGAAGTAGGTGTTAACATGTATCTAAACTATGGGGAGAAAGAGGAAACTAACATAACGTTTAAGGTTGTTAGTGTTAAAGCTATTAAATAAAGAGTTCGTACATAAAAGTTCTTAAAATTTTGAAAAGACCATGATGAAGTTGAGAGATTGCTGTTAAAAGTTGATGGATTAAGCTTTTAACTTTGATTAAACATGTTTTAAGGAAAAGGGAGATAAAATAGGTGGGTCTGGATATGAACATGACCATCCAACACCTCTAAATGAAGATTCTCAAAAGTACCAAAAACTAACCCAACCAAAACATATAAGAATTCCCAACTATAAAGATACATGATCGAAGCATGGATTGTGCTTTAGTTTAGTAACTCACTAGGGCAATAAACTTGAAATTTAAGGGTACATGACTGATACATGGCCATTGTATTGGATCTGTTCCTCACTATTCTCAAAGTGTAACTATAATACCATAAATTATATGTCTACTTAAATTTTGGTAATTGCTAAATGGATAATAATGTCTCATGGAAGTTTTAGAAATGTCTGAAAAATCATCCATATTTTTTTTGCAAATTTAAATATCAATAATTACCAATATGTTTAATAAAAGACATAATCAAAATAAATAAATATATATAAATATGCATATACAAGATCTATATCAAAGAAACATTTTCAACAAAATAAAACATAATAGTATAGTTAATATATAAACTAGGGACTATAAGCAATAAGTATAAGTGAACTAAGGCTCGAAAATAATTCAAAAGGTACAAACAAAAGATAATAACTCATTAAATAAAATTGCTAAACCTTAAAAATTAGTAGAAATATAAGACGATTAATTCTTAGAGCTTATTAATCAATAGAGAGAAATTTTAAGATAAATCACTAGAAATAAAAAAAATAGGTGTTATTGCCAATAACAGATGAAAATCTACAAATCTAAAACATAAATTAAATTTCGATTTCACAAACATGAAAATTAGAAAATTCTAAGCCTATGGAGCCTAAAATCCTAATTAAGTCTATCAAGCCTGGAAACTTTAATCATATATACGATTACTCGATCCTATAAATATACTAGAAATAACTAGAAATCAACTAAAAACTATCTCTTATGAAATTAGAAACCTAAGAATTATTTTCAACATCATTGTCTTGAATCAATTAATAATTTGTTCGTATAATCATCAATATCTGTCACAATATCATGAGTTAATTGTCTTATATACATTATTAAAACTTAAGTCAAAACCTGAAATTTCCAAGAAAATTATCTCCTTTGCAGTGACCTCCAATGGAAACATTTTGGAGAAAAATTCAATTCCTTAAGATTGGAAAATTTCTCCAAAATTCCTTAATTAATGAATAATAATGACATATATTAGTAAAATGCATTACACACAGACACAAGTTAGAGAAGCCACCACCAGTTCCTTCCCCTGGATGTAATTTCCACCATAAAATCATACAAGTTTCTTAATTATTTAATTCAAATAAAACCATACATAATAATTTAAAATTATAAATAAAGTAATATAAATAATTTAAAAGCTTAATTCTCAAAGTAATTAGTTTCAATTTATGATAGATATGGTAAACCTCTAAAAGTTTTTATCGTCAACATGGTGAGTTGACTTGATCGTAAGTTTAAATTCCGGTTATACAATTGAATTAGAATACTTAAAAATTTAATTGTCAGTAACAGAGCTCAAATCACACTAATAAATTGATCGCCTAGAATAAAAATATAACGCGTATAAGGTTTGAAAATTTGACCCATGCCAATATGAATCATTTTGATTATAGTTATTTTTTCTACAATTATTTCAAGATATAATAATTAATTGATAATTTAACAAATTTGCTTATAAGTCTAACACCTATTCTACTCTAAGGGATAAAACTTTATCCTACAATGAGAGGTAGCTAGAATTAAATAGTGTTATCCTAGTTGTTTTTTAATTCTTATTTGAATTATATGTACATATATATAGTAAGTCCTCTCTCTCTTTCCTTTCTTCTTCTTCTCTTTTTCCATTCTATTTCTTCTCCTTTTCTTTTTTTTTTTTTTTTTATTGTTGTTGTTGTTCACGTGGCTATTGCTTCTTCCTTCCTTCTTTGATCAACAACAACATCCACAATAGCAACAACAATCAAGGTATTGTCATCAAATTCCTCTTTTTATTTGTTTTATTACCCGGATTTCTACAACTGCTTTTGGTCTTCACAAGACAATCCACACACACACAATAGAGCCCTGCTCTATCACGCACACTCTATCGCTCATTGAACACCCCCACCTATGTACCAACATGAAACAACATAGCCGCACTACACTGGTGCATACATCATCACAACACACCACGCACACTAGCATCACCCTAACTATAACACTCTAAATTTAATTAAGGCACTACCGCAACGAATAATACTTTATGTATTATATGCCCATGCTTTCTTAAATGACATGTTTGTTTTAAACATTGCTAACAAATTTTAGTTAATAAAATTATTTGTTTAGATTTCTAAAACAATTGGATTTAGTTACAGAAAAATCAGACCTTATAAAAACATAATAAAGGTCTCTACTCCAAACAGAGCAGACTAACTTTCCAAGAAATAAAATTTTATAAAATCTTTTACAATCTACTCTCAAGAGTATATCAACTTTCCTAAAAACAAAGCTTTTAAAAATATTACAAAACTTATGGGATTCTTAGCTAAGCCCTTAAAATAATATTATAAACTTAAAATATAAATCCAACTCTTTAAACAAAACAAAATAAAAACAAAAACAAATGAAATCTCAGGTTCTAACCTACTTCATTCATCTAACACTGCCCAAAGCCCGAGCTAAGCATCATCACTATCTGTCGTCATCAACAACATCATTATCATCCCATCATCAACATCAACATCAACACCATCACCATCACCATCACCATCACCATCACATCACATTCATCCTCATCATCATCAAAATCATCAATCATCAAATCAAGACCTGGAAAAAACACAACAACAATAAGAATGAGCCGAAACCCAGTGCACAGTAATGCATATACCCACAGAGTGGCACACAAGCCTTACTAAATGCAATACAACAAACTGCAAGTTATTATCTTTCATTTAAATAGATCAAGCAACACGGGAGTACTCACACTTTAGAACAACCCACTAAGAATCTGGGGGTCCTAAGTAACCACATGACACTTAGGGGGTTGATATAGGCAGTTCAAATACCTTATCTCCTAGATGATATAAACGATAAAGAAAAGTAACGTCCTCTTGTGTTTACAGCTATTACGCTCTTTACTTAGTCTTAGTCAATAACATTGTCTAGTTCAACCGGTCTCATAAACATAGACTAAACCATGTTATATCCCGAGCTTAAGTAAATGTTATGTTGATATCATATACCCCATCGGCTATCTGCTGAGCCATGTACAAATGTCATTACATCATAACAGGGGTGGCTTAAGCACCTGAACTACTATGTCCGCTCGAACAAGGTTACCGCTCCCTCCAACCGGATTCAACGGCACATGCAAAAACAACACTGAATTCTTAGGTCGTCTTTAAGTTCTTAATTCATTTTAGATGCCTATCCTAACAATCATCACACAAGTTACCACATACCTTGCTAATTCAAATTCCCAACATAAGCAAAGCATAGGCCATAATCCATCTCAAGAGATAAACCAAGTATCAATATATATGTTCAATAATTAAACACATATAAGCA
The DNA here is from genome assembly GCA_024138025.1 of Combretum micranthum. Taxonomy (NCBI): domain Eukaryota; kingdom Viridiplantae; phylum Streptophyta; class Magnoliopsida; order Myrtales; family Combretaceae; genus Combretum; species Combretum micranthum. The sequence continues at coordinate 340,683 of JAMXBD010000452.1, read as the reverse complement.
ATTTAATTAATTTTCCACTTATATCAAACTCATTTTATTACCTTATTTGATTAGACACTAAATAGGAATCCCGCTATCGCAGCAAAAATCGCCCCACCAAAATACAGACAGTTTTCCTTTGTCTGTCAAAGTATTTCTTTTCACTTTGATTATAGTATTTTATTACAAAAGCATCAACAAAGCATTCATATTCAAAAACATTCATTTCTGAAGCAAATATGCATTTGAAACAATATATTTACCATGTAATTTATGGTTTATCTTAACATATCATTCTAATCCAATTATTAGCTATTAAAACTATTTTAACTTAATCTTAGCGAATTTGATTATAATCAATCATTTAATTCAATCACTAAGCCAAGATGATTAAAACTTAATCAATCTAATTCATTTTATCTCATTGCAGTTCATTAAGCCATGTTGAACTTAGGATGATTATTTTATATCTAACTTCTATATTTAATACAATTATTTGTTAAATCTATAAATTCACTAAACTCATCCTTAATTATATCAATTAGCTATCATATCACATTAGCTATCATTTACTTATTTCATTTTAGCTCAAAAGATTCATTTTATACTTAACTACACACATGTAATAAGCAAACATAAGTTTTTAACTTTGTTTGGAAAATGTAGCAGCTAGAATCAATCAAAATTTAAGCCTTTACACTTTTATAATTTGCAAAAACTTAAAACATGAAAGTAATTTTATAGCAACTTGAATCACCTCAATCTAAGTTTAGATGAAAAAGTTATGATCAAATTATGGTCAGATTACGTAATAGGGAAGGCTAAACGACTTGCTACACGGCCGTGCTCAAGGCCATGCTAACCTAAAAAAAAGCCCAGATTCGAATTTTTCCCTTGCAAATGCTCAGCACAGGCTCCTATATGCCTATGCACATGCCCGTGCAGACCCAAAAATTTTGTCCAAAAGCAAAAAATTGTCCTTAACACCTTTTGCATGACTTCGTGCATGCTCGGGTTGCCCCTGCAACTCCCTATCACAAGTTCTTTCCTCTTTTTCCTTTTTTACATCTTTAATCCATTTTTAACACATCCTACTTCAATTAAAACATCATACAAGCAAACATACAATACATGAACACAACTTCTAACATTAAAAATCCCATTTCTCATCATCAAAACACATCCAACTACTTCATCAAACCCCACAACTACTATTCATCATTTTCCTGAACAATCCAACATGCATCCACCAATAAATCAACACATACAAACATAAACGACAGCTAAAACAAAGTAAATATTAACTAAAACAAGGAAAAACAAGACTTGTCTCTTCTTTTAAGTAAAGCAACTTCTTCTTCTTCTTCTTCTTCTTCTAACTTGTTGGAGCTACTTTTAACCTTGATTTCCTCTTCCTATCTCCATTTCTAACTTGATTCTCTTTTAATTCTCGTTGAAATTGAGATTTTTGAGAGTTAAATTTGAGAGAGAAAAAGAAAAAGGAAAAGAGAAGAAGAGGAAGAGAGGATACGGGAGAGAGAAAGAAAAGAGAGAGAGAGAGAAAAAGAGAGAAAAAGAAAGAAAGTGAAGAAAGGAAAGGAAAAAGAAAAAGTAAAAGTAAAAGGACAATGATAAAAATTATGATATTTTAGAATAAGGATATTAGATTTAGAGCTTTTAGATCAATATTTTTAGTTCTAAAAATATTTAAAGTAAATTATTCATATATGGGGTTGAGAAGTTAATACTTGTGGTTGCTCATGTTTGTTATTTGTGTTAAAAATACTATAAATTATACTAAATAAAAAGTATCGGACGTTGATTTATTATTTTGATTTGCGTCAGTATCTGATATTTGCTTGATTGTTAAATAAATGGACTTAATAAATATTGGTTTGATAATTAAAAATCAATCATGCATTGTATGATTGCATTGTTGAAGACCACCACTACCACACAATGGCATGAAGGATCATGGGCATAGAGGACCAAAGTAGCATAACCTAGTGTGTACCATGGGTCCTGTCCTAGGGATGGGAACTAAGTTGTCCTAAAGAGACGGCCCATCTTCTAAGGATGTGCCGAGGTTACTATTGTGAATGATCTTGCTTCGGGAATAAGGATATATGTATAAACATTATTCTCTATATATGAAAGAAATTGTGATGTGATAAAAATTGTCTTAAATTCTAAACTAGTAGAGTTTTTGGGTGTTAATGTGTAGATGTACCCTAACCTTTGATTTGGAGGACGAAAATCCGATCTATATATAGCTGCTGGTTGGCTATATATATTTTTTCATTTGCTTGCTTGCATTTCATATGCTTATTTTAATAAGTTGATTGTTATTGTTTGAACAATATGGAGCAAGGATATACTTCATTCAGTTAAATGTAGCTGACTCCCCAATAGTTTGTTTTTGTAAGTAAATTGAAAATTAGGAAGGGATTATGGAAGGCACGAAAGTTAAGGAAATAACTACAAGTATGCAGTAAGGCATGTTGTTTTCTAGGATAGAACATGATAACCGGGTTAATATTTAAACTTGGCTTAATTGCCATTTGTTAGTTTCCGCTTGGCCACTTACCTTAGGAAGTGGCACCCTCGACTAGGTTACGAGCCTGATCACAACTTTGAGAGGTCATGATAGATTAGGCCCTTAGGCCTCCATGAAAGTGTGGTTGGGCTTGATAGGTAGTTAATAGGGAAATTTCTAAGATCGAGCGGTCAACTAGGAGTAAGTACGAAATTATGACAAGTTATGTGGCATTATGGGACCTTGCATAAATCGTTACAATGGATCATGCTCATTGATGGTAGCCTATGAGAGGATGGTCCAAACGAAACTATTTCCTTCTTTTCTTTTTTGTGAGTTCTTGGGACTTATCAAACCCTCCTCTTCGGTATGTGTTCCACTAAAGGAACCTTATCCTTTTGGTTTGGTAGGAGTCTTGAGTACATTTGTGTGTATTGGTATTTATGGGACACTAAAAATACTTGTTTGTGGGCTTAAATCTTAAATAATGAAATTCATGCTTGTTGCATTAGTATAAGCATGTATAACATGCATGTGTGTGCTTGTTACCCCGTACTGAGTTTCACCGCTCACTTTTTACTATTTCAGTTTTTGAGAGTGTTCACCTCATGGACCTTCACTATAATTCTTTTGGGTATGGATTTGGTGAGGCGAAGGAGTAAACCTTTGATCTTTCACGATTTTCTAGAGACTTGAAAGAGAGACTTAATGTTAGACTAAAGGATTATTGTAATGATGTTTAAACATGTTTTCTTTTAGGTTATGTGCCAAACATATGTACTTGGGTTGAGCCTAGCTTCCTTCTTGCTCCTTTTTTCTTAGACTGCCTAATTACACGTTTTGCATAATGGATTCTCAATTGTTGACAATTCGACCAATGACGTTTTTTTTTTAATTATTAGTACACTTAATCATGATTTCACAATTAAAACTTGATTAGAAACCCATCTAGCTAACAGAAGCTTTGCACATGTTGCACAGAGGTGTTATGTGCTGAGGAACAACCACACCCTTATATGCTTAAGGACGAGTTTGTTTTAGCTATCATTAAGTTTGTTAATGTAAATAGCCACTTATCTTCTAATTCTTCTTTTTGACAATATATGTCAAACAAGTGATGGATTGAGTTCCCTCCTTGAATCTTTTGTTGCTAATAATTCTAATTTTTCATTTTTCTAATTTTTTTTAGTACAAAAGCAAGATAGTATTACCATGAAAGTTTTTAAACTTTTACTTTATCCCTCCTATTCGCTACCTAGTTAATTCATGTTTTCTCTTAAAGAAGATTGAATTTAGTGAAAAGAAGAATAAGGTTTCTCCAAATTGAATTCGAGTCACACTTTATATTTGATTAATCCGACACACTGTCATTCCTCGAGGGTACCCTAAACATGACAGCCTGTTGTACACAATATTAAAGTCTATGAATGACTACCTTAGTCATACGAAGGCTTTCATATTATGTACAAGGCATACGTCACAAGGAAGGGAACACTTCGGAGTAGTACAATTCATATTGATAACAATCATAGGAACAAGGTAAGAGAAATGCGTATCATTAAACGTGAATAAGGTCAATCACAATTATTAGGGGCATACCCCCGCTAATGTCCTCTAGTCTACATAACACATTTCCTAATGGTCTTCAAAATGTTAACATGACATATAATACTCATAAAGAAATTTCAAAAAAGTAAATCCATCTTATGCTCCCATTTCTTCCATAAGGCTCAAAAATCCATTGATGATTTCCTTAATGTCCCGATCTTCGAATGGAGTCTCTAGCATACCTATTTCAATCAAAAACCTTGGGGGTGTAATCTTATAACGAGCTTAGCGAGATATTCCCTCTTTATTCGTACCTTTAATACAATCAAGTTAATTAGTTTCCAAGCATATGTTATGCATGCTATGCAACAAACACATGTTACTGACAATTATGTATGGGTATTCATTACGCCCTCCATATCAGAGGTCTCTACTTTCTTCACTGCTAATCCCCGAGCACTCTGCTCACAGCGATCAATTGGAACGGCTCATCCTTGGGATGTATCCTCGATACACCTTAGTTCCTTGAAAATGAGCTTGACCTTCGGCCATTTCGATTCGTTGCATAGGAGTAGCGGTCTTTATTATATGACTTGATAGATGTAATGCCTGTCCGTTTAGTTTATATTAAATCCAAGTACAATTATGGTATACTTAAAGGGGATCAAGCGAGTATCATACACAAATAAACAACATGCAATATTAATGATATACTTAAACAATCATTTGTTGGTTTTGATATGCTTAGTATCCATCGTCACACATACATAAAAGCATGTACATTTAAACTCATAACCCCGTTCATATTTATTTTATCTTGTACTTATCAATCCAGTGCAACTATCTATAAGCATAAGCAAGATAACAAAATAATAGGGGAAAACTCACTCGTCCATATTGCAATCTTCTGAGTCGTAGTAATCCTTAAGAACAAGAGTCTCGTATCCCTCATTACCTAGACAAAAGAAATTCCCAGTATGAGTTGTTCATACAAGTTCTACCCAAACTTTCTAATTCTATCTTGTTATTTTTGTCAAAATCCAGATTAGGTGAAACCTCAACTTAAAATGGTCATAACTTGTTTATTTTGACTCAGAATTTCGTATGTAAGATGTTATTATCTACCTAATCAAAAAGATCTATCTATTTCTAAGGTTATTTTGGACATTTGAAGTTGTTTGGGTTCGAAAATGGGTTGGTATAGTTCTAACACGAAAATTCCAACCTCAATTTGTAATTCTTTCTAAATTCTATTTCATCTAAAAATTTCATGGCAAACATATAAATATTTCTATAGTTGAAAAATCCTTTTAATATATACATAGACTCGTATTGTATGCATGATTCTATTAATGTTGTCTCAAAAATAAAATTCGTAGATAATCTTTATGAAATATAGAGTTTAGTGAAAAGTCATTTTTAGGCTCGTGATTAAATTGTTATTTTGTAAATATGTGATTTAACAACAAGAAAGTCTTAATCTAACATATATATTTTAAGATCTTTAAAAGTTTTATATTTGTTCAAAAATTCTTATTAACAATTTATTTTGTAAAACATAGTTTTACCTACTTGTGATATAAAATTCAAGTGTATTTTCCCTTTTAAGAAAAATTCCCTAAATTTGACTTTTTGAACAAACCTTTAATCCTTAGATCTTGTCAATATGAAACTTAATTAAAGAAAATTATGATTCTATATTTATGTTAGAGCTCATGAATATTTTATTTTCATACTAAATTTCTTTTAAATAATTATTTTTTAAAACATGAAGCTTTATATGGTTATGAAGAAAAATCATTCTAAATCTTATTACTTCTAAAATGTTTTTAGTTTTAGCATGAGGGATATTAAATGAATGGCTTGTTCCAACTCTTTATTCTCATAATAACTCTTTCTGAAATAACTTAATTTATTCAATAATTTAATTTTCGTGTAAATATAATATTAGTTCTAAATGTTAAGTTTGAAGTGAATTTGATATATGAAAATGAATATGTAGAAATAGGTTTGATATACAATGTTTATTAATGTAAATTATTGATGTATGAATATGTGTGATGAGATTAATGTTATTGTTTTATGTATATTAATGTGTGTATAGTATAATTAATGTTTGTGTCTTTTATGAATTAATATGTATATGTTATGTTTAAAATTATCAAAACAACTTTTGAAATGCCTAAAAATTTGTTAACATGATTTTTCAAGAAGTTAAGCCCATTTTCAAACTCAAATTAAGTTCAAATTAGCCCCAAATTAAGCCAAGTTAAGCCTAACCCATATATACCCCAAAAGTCAAAGTTAGGATAAATTTGAGTCCATGATTTAATCAAATAAAACCTCTTTTGACAGCCAAAAAAATCTATACGAATTTTCCACTTTTCTTTTCCTTCTCTTATTCTTTTTTCTTCAAACCATAAGCCCTAAACTTAGCTGAAAACAAGCTCTTGGATTCAACAATTTTCTCCAAGCTAAAGCATCTTCATGTAAGTTAATGCAAGTATAAACTCTTTGTTTATTCTTTCTTGTAATATAGATATAGAATCCATGTTAGGATGAGTTTAATGTCATATAGTTTGAATAATTTTATGTATTAATGAATGTTAGGTTGTGTTTTGTTATTATATGAACTTATTATATGTGTTATGAAAGTATTGAGGAGTGTTGGTAAGGATTGAAGTTGATTTTGAGTAGTTAAGTTAAGGTGAAGAGTAGGAGAGGGATTGAATTAAATGAACTAGTATGATGTGCCAGAATGATGTTCAATATTGCTAGGAGCAGTTAATATAGACAGAAGATAGTATATGAAGCTAGATATGTGTTTGAAGATGGATTAAAAGTGTATTAGACTACGATTTTGCAAAGTACAAAACAAGGGAAACATAAACTTTTCAAACTGGTCTGTTTTTGCGTGTACGTCGGCATCTGGTACTTCAACACCACCGATGTAGAGGTGGTATTGAATATGATCAGAACCGATTTTTCTAACGCTACTTAAAACACCACCATCTTTTGTGAAGAAATTGGCCAGCGTTTATTTTTCAAATCTTGCGCCGGCTACTAGGGCTTCAACGTCCGGCTTTTAATCGGCGTTGAATGTGAACATAACTAATTTTTTTAACGCTGCTAGTGTATAATTCCAATACTGTCGGCATTCAGCTCTAATTTGCAGGTGCATGTTGCCCGCGTATCCCTTGAGTTTTTACAATTTCAGTTGTCCTTCTTTGCTTCATATATGGTCTTCCAATGAATCTATAAGTTATATAAACATGTTATATATATGAATTAAATGTTAAAGCTATATGTTAAGCTCATTGAATCTTTTTATATAGTTAACTTAGAATTACGTGTTGTGTATATATATATATATTCTACGTTTAATTATTAATTTGTTTTGATATTCCTTATTTCAGCTAAAGGTTCTTCAGTTAATTTCCCTCCGAGTGAATATAGTAATACACTATTGGGTACAGGTACGCAATAACTTGCTTGTTGCATGCTAAGTTTAAATAGAGTCGGGCAACGGCTTTTGAGCCTTAAATGAAGCTATTTTCTTTATGGAATAGATATAGGAGATGTAAATATTCAGACTGCTTATATCAACCCCTTGAGCAGTTGTTGTTACTTAGAACCCCTAAATTCCCAGAGCATGATTCTGGGGTTTGAATACCCTACTATTGTTTTGTTAAAAGAAAACTTAACAAAATAGTGACTTGATCGTTAATGCATTTCATTCGAATTAAGTTTGCTTAACAATTCGTTTTTATATTTGTTATTGCGTATTGAGCTTTTGGCTCACTTTTGCTGCTTTGCAGGTAGTGAAGATGAGTTATATGATGATCTAGGATACGGGTCAGATTTTGAGAGGGTCATGGACGAGTGGAATGAGTAGGACTCGAATGCCCTTAGTTTTTAGGAGAAGCTTTTATTTAAAGCATAATTCTCTATATATGAGGCTTGTTAAATAAGCCTAAGTTGTAAAAGACCTTAAGATCTCTTTAGGTTATCTTTTGTACTAAGCACAACTTGTAATTTTGTAGTCTCTTATATTGACACTAATCTTTGTGCATATAATGTATATATGTATAGATTGCTTTTATTAGCAATCTTCTTTTGTTTAAAAATGGTTTATAAAGTGTTGGTAGATTTAATCAAACAATTCTCATAAACTGTTAGTTTTATAACAACCTTACATATAATGTGAAAATGTTATATGTGGTTGGGGACTCGGTACACTAAATCTTAGGATTTAGTGGGTCGGGTCTTTACACTTTCTTTATCTATTAATTTCTCAACATTTTGGTATTTAAAGAGTTATTGGAAGAAAACTAAAATTCTAAGTTGTTACAAATGAGTGTCTAATTATTATAATTAGTATCTATATTTCATTAATTTCATAAAGAGAAAACGAATTTACTTCTTAAAACTTAGTTCCTAGTTGTATATCGATTTTATTTTTAAGTGGATTTTTAAGTTATCTTAGAAAAATTGTTTAGTTCTTAGTGTTCATCAAAGTGTTAGTATAAATCTTATAAATAAGTTTTTAAGAAAAGTTTGCATAACGAAAAATTATCAACATCAAGATTTAATAATAAATTTATTTTAGTATTTGAAAAGAGAGTAATTAAACCATTAAGTCTTGAACAAAATTTTCATAAAAACAACATTAAAAATTTATGATGAACCTATTTTTTTTTTTAAAGGTGGTTGTTGAATCATAATCATAAATTTTAATGGAAGTTTTTTCTAAGTGTCAAAAATTATTTTTATTGAGAGTTTAGTCTTATTTTCTTTATTAAAGAAAGAACTCCTTTTATTTTATCAAGACAACAACACTATGGTCATGCGTGAATATGAACTTGTTGCTAAGTAATATGAATAAAAATAATTCATATAAAGATAAAAGACATAGAAATAATATAAGAATATAATAAAAGTCAAGTATTGGGAAGTCACACTTAATATATGGGTTAAGTGGATCAGGTCTTTACAGTTGACTTTAGGGTTCCAGTTTAACTTTTGACTTTTTGATTTGTTCGTAATACCTTAAAATTTTAGGATTATTGACCGTGTTATATTTTTTTGGTTCCAAATCTATGTTTTGCTTTATGTTTTTATGATTTATTTAATATTCTTCAGTTCTTTGGATTGTTTAATCGAGTCTAAGGTTACGTGTTGACTTAGTTTGAGTTTCGATATTAATTGAATTTTTTATTCTAAAACTAACCGAAGGGTCTAAAGTTTTATAATGTTGTCATCGAATATCTGCTTGGATATACTGTCTCGATTTTCATGTTAGATGTCAGATAAATGGATTGTTTAGCATATGAATTTTTAGTTGAACAATTATTGATTTTTCCATCTTGTTTTTGAAGGTTCTCACTCTTTTGAGGCTAAGGAATTTTGTATTTAATCTTTTTTAGAATTTGGTTTTAATTTGAATCAGTTCTTAGGATTTTGATTTCGATATTTAACTCTAGGATTATTTTCTAAGGGTCTTGAAAAATTCAACAATTTACACATATGCATAGACCGAGTGCCTAATTGGTATCATGTTTGTAATTTGGGGGATATTTCTTTTAAATGCTATTCATTTCCCTTTCAAAAAACAAAATCCAAATACCAAAGTTGAGAATAAATTGCCTTTTCTATAGTTCATAATATTGAATGTTTAAATCATTTATACAAGGAAGGAGATTTAACATCTATATTGTTTGTTGAGAGCTTGTACTATCCTATCACCTATCTAATAATTAGAATAAATATAGTAGTTGGAATATTAATAATTTTAGTAATTTGATCATCGTTTGGGATGGCATGAGTTTTTAGATAATAATAGGACTAGTCTCATCAAAATTAATGACGGGATCATAGAATTTTTCTATTTTATACCTTTTCTTATTACATTGTCATTGTGATGTCATTATTATTATATGTAAGTACTTATTGTTATTAATGTTGATTGTCTTCTTTTCCAACTAAACAAACTTTGCCATTAATGTTGATTGTCTTCATTTCCTACTGAAAAAACTTTGTTGTTTGTAAAACAAGATAAAAAGTCATTTATTTTGTGCATCTTGAGTTGTATAAATGATTTGATAAATTCCTTCCATTTTAAGTTTGTTCAAGTAAAGTCCTTTAAACATATAATGTGTTGATTTTCCTAAATATTTATTTATATTGATTGTATATTATCATATCATTAAAGTGCAACAAAGCTTTTCCACCTTCTCTTCTTCTTCTTAAAAAAATTTTAAAAAATAATTCAAAAAAAATTTATTAGAATATGTTATCACCTTCTAGCTTAATAATTTTAAGGGTAAAATAGGTATTTAAAAAAAGTCTCTTTTGCCCTTCCACTTCACGGTATTTATTACTTTAGATATTTCTAATATAATCATTTTTTTCTTTAATTGAAGTAACTTTCTTTTAAGCAAGTAATAATGGTTAGCATTTTCAATTTCTATTTCTAATTGAACTTAAAAGCATTTCAAACTTCGACTATTACAAGTGGAAAAACTTTTACTTAAACAAATATTTGCAAAAGCTTATTTAATAAAACATGGGCACTAACAAGCCCTTAAATAAAATACAAATTTATAAATGAATCCATCTCTATAAAACAAAGCAAAGAAGAAACAAAATACAAATATATCTCGGTCCTATTACATTTCACTCATCTCCCAAATCTTCAGAATCGCCCAAAACCCGGGACAAACATCATCACATCAATCATCATCACCATCACCATCCTCATCAACATCAACATCAACAACAATAATAAGAACAACAACATCAACAAGAACTCATCATCATCCACTTCATCAACATCATCTTTATCAACAACAAAACCTGTAAAAAGAATAACAACAACAAGAATGAGCCGAAGCCCAGCACACAGTAATACAATCACACACGGAGTGGCACACGAGCTTAACTAAATGCAATGCATCAATCCACAAGTTATTATCTTTTCATTAAAATAAACAAATCAACAATGGAGCACTCACACTCCGGAACAAGCCATGGGAATCTGGGGATCCTGAGTAACGCTCACGACGCTCAGGGGGTTGATATAAGTAGCCCGAATACTTATATCTCCTAGATAACGTTATATTGAAAAAGGAACAGTAATCTCATCCAGGACTCATAGTCGCTACTTAACTTCACTCAACTTAATCCATAATATAATTCAATTTACATGCTCCCATAAACATTGAATTAAATCATATTACTTCCTCTCAAGAATAAGTAATCGTTACGCAGTTACCACATTCCTTATCGATTACCCGCCGAGCCTAGTCATTGCATCATAACTATTGGCCTAAGCGCCTATTATAATATTGTCATTGCATCATGACAACCCGCCGAGCCATATCATTGCATCATGATAAGTGGCCTAAGCATTTATTCTAACATTGTCATTGCATCATGACAAGTTGTCGCTCCTCGGACCGGATTCAATGACGAATAACACAACCAACACTCATCAATTATTAAGCCAAGTTTAAGTCTTAATCAGTTTAGGATGCCTATCCTAACATTCAACACGCAAGTTACTGCGTACCTTTAAATAAAATCCCAAACAGAGCCTTAGAAGGTTGATCAAAGCCAATCCAAAAGAATCAGAACCAAAACCAAAACCAAACATCTGTTTCAAGAAATTGAACTCACATAAGAACTTAAGCTAGCACTCATTCATATTAAATATAAACCATATCACAACCTATTATTCATATATCAATATATATATACAAAACAACATATATATATACGTATAACAACAAGTTACTCCCATAACAATATATATATTATATATAGATACAAAACAACATACTCCTCATGTTATTCAAAGATCACCCTAACACATTCATTTAACTCTATTATTTGTTACTAACCCATTTTAGCTTAACCTTAGTCAAATTGATTAGAATTAGTCATTTGATTCATTTACTAAGTCAAGTTGATTAAACTTAAATAATCTAAATCATTTTAGCTTAGTGAAGTTCATTAAGCCAAGTTGGACTTAGATTAATTACTAATTCATTATATATCTAAGATCTAGTCACTTAATCCCAAGTTAGCTTAAACCTATCCAAATTCATCAAATTTAAACAATCTAATCCATTTTAGTTCATTCAAGTTCATTTAGTCAAGTTGAACTTATATTAAGTAACTAGGTTCATTTTATGTTAAACTCGCATATTTAGCTCAATTATTCATTAAATCTATAAATCTATCTAAGTCATGTTTAATTATATCACTAAATCATCATTACACATCAAATATTATTTATCTATCTCATTTTAGGTCAAAAAGATCCATTTACACTTAACAATAACATTTAGAAATCAAAAACAAGTTTTTATTTTGTTTAGGAAAACACAACAGCTGGAAAGATTCAACATTTAAGCACTGATAAGTTTCTAATTTGTAAAAACTCAAAACATAAAAGTTGTAGATCTCTTTCTTATCTTTCCAACACAACTTAAATCACCTCAATTGGAGGTCGGATGAAAAAGTTACGGGCAAAATACAAAAGGACTACGAAACTGGGAAAAGTTGCAAAACGAACGCCGGTGTTCAACGCCGGCGGCGTAAATTGAAAATTTGCCAGCGTTAGAGGTCGACGATTCTGGTCCCCGAGTGCATCTTCAACACCGGCAAATTTTCTAACGTACACCGGCAACGTAGGATTCAACACCGGCAGCGTTGAATGCCAGCGTACATGCATTACACTGCTGTCAAATTTTCCCCTGTTTTCATTTTGCAAAAACCATTTGTTCCAATTGTTTCAAACTCCTCCAAATTCATTTCAAACTTCTTAAAACTTGTTATTTGATCTCAATACAATCTAATAAACACAAACTCTCACTTCAATCCATCAAACATCACTATAATCATCATAAACAACTTCAAACCCCAATTTCACTATTCATCTTCTTCCTCAACAAACCAACTCCATCAACCATAAACTTTACAAATACAAACTCAAACAACACTTCTCAACTCATATACATCATCTATACAACATTTAAATTCGAAATTATAAATAAGACGATAAATAGTAAACTATACTTAGCTTTTAGCAAAGAACACAAGTTGAAACTTCATCCTCTAGCTCGGTTTCCTCCATCTAGTTGATCTAGTCTTGATTCATCCTCTAGTTGGCTTTGATCTCGAGATTTGTTGAAGAATTTGAAGAAAAGAAAGAAAAATGAAGAAGAAAGGAGGAGAGAAAGAGAACCATCGGTTAAAGAAAAAAAATAAAAAGAAAGGAAAAGTGAGAAGAGAGAGGGGCAGAGGAATGAGAATAAAAGGGTAAGGATAAGGGCTAAAATTAATATAAAGGATTATAGGTATAGATTTAGAACTATCAGATCAAATATCTATAGTTTCAAGAGTATTTAAAATTTTGTTTCTGAACTGATATGTTAGAAATAAGAACTTGCAATAAGAACTTAATTTGAGAATTTATTTTAGATAAAAGATATTTAATTTGAGTTCTGGTTTAAGAACTAATAATTTAAGATAAGCAAATGAACTCAAATTTTACTAAGATTTAGGAATTAGTGTTTAGGCTAAGAATCAAGGATTTAGGAATTCTCTAAACACTTTGATGACATGGTTAGGGAATTTGAAACTCAAATCTCAATTAATAGCTAATTAAATTATATCAACTTGTCTAATTAAATCCTATAATTCATTTTAGTCATTTAATCTATCGAAACTCAACTTCTATTTTAGGTGAAGAGTTGGGGTATTTCAATATATATTAAAAAATTTGCAATGATTTGAAGATCCTTCTGTTATCAGTGAAATTTTTTAATGGATTATGAAGATAGTTTCTTAGGAAAAAAAAAAAAAAACCTTTTTGCTTGAAAGATTTGCTTCTAAAATCAAATTATTTTCTAAAAAAAGTTCCTTATCCAAACTTTTTGTTTGAAATATTTGCTTCTGAAATACTCCAAATCTTCACCTAAAATAGAAATTGGTTTTAGATAGATTTAAATGAATTAAATGAAGTATAGAAATAATTAGATAAGTTGACATAACTAGATTAATAATTAACTAAGTCGAATTTGAGATTTGAAATCTAAATTCTCTAAACAAGTCATTAAAATGTTTAGAGGATTCCTAAACTCTCAATCTTTAGTTTAAACTCCAATTCTTAAATCCCTGCAAAATTTGAGTTCATTTGTTTGTATAAAAATATCAGTTTTAAACTCGAACACCAATTAAATATCTTTTTATCTAAAATAAATTCATAAATTAAGTTCCTATTTTAAGATCTTAATTTATAACCTATCAATTCAGAAATCATCTTTTAAATACTTCTGAAACTATAGATATTGATCTGATAGTTCTAAGCCTATACCTATATTCCTTTAAATTAATTTTAATCCTTATCCTTTTCTTTTAATCTCTCCTTCTCTGCCTCCTTTCCTTTACTTTTATTTCCTTTATTCTTCCTTTCCCAACCAATGCTTTCTTTTCTCTCTTCTTTCTTCTTCTTTTCTCTTCTTTTTTCTTCTTTTCTTCCAATTTCTTCCACAAATCTCAAGATTAAATCTATCTAGAAGATTAATTAAAGCTAGGAGAGAAGCTAGATGAAGGAAAACAAGTTAGAAGTGTAAAGAAAGATCAATGTGCAAGTGTTCTTAAAAGATAAGTTGTTATTTCCTTGTTATCTTTGTTGTTTACTTATTTAATTGATGAGTTGATGTTGAATTGGGTTGAAAGTGTTGTTTATTTTTGTAACTATTGAGTTGAAGTTTGATATGAGTTGAGTTTGAGGAAGAAGATGATGAATAGTAGTTTGTGATGGTTTGATTGTTATTTGAAGTTGATGGAAGAAGATTGAAGTGTTAGGAGTTGTTATTAGAGTTTATTTGATGTTAGAATTGATGTAGGAGATGTATAAGTTGATGAAAAAGTGTAAAAATAGATTTTAAAAACAGAACAAGTTCGTAACATGCACCAGGAGATCAATCATGGGCGAGCAAAAGGGAGTGAAATGAACTAATTTTGTGTTTTCCAAACATCACAGGTGACCAAAGGGCGTGATATGCTCTAGTCGTGATCCTTCCCCTGCAGCTTAACATGTTTTTATAATTTAATCATAACTTTTTCATAAGATATTAGATTGAGGTGATTCAAGTTGCGTTGGAAAATTTAAAAAGAGATCTACAACTTTCATGTTTTGATTTTTTACAAATTCTAAAAGTATCAGTGCTTAAATTTTACTTCTTTCCAACTGATACATTTTTCAAGCAAAGTTAAAAACTTGTTTTTGTTTGTTTTATGTGTGTTTGCTTTAGCAAATGGATCTTTTTGGACTAAAATGAGATAGATATATGATAATTGATGTGTTATAATGATTGGTTAAAATAATTAAGCATGATTTAGATAGATTTATAAATTTAACAAATAATTGGATTAAATGTGTAAGTTAGACATAAAATGAACTTAGTTGATAATTCTAAATTCAACTTGACTAAATGAACTTGAATGAGTTAAAATGAATTAGATTGAGTTATTTTAATCAACTTGACTTAGTTTTTCAAATTAAATGAGTAAATCTAATCAATTTGGCTAAGTTAAGTAATATAGGCTTAATAACTAATGACGGGTTTTAGCTAGGAAAACATGATAAACCTTGTTCTATATGAGAAGTATATTGTTTCGAATGTTTAATTGTTTTGGATTTATATGTTTTTGAATATAAATGCCTTGTTGATGCTTTTGTGAATAAATAACCATAATCAAAGTGAAAAAAAAATACTTTGACAGACAAAAGAGAACTGTCCATACTTGGCAGGGCCATTTATCGCAGCATAGTAGAGTTCTAATTAAGTGTCTGATCAAATAGGGCTTTAATAAAATGAGTTTGAATAAGTGGATTATTAGTTTAGTTTAGTTTCTTAAACGAGTTCTTTCCTTAACAAAGTGGATGTTTGATTTATCTTCTGGATTATCTTTGAAATTCCTTCCGAGACTCTGTTTGGATTTCGTAATTCAGGTATGCAGTAACTTGTGTATTGGATGTTAGGATAGACATGAAAATGAACTAAGAACTTAAACTTGTCTTAATAAATGATGAGTATTGATTGTGCTTTACACCGTTGAATCTGGTTCGAAGAGCAACACCTTGCTCAAATTAGGGGCACGATAGTTTAGGCGCTTAGGCCACCCCTGTCATTTGAAATGACTTTCATAATTGGTTCAGCGGGTAATCGATGGGGAATTTGGTATCGGTGTAACATTTGCTTAAACTTGGGGAGAAGTACCATGTTTTAGTTCAACGTTTATGGGAACGGGTGAACTATATTCATGTTATAGACTAAGTTTAAGTAGAGTTGTGTAACGGCTAGAAACCCTAGATGAGATTACTTAATCGTTATGGTAAATTTATCTAGGATGGTATGAGTATCTAAGCTACTTATATCAACCCCCTAAGTATCGAGGTCGTTGCTCAAATTCCCACGATATCCCCGTTGTTCGGATTTTGAATACTCCCGTGTTGATTTGTTTACTTTAAAGAAAGATAATAAATTGTGGTTATCGCATTTGCATTTAGTTAAGCTAGTGTGCCACATCGCCTATGACTGTGTTACTGTGTACTGAGCCCGGCTCATTCCTGTTTATGTTTATCTTTTTACAGGTTGTGATGAAGTTGTTATTGTTGATGATGAATATGAGTAATGAGATGATGATTTGATGATGATGTGGAGGCTGTTGATGTTGTTGTTCTTATTATTGTTATTATTGTTGATGTGATGATGTTTGTCTTGGGCATCGGGCGAATTTGAAGATTTAGGAGATGAGTGAAATATAATAGAACCGAGATATATTTGTATTTTGTTTCTTCTTTGTTTTGTTTTTTATAGAGACTGGATTTATTTATATATTGTATTTTCTTTTAAGGGCTTGTTAATGCCCAAATGTTATTAAATAATTATCTACCCTTAAGAGTAAATCATAAAGTGTTTTTATAAAGTTAGTTTCTTAAAAAACTGGTTTGCTCTGTGGGAGTAGAAGTTTATAAGTCGTATTATAAAATTTGATTTTCCACTGCCAAATCCAGTTATTTGAAAATCTAACTAAACGATTTCTTATATTAAAATTGGTTTGACAATGTTCAGCATAAACAACTTTTTTAAAGACAACCTTATGTATAATTTATAAGAGTTCTACGTGGTTTGGGACTTGGTGTGCTTAATTCAAACTTGGTGTGCTTAATTTGAGAATTAAGCATACCAAGTCTTTACAACTTCCACAATCTTTCATATTCATCACTAATGTACTCATGTTCGTCACGATAATAAACGCTACAAGAAAAGCATACTAAATGCTCAGGGAATTAGATAGAGTTCTCAAAATTATGTTCCTTTTTTTTTTTTAATTAATATGTTCCACAGTGTTTATCAAGTTTTTCTTTTCTTTTTTTTTTTTTTTGTTTGTTTCCTTTTGTTTTCGCAATAGTTGGGTTCATTGGTATTTAATCCAAAAAATTAGTTTTAAAAACTAGGTAATAGGCTATGTTAGTATCAAGTCATATTTAATACACACATATATAACAATTCATTAAAATAAATAGGACCAACATCAATTTCTGGAGTAAGTACAAACTTTTTGAAATATTGAGAGTCTGTATAATTTTAATAGTTTTCAAGGAGTATTGGCATAATTTATCCTATTTATAATTTTTCTTTTCTAATTTATGATCCCTTTCTAAGATTTTTCTTATTCTGGACAATGTTTCAATCCTTAAGGACTGAGCAAATAATATCTTTATATATATGTATAAGTACATAGATGCGAATGTTTGACTACTTTAGTTGTATAATATATATTAATGATGATTATTAACTATTTAATTTAAGCACACACAATGATGTCTAATTAGCTAGTGTTCCCATTATATTACCTCAAGATAAAGTAGACGAGTTGTTTAAAAATAAACCAATATTGAGGTCAGAATGGTAGTTTTGAGTAAGATAAGTAAAGAGAGTTAAAATAAAATGAAAACTTTTGCTAACAAACTCCTCTTCATTAAATATCTCTTCTAAAATTTTCTTTGCTTCTATCTTTCTCAAGAATTTATAAGAAGTATAAGAGAAGATTAAAATTGAACTTCTCTAGGACTATAGCAGGGATGGACGCAGAGTCGGACCAATAGGGGCTCCGGTCCCCCTTCACTTGAACAAAAATTTTATTATAATAATATAAAAATATGTGTTATATTTTTATTTATAATAAAGTAATTTTGGCTCCCAATGATGTGGTTCCGCGTCCGTCTCTGGACTATAGAATTCTCCAACTTTATATGATCCCCTAAATAAGGTATTTCATTCTATCTCTCTCAAGAATCTCTCTTCTTAAATTTTTTTTGAGCTGATTATAAAAATCAATATAAAAAATATTTTAATAATTCAATCACATTTGGGTATAGGTTCTAATCATCTAATAAATTGGGTTTTATGAATTAAAAAAAGAAAAAGAAAAAGAAACAAGGTCGTATAATTTTCCACTTCTCTAAATCATATTACTCTTTTACATATAAGAGGATTTAAATTGACTAGCGAACTGTTAGCCTTGGGAAATCAAAGATTATAGTAAGAAACGAGTTGATTTATTCATCTATGATTTGGTTAGATTCCATAACCTTAAGAAAATTTATATTATAAGTGCGATACGAAATTGAATCATATATGTAGCGTTATGTAATGGAAATTAAAGATTGAAAATTTCTTAATTGTGAAATAAACAATCTTAATGATGTGACAATAATTAAAAATAATGTTTAGAGCTTAGGGTAAATTGAACAAGTATTTCCTTCATATAATCACAGATTTTCCAATCAAAGTGGTGGTTAGTCGGTTCGATATTATTATTATTATTATTATTATTATTGGAACTCAGCGGATATAATATCTTTAGTTTGTTGAATCTGAATTCTATTGCAATTCAAACATTATCACTTCAAAAATAAATCCATCTGTCCTTGTAGGTCATCTTTTATGGGTTTATTTAGTTTGTCTTATTTTAAATTTTTTGTCAAGAAATAATTATATATGAAAATAAATATTTTAATTTACAAACAGATCAAAAAGACCAAATATAAATCAAATACGGATAGAATATAGATACAAATCAGTTATAAATGAAAATCACACAATCCAAACTGACCTCAAGTTGTTTAATTGCTTCTACATTTACTCAACCAAACTAGTCATTATTCTTTAATTGCACCTCATACACTTGTCCAAAACCACCTTCACCTGAAAAGCTACCGAGTTTCCAGTCGCAAAGTATGTTCACCATACGACAGTGGCTTTGCTCGTTTGCCATCACTAGCAACTCGAAACTTCAATTCGGATTATTTTGTAAGAGAAGGTGGTTCCGGGAAGTGTATAAGGGGCAATTAGAGATATTACTAGGTTAGGATTATTGGGTTGTGCCCAAAGCGCGACCAGAAGCTGTTGGACCTCTAGAATTTTTGGAGGCACATGTATACTATCTTCTCTAAACAGATATCTACTCGATTGGAATACCTAAGTACCTTAGTTTAGCATTAAGTAGTAATTCACCTATGAGTCCAAATTCATTTAATTATCATAATCTATAATGTTGGTGTTTGGAAGCAATTTGGTTTTTTAAATTATATTTTCTAAAATAGAATAGTTTTTCAGAAAACTATATATAAATGAACATAATAGTAAAGAGAAGATATTTAAAGTAGTTATATAAATATACCTATTAACTTTCCTCTCAAAAAATAATTTTTTTTTTTTTTTTACTATTGAAGCTGATAGTGGAGTATTTCACCATCTTAATTTATGTGTATATCTATAAGCAAATACTAGTATTTTTAGATTCTACGTCCTTCACATCATTTAAATTTGCTTAAATGTTCTTTAATATTATATTAAAATCTATTTGCTACTAACTAATGATAATGATTTATAAAAATTTATCCTAAAGATAGAGGTGTTTATGGTTTAATTTGATTTAGTTAATGGGTCAAACTAAACTAAATTGTACTTAAAACAGTTTGACTTAAACCCCAAATGAACTGAACCACTTTTATTGATTTGGAATTTAAATCAAACCGCTTTAAATATGATTCAATTTGGTTTGATTCGTCCAAACCACTTTTAAAACAACTTGTTATGGTTAATACTATAATAAATTTTTTACATTAACTAATGATTGATGTTCAAATTAAGGAATATTATACAAGATAAAGTTGTATAATATTATATCATGGCAACATTGCATCTTAAATTATACAGAAGACATGCAAGTCTAACTGAAGATGAGATACCGAAGTGAAGGAAAATTAGTATATTGGTTAAGGGTGAGAGAAACCAAAAAAAAAAAAAAGAAAGCTAAATAAGGTACAATGAATCGTTAATAAATCTTGAAACTAAAGATATTGCCTGTTTTATATTTTTTTTAATAAAAAATATTAGTATATTGGTTAAGGGTGAGAGAAACCAAATTGAAGTCATTTAGTTCAGGTTTAAGCAGTTTAGTTCAGTTTGACACTCGAGCCAAATTGTGAACTGTTTAGAACCTCTTAGAATCGAATTATGAACCAAATCAAAAAACAAAAGAATCATATTTTATGTTTTGTTTGGTTCTTGGTTCGATTCAGTTTGATGAATTGTCCTATCTAAAGATACTTATAAAATTAATTTGTCATGCCTCGAAATAAGGTCAAGGTGTATCTAATTGCCACGTATAATACTTTTACATTATACACACAAGTAGGGGTGGGCACAGATTGTTGGTTGGTTTTTTTTCCTAAAACCAAATCAAACCATAATTTACAATTTGGTTTTTTTTTTTTTCATCTCAAACCAAACCATCAAATAACGGTTTTGTTCAGATTAGAAATTTTTTTAACCATTAAATAACGGTTTTGTTCGGTTTGGATTATGGATTAAATCAAAATTCTAACTAAAAATTTTCTTTCTTCTATTTTTTTTATATTTATGTAGATACTTAAATATTTATTTCATTTTACAAAGTGCATATTATAAACCATAACAAAGTATTTTATGAATTCATCACACTTTCAATAGTTCTTTATAAAATCAGTTATCTACCAATAAAATACACTCATCAACCAATATACAGTAAGTCATAATTTATAATTTTAAATAGAATTACCAAGTCAATTATCTACCAATAAATTTAATTAAAATGAAAAATCATTTATCAACAAAATTCATTAATGAATAAAATGATCCGCTAACAAAATATATTAAACAATTAATACATAATAAGAGTTTATAATTGAATAAATAAATTTCATACTTTATAAAGTTAAAAGCTATTAAAAAAATAGTTTATCATCAACAAAAAACTACATATCATGAGCCTAAAAAAATTTAAAAATGAACAAGTTGTTTTTAATCAATATTTATCAAATAATAAATATCAAATGAAATCATATGAACATATAGTAAAATATTATTATATTTTTCTAAAACGGTTTGGTTCGGTTTTATGGATTGGTTTGGGTTACACTCCAAACCAAATCATAAATTTATGAATTGGTTCGGATTGGAAAATTTTTAAACCAAACCATTAAAAAAAACCATATTTTCAGTTTGGATTGGTTCGGTTCGGTTGGTTTTTTTGCCTACCTCGACACAATGTTACCTTAAATGATCCGTTTATGTTAAACATTTGCTAACCACTTTTAAATTCTAAAATCTATAATTAGATTCTAGAAACAACTTGATTTATAATGGTAAAATAAATCTTTCAAAAACATTTCATAATCTACTCTCATGAGTAGATTAAGTTCCATAAACAAAACCATACCATGATGTATCTTCATACCTTCCATGATGGTAAAACAAAGCTTGAAAGCTTATTACAAATTATTAGCTCCATAACCAGCTCTTGAAAAGAATAATACAACTTTAACAAGGTAAATCCAATTCATTAACAAATTAAACAAAAACAAGTTCGGCGACCCTGTTCGTCCTCAATCTTTAACAACTCCTCCCAGTCGACCCATGCTCGAGATTATCACCATTATCATTATCATCCAAATCATCATCATAACAATCGTCACTTTGAAAGAAGAACATAATGATCTGAAGTCCATTACAACAGTAACACAAGCACACACGAAATGGCACACACGCTTAATCTAATGCAATATAACAAACAACAGTTTAATCATTTTTTAAATTAAGTGAAACAAACAACACTAGAGCACCACACTTTAAACAATCTCTTGGAATTTAAGGGTCTAAGTAACAGCAACTACTCAAAGGGTTTATATAAATAACCTAGATACTTATATGTCCTATATGATATAATAGAAAAAAAAAAAAAGAAAATAGCTTTATCTAGGATAAAAAGCTATTACGCATCTCTTCTTGTCTTAGTTTATAATATAATACAACTCAATTGGTCTCATGAACATGAGCCATACTATATATCATTCCTCCAAGCCTAAGTAAACGTAAGCCCAATACTATTTACCCTATTGGCTATCCACTAAGCCACCTATGAATTGTCATTATATTATGACATACCATTGCATCATAGTAAGAGGGTGGCCTAAGCACCTAACTAAAATAATTTCTTGTTTATGACTCCTGTCCAAATTAATTACTTATTTAAGGTGAAAATAAAAATAATTACCAATACACAGTCGCTAAATCGAAACTTAGAAATAGAATAAGATAATTTACCCATATTGCGTTAATTAGACGTGATGTAATTCTTTTTTTTAAAGTATATCGTGTAAGCAGTCGCAATATCATGTGCTTCTTTTCCTCTTCCTCTTGCCTTCGTCATACCCGGTGTTTGTCTAATATCATGGAGAAGCACTTGAAATGGGCATCAAGTGAGCCATCAGAATCTGGGAAGTTATCTATGTCGTCTCCGCGGCGAGTGTAGGCTAAAGGCTAGTCCCAAGCTTTGTCTTCATCTTCTTCTTTGTTGTCTGAGAAGAAAAATACAGAGTCCGAGTTGGAATCAAAGTTAGAGCCAAGGATTGTTCATCTTGTGGGGGGTCTTGTGGGGTGTTAGGTTCTTCATTTTCCATTGTTATTTAGCAGAAAAAGTTAGAGTTGAAGAGGTTTTGAAATTCCATTAAAAAAGTTTCATCATACGGTCTTTTATCGCGATAAAGAAACATGATTTACGTACAAATAAAGTATATCCTATGGACAAAAAGCGATTTAGGTGTCATATCCAAAAATGATGTCGTGATTTCTTAACGTGATTTATGTATGAATTTAGCATATCCTGACTTATTAACACGATTTTGTAAAGTAAATTGGTATTTTTTTTCATATCAACCATTCGTTGGTAATTATTCATTATAGGAGAGGTAGACATATTTCTCACTCCACTTAATTATTATACCCAACTCCATACAAGGTTACCACTTCTCGGACAGGATTAAACGACACATGCACCGGCATCATTCAATTATTAGACCATCTTTAAGTTTTAATCCATTTAGGGTGTCTATCCTAGTGTACAACACACAAGTTACTACGTGCCTTTGATAAAGTCCACAATCTAAACAGAATCAGAGGATAGATCAGCTATCCATAATATATGTTTAAGAAATTAAATCATATAATAAATTAAGTAAATCATTTATTTATATTAACATATTTAAAAACCTATTTAATTAGACATTAAGTAAGAACCCTGTCATGGCTGTAAAAACTGCCCAACTAAGATATGGATTGTTCTCTATTATCTGTCAAAGTATTTCTTTTCTTTTATTTATAATTCATTCACTTTCATCAAACTTATTTTAAACATTCATTTCATGTAGCATGTATACATTTGAAATAACATACTCCCTTTATTTTTTATAATCTAGTCTATCACATTACAAGTTTATTAAATCTAAGCCAATTACAAGTTAAGTCTATATTACTTAACTTAGCCAAGTTAATTAGACTTAATCAATCTAATTTTTTTAGTTCATTGAGATTCATTAAGTCAAGCTCACCTTTGATTTATTAACTAAGTCCATTTTATATCTAAGATTCACATTAAACTTAGGTCTATTAACTAGTTCACTTTATATTTAAAATCCATATTAAACCTAGTTTAGCTACTAAGTTATATTCAATTAATTCTAATTATATAGATACTAACTTATCATATCTATTATTCATCTATTTTATTTTATCTTTCTTTCTTTTCTTTTCTTTTCTTTCCTTTCTTTTTCTTCTTCATCTTAAAAAAAAAAAAAATAGGGAGTTGATGATGCTCATGATGGAGGCTGTGATTTCATCACTGGCCTCATCACGCAAGTGATTAAAGGCAATAATAGGATCAAAGAAGATTGCACCCTCAATCAATAGTGGTCTAAGCCATAATAAGATCGCGTCAAAAATTGTGCCCTCAATTACTTTTAAAACTTTGCTCAGTCTCTACCACTTGCACACTCACGCTTGTGATCAGGGAAGAATCATCAATCAGTGGTGATCACGAGTTGTATCACACCCGTCATTGTCTAAAAATTTCAAAACAAAGGTTATCACGGGATCTATCGTACCTGTGATAAGCCAAATTTTTCAAATCACTTCTCATCATAAGTTAGGTCACACCCATGATCATGTTTAAACTCCAAATCTAAAATGATCATAGGTATCATCACAACTTGATAAATGCCCTCTGTTCGTTTTCTACGTTTTTCCCTTGTTTAAATCTTCTAAGTTAACTTATTTAACTACTTGTTTAATTTTACACTACAAACTCAACATATAAGTCATAATCATAATTTATAACAATCTGAGATATATTTCTACTTCATATATCATCAATTCATTTCATCAAACCTCTAGCCTATACATGCATAAATAACCTAGGTTTTGATATATATGTTCATATATCACAAGTCTATTAATTTTATCACAAACCCATTATATTCCTAGTTTTACTTCATCATTCTCATGCTTAATCAACAATCAAAACAAAGAAACAACTTAACTTACATTTTTGACAAATATAGGCTTCTTAATCTTCTTTACTAGTCATTTTCTTGTTGTTGAAGCTATCCTAAACTTATTTTCTATCTCCTAACTTTTTTTCTAACTTTAAATTCTGCTATAAAGTCATTGAATTTGAGATTTGAGAGTTAGATTTGTTGAAAGAAAAAGAAGAGGAGATGAAGAAGATGAAAATGTAGAAATAAAAAGAGAAGAGAAAGAGAAGGGAGGAAAACAGAAAGAAAAGAAGGCAGCAAAAGTCAAAAAGAAAAAGAGAAATAAAAGATAAGGATTAGGATATTTTTAAGGATATTTATGGACAAAGGTTTTAAGTTTAAGTCTTTCAGAAAATTATCTTATGTATTAAAAATAATTAGAAGGAAATTTGAGAATATATAGAATAAAAATTAATAATTTGAATTTAAAATCTAATTTACAATTTAATTTATAGATATTTGATATCTAGGTTAGATATTGGCTTAAGAACTTATATTATAAATAAGCAATTGAACTCAAAATTTATGAGAATTAAGGAAATGAAATTTAGGTTAAAATGGCTAAATCCGGGCCTTATAAAAATTTGAGTAATTGAACTTAAGAAATTTCTATTCATTTAAAAATAAAAAAGAAAAGGGGTTTAAATTTGATGATTGATAAGAAATTGATAATTCAACTCTTAAAATGGGTAGTTGAAGCACAAGATAAGAATTTAAAGAATATTTGAAATCTCAAATTTCAATTAACACATTTACTAATTCAATTATATTAATCGATCTAATCTTATTCTATTGTTTACATGTTTTGTTTAATGAAACTATTTAAATCAAATTCTAAACTAATTTTAAATTCAAGTTTAGAATTAATTATCTATAATACTATTCAATTATGCGGTTGCTAACTTAGCTAGGTGAGGATTTAGGGTGTTTTGTAATTTCTCTCTCCATAAATGGCAATAAAAGATTACAAGTGATTATAATATATTAAGGTAGGAAAAAAAACCAACCACCTGAACCAAACCAAAATAAAGATATGTTTTTCATAGTAATTTGATTTAAAAAAATTCTCAATCAAAACCAATCAGTAAAGTTATTATTAGTTTGAAGAGGTCAATTGCATTAATTCATAAATCAAACCAAATCATTTTAAATATATATATATATATAGTATTATTTTACTTGTAATTATAGATTTTCTTATAATATGACATAATCTTTTTAATGAACCTTTATGTTCCCATTACTTCTACATGATGAATAAATTAGGATTAGAAAAGTTATGCATTGAGAATATTATTACAAGTAATAGATTGAATATGTTGTATTCCAGCATTTTTTTTTTTACCGAAGATGAATTTTACATACTAAAAAGAAATTACATCAATTATAATCATTAATATAAGAAAAACGAAAAACGAATAGTTAGGGATATAATTTCCCAATTGTATAAGAAAACACTTCTCTTCCACGATCAATTTTTCCCACATAAGGGATAGAAATTTTCCAAAGAGAATAAAACTCAACCAACTAGTGAATATACTAGATCACATAAAAGAAATGACAAAATCTCATACAAGGAATGAAAACAGAAGAAATGACAAAATCTCATACAAGGAATGAAAACAGAGTAAAAAATATAAACAACAAATACATATAAAAATATGCTTATTCTAAAAGTTATTGACAAAATAATATTTGCTTCATCTCCACGCTCTTCAAATCTCCTGGATTATCAATGATGATTGAAATAGTAAAATACAATATGCATATTGTATAAGAGGTAGTAGTGAAAAGAGGTTAGAAGAGAAGGGTTTGTTAAAACAAACAAAAAAAAAAAACAAAAGACTTAGAGAGAGAGAGAGAATCATTATTAACTGTTAGTATCAATCCTCTAACGAATTCTAACATTTACTTCATATAAAATTATATTATTGGCAATGTGTATTTGAATGTTTACTTCAACTTATAAATTGCAGCATTAAACTGGGAATATAATTAAAAATACAATCATTCCCTTATTTGATTATTCGGAATAAGTCAAAAGGTACTTCAAATACTTTATATACACACACACACATATACACATGTTATAGATATTTTTTAAACATGTAATAAAATATGTATATGTTATATATGCAATCTATATTGTATAAAATACACACACACACACATATATGTAACATATTCATCATATATACATTTATATAAACATATAATCTATTTATTACATATATAACATTTCTAATCCGTAGATTTTGTGTTTATAGATTATGTATAAATTTTGAAACATTTGTTATACATGGTATGTGATGTATATAGCATAAAGATTGTGATAGTTACATACATATATTCTATATATAATTCGTATTTATATATCTAGAGTTGGTTATTCTTGTCACCATGTCATGTCCCCCGTTTATGTCTAAATGAGTTCGTGTCTGAAAGACCTTAATGTAGGACTTGACCCATTTATTAACTATGTATAAAAACCTAAACTCGTGATGTGACTGTTTTATACCATGTTTTGTATCTCATGGCAACCCATTGATAAGAAGATTTAGTATTTTTTTTTAATGTGATAAGAAAGATTTAGTACTGAAATAGACAATGGACTGGGAAAGTTAATGTATTAAAATGGTTATTATTCTAGGTAGACTTAGTTAACAAATTATATAGATGTATTATCCATATATAAAAATAAAATATTATAATATGTGACTTTATGCTTGTTAAATAAGCATAACATTAGTGTATAATAATTGACGGTAATAGGAAAAAAATTGGGACCTACATTTTTAACTAACAAAAATATTATCCTATCATTATAACCAGCAAATACAACTAAAACCGACAATATAAGAAATATAATGTATTAAAAGAATAAGTCATATTAAAACACAGTATGTTAGGCATTATTTATTTATTATATATTACATGTTATATATATGTATTATATATAATATTTACAATATATCTTTTATATTATATATTAATATAAATTTGTATCATATGATTTATATGTTATGTTCTGAATACACACATGCAACATATTCAATTTATGTAACAAATGAATTATAATATATATATATGTTATAAGTTTATAATCTGTAGATCTTATATATATGTTACACATAATTTTTAGTTTATATGTACTATTTAAGTTATATATATAATTATTGCAACTAGAAGTGTTATGTATGAAATATATAGTTTAATCATGTAGATATATAATCTATATATTAATATATATTTTTATATTATGTTATTTATGATCTATATATACATATTCATTCCATAAAAATGAATTATAACATATATATACATATAGAACATATAAATTATGTATTTATAACATATAGATCTTATATATGTGTAGCTAACTATATATATATACATATACACATATACAATATAAATATTTATTATATATGTTATGTCATATGTATATTATGTAATATATATTTAAGCGATATACGTTATATGTAATCCATATTTTATATACATTATATAAGTTACATATATTATATATATTATATACAATTTACCTATTTATAAATGTTTCATATGCGGATTATATTTTAATATAGATATTTATAAAATATGTTATATGCATAATCTTTACATAATATATAGATTTTGTATTTATAATCTATAAATTAATATGTGTGTTATATCAATACATAAAATTGTTATAAATATTTGATTTACATACTATATGATATACATATGTTGTGTCTGTAGCAAATAAATCAATTGTATATTGATATATAAATTATGTATATTTTATTTGTTAGATTATATCTACATTATATATATATATATATTATATTTATGTTCTATATATAATTTATAATATACTATACCTATATATCTAATATATTTCATATATGAATAGTTTTATCGTTTTATAATTTAGTTACAGATGATAATATTATATTTTAATAACATAAGAATACAAAAAAATAATAATAATATATTTTAATAGTTTTGCGGGTTTATAAATGGGTTTCAATCCTAAATTCAAACATGAACATATTTAAGTTCGTGTCGTTTTTGGGTTTCACTTGTTATTAATCACATCTACTTTTGCTTACCCAAAGCTTTTTATAATTGTGTCATGTCATGTCCAGATTCACAGGTTGAGTCCCAAATTGTCAACTCTAGTTATATATGTTAGTTGATATATATGTAGATTATGATATGTGTGTGTGTGTGTGTGTGTGTGTGTGTGTGTGTGTGGCATATGATATACGTAAATTATGTTACACTTTGTAAGTTATATATATGCATATCTAATCTATACAATCTATAAATACTAGGTGATTATCCTAGTTTTCCTTTATCCATTTGCTCCATTTTCATCTTCCATATCTCTTTCTCTTAAATGTCATGGATTTCGCTCCTCTCCATGATGCACTAGCCAACAACCGATCCATCCAACTCTTCAATTGATCAACACTAAGGGATAATGGCACCCGTGTTGGGTGTGCTAAAAAAAATAAAGTAAAGATAGAGATAATTTTGTTACAAAGTATATAAAGAGAGAAAGTAAAGTAGCACATGAATGGTGGAGAGAGGAAAGAGAGGTAGAGGTAAATATATATATAAAAATGTTAATATTTTTTGACATAGATAAAATTGCTATCATTTTCAAGATTGACTTAATATTAATAGATATGATATTTATTAAATGTTAGTTACATATATCAATATGACATATTTATTGTGTAGATAGTTTTATCAAAGTATATAATATTCATACGATTCAATTTTCCATTCCCACTAGAGAGGGAATAAGAAAAGATTAAAAAGAGAATACCACCTAAGGTAGGTTTAAGTATTCCCTCGACAGAAGGAATAAAATAATATTATCAGGAATGAAAATTTCCAAGTTCATTTTGTAAGTAAACAAGTTAATAGAGTGTATTTTACGAAAAGTAATTATATTTCTCTTATATTGCTTCCAAGTAAACTAACCATAAAAAATAGTTACACAAACATGATCCATTATTTTGTCTAAATGACATGAAGAAATAATTTTCTTTATTTCAATAAATAATCTTGTCTTTATCTAGATTATAAAAAATTTTTAAAAAATCTCATATGTTAGTTAATTATATAATTATTCACCTTTTAGTACGTTGGCCATATCAGCATCTTTCACTAACATATCATTAAAACCTATAATGCTTTATATTTGATGTAACTAGATATTATCATGGGGCGGGTATGAACTGTAACCCTCCTCAAATCATCCCTGTGTCAGTTCCATACTCGATAATTAGCCTGTGTGGGATGGTTACAAACCATCAGAGGACCCGCAGTTCCAGTGGGTTTGGGTAATTCGTCATTAAGAATCAACGGTAATTTTGGGTCGTGAAACTGGCCGTCTTGAACTGGGAATCGGCGGTTCCGACTCAAATTCACCAACCTTAGGGGAAAAAAAAAAAAAAAAAAAAACCCAACCACCATACTTCCAAATTGAAGACAGGGGAAGGGGGCTTGCACACATGCCTAGGGAAATGGGAATTTGGGGGGGGGGGGGGGGAAGTGGTGTGGAGGTTGGTGAGGGGTGTCTTGCATGCCTAGGAAAATGGTTTTAGTTGGGGGTCCATCCTTATTTTCAAGATCAAAAGCTACACACTGAAAACTTCTAAAAATATGGAATATCATTGCGTGCATGAAATATGAATCTATTAGTGTAAATAATCTACATACATTAGCTTGCAAAAAATTTAAGCCATGCATAAATATCAAATTCGGCCAAAATTGAATACGGCGTGTTGAAAATATCAGACATTCTTGTGTTGTTGGAACCACTTTTAAAGAGTTAGTTTTAGAAAATATTAAACATTCCTACATTTGAAAAATATCAGACATTCACGTGTTTAATATTACTTCTTATTTTTTAGACTATACCCACTCACACTTATTTCTCGTGTTTGTTCTTAAATTTATGATTCCTCTTTTACGACCCCCACAATACTACCTAGTTTTTGTAGGAAAAATCAATGGCTTTTTTTTTTCTTTGGTGGTTCATCGAAAAAATCTAAAAGGAAAGACAAATTAAAAGGGAAGCTACCTAAGTGTCAAGAAGAATCTACTATTAATATAGACAAGGATGTTGACTATGACTTTAATGAGCCCCAATTGTCTAACCTTGAATTCACGCTTGACCAATTCCCTTTAGTCACACCGGGTTTCGAGATGTTTAATCCTATTCACCGACAATAAGAGGATGATGACAACAACTTCGAATATGTAGAAGTGGAACCAATGCCACAACATGAAGCTAATGATTATGGCAGTTCAGGTGAAATAATACAACTTCTGTCAAGGCAAACTCATCCACCAAGCCATCTCGACCATATAAGTCTCATATGTTTACTAAGGGCCAGACGGGAAGACTAGAGCACATTGCAATTATTGCAACGTAAACTATGCCTTTTCCAAGGGAGATAGATATGATAATATTTCCAAACATCATAGGTCAAAATATCACAACGAGTATGGTGTGAATAGCAACAAATATCACGATCCGATTTGAAGAAAGAAGCAAGGCTATGGAAATTCAAAGAGAAACTGCATCGTGATGCTTTAGATCGAAAAATAAGCGGGTTACATTTGGGTTTTAATGCCAGTAAAAATGAAAATCTTCTCTATTGCCATCAAGAAACGCTACAGACACAAGCTCCTAAATGGAGTGCTTCGACAATGAAATAACATTGTCTAAAAATGTACCGAAAGAGGTAAGGCACAGCTAAAGCTATTTTTGTTAATCTCGATACATGTTCTCCATCTATTCCAACATTTAGATTAGTAGATGGGGTGAAAGTTCCTATATGGGGATTACATCTCATTAGATTGATCAACACTGGGTAATGCATAAGAAATTAATTACATTACAAAAAATGGATGGAGCCCATACAGCACAAAATATAT
This sequence comes from Combretum micranthum, assembly GCA_024138025.1. Taxonomy (NCBI): domain Eukaryota; kingdom Viridiplantae; phylum Streptophyta; class Magnoliopsida; order Myrtales; family Combretaceae; genus Combretum; species Combretum micranthum. Next base: position 308,686 of record JAMXBD010000452.1, on the reverse strand, counting down.
ATGCAACAGTATGGACATTTCTTGATGAATGCAATTTGACCCTAAAAAAAATTTTTGATAGGTTTCAATAATGTTGTAGCAAATACAACCAGTATTTCTGATTTACAATGTTATGCCAACCAGTGCTTGAGGGAACCTTTTTTATATAAGATATGCATGTCATATCTTAAATTTATGTGTGATGGATGGAATGAAATCTTTAAAAATTCATACATCTTCGATAAAAGTTGTGGTTACCTATATTATGGAACATTCATCCATTAATAGAGAATGGCTGGAAATGGTGTGGTGTGCATGGTGAAAAACTAAAAAAAAAATCAAAAAAGATATACAACACCGGTAGAATTTGACTACGAGCTTTTAGCTAGTATGATACAATAGAAGGAATTGCTTTATAGCTTCACCATTACTCATATACCAAATATACCACTGCATCCCAATGAGTGGAATGTCTGTACCAACTTGTTGGAATTGTTAAAGGTCTTTTATGACTGTACAAATGTTTCTCGTGTGTATAATCCCAGTGTACATCTCTTTTTATTGGAGGCCTATAATATCATCTGGACAATCCAACAGATAAGATATGATCTAATTTTGCAAATGTATGTTAACGATATGACCACAAGTGGTTGAAATATTATAGGGAACTTCCTATAATATACAACGTGGCATGGTTGTCGGATCCACACAACAAAGTGGAGGGATTTTAGGAAGTCCTGGATTTTTATTATGAACATGTTGATAAGTTCTCAAACACTCAAGACATTTATGCAATTTCTGCTAGTAATGTCGTCAAAGAGACAACTAACGTGCTATTGAACTTATATTCCCATTTAGTACCACATATGGTGGATAGATACCCACTAGTCCAGCAACCCCATAATGCTCCAACATCAACCAACGTAGAGAAGCGGGGTATGGTGCTCTAGCAACAACGATTCAAAAAGCACCGCGCATTTGCGAAAATGAATCAGATTCAGAGATTAACAAGTACTTAAACACAGCATTCGAGTTTGGTGACATGGTGGATACATACAACTTTGACATCCTAAACTGGTGGAAACGTCACAGGGAGACGTTTTCAATATTATCTCGAATCGTCGACAAGTACTAGCTGCACCTACTTCAGTGGCAGTTGAGCAAGCTTTCAGCATTGCAAGGCAACAGCTAGATGAGCATAGGTCTCGGTATGGACCAGCGACGGTTGATGCAATAGTTTGCAACCATGATTGAACTTGTGCGGAACGATGACAACAAGACTTGAAGGACTACTCGAGCAAGAAGGATAAATATTTTAGTGACTTCAACTTCTCCGTAGGGTGCACAACCACCACCGTATCGAGGACTAGTCCAGCCCAGTGAGCATTGAGTTTGCATTTAATTATTTGCCATTATTCTAATATAGGTGTTAGCATTGCAGTCGGGGTTAATGAATCGTGTCATTATGATTAGTTATTTGTTGTTGTACTAGTTTGTGTGTTAATTTTGTAATGTAGGTAAGATGTAATACCCCGCCTATTGAAATGTACTCGTCAACATTTGGATGTATAATCAACTAGTATGTGTTGTTAATAATGTTGTTTACATGCTAAACATTATTTTTATTGAAATAATTGTGAATATATATTTATAATAATTATGAAATAATTGGAACTTCTAAATAAAAATGTATTTGTAAATTTGTAAATTGTAAAAAAAAAATATATATTATGTGCTAACCATTATTGTTTATTGAAATAATTGTGATATTTGCAATAATTGTGAAATAATTGGAACATCTAAATAACAAAAGCATTTATAGATTTGTAAATTGTAAAAAAAAAAAAAAAAATTATGTGCTAACAATTTTTTGAAATAATTGAAACTTTTAAATAAAAAATATTTGTAAATTTCTAAAATATATAAAAAAAATTGCATTTCCCGATTCTCATGGAACCGAAATTGCTAGAACCAGTAGTTCCATGAAACCGTGAACCGTCTTGGCCTTCACAGATCCGATTCAGATCCCACGAAAAATGGAATCATGATCCGACAGTTCCGGCTTCGGATTTAACCAACCCGAAGCATGCCAACCTCTGGATGTAGGACTCGGTGGGTTATTCTGGTTTCCGTGGCAGAATCATTCTATGAATGCTTAATCATTTTATTGCCGTATATTCAAGTAAAATTGTCTGCATTTTTAATATAATTCAATTTATTCTACTATAATAGTGTTCTCATATTTGAATTTGATACATCCGTTTTGCATCATCATCGTATTGCCAGTTCTGTATTTTTGTCCTTCATTTCATATATCGAGTTCATTCACTAGTGGGTGAGTTTAGAGGGCCTGCTTTGAATTCCTTTGCAGATAGCTAATTTTATAATCGGCTAAGCCCACAATTATCTAGGGAGTTTAGAGGGCCTGCTTTGAATTCCTTTTGCAGATAGCTAATTTTATAATCAGCTCAGCCCACGATTATGTATTATTTGATTGGGTTCAACCTTATGGGTTAAGTGACAAGTTCTATAGTCTAGTACATATATTACAATGATTTGGTGGATCTGAAATAAGATTGTTGGATCAACCCATGCATGATCTTAAATGAGTAAAATTAATCCTATCCATTGATCATCAATATGATGTTCTATAAATACCCATCCATGCTTCCTCATTGAAAGCTTTTAAATGCTAGAGATTAGATAAATAATGTCTGCCTATAAAATCTCTACCATAAATAGTGAGGTTGATGCTCAGTAGGCCCTTCAGACCTCTAAGGTTGTTTATTTCTTCTCTCTACAAATGTTTGCTAAGTCATCTTTTAAGGGAGATAATTTCTTGTTTACTAACTCATTTAAAGAAGTTACATAAATACCAGTTATATAAAAGAAATTATATAATTACTATCGCTACGTCATATTTTTACATTATACAAATAAAGTACCCTTTTAAGAAAAAGAACAAAACCCCAGGCTTTCTTTCTACAACTATCGTTTTGATTAGCATGTACCCTCCTAATATTTTCGCAAATCCCAATTATGAAGTGCATAGTACCATTGCTATTGTATTGTAGATTATGAAAGAGATATATCTTAAAATTGGATATCGCATATACCATATGGATATAACATTGAAAATTATGTAATTTTTTCATATAAATTGCATATTGATAATTAACAACAAAAAAAAAAAAGGGAAGACATGTACCTAGCCCCCTTTTTAGGGGTCATTCACGCATTACTCCTATTAAAGTCACAAGTAGAGTGAGACTCACGCATCATTTATCTGACAACATTAACCGAAAACCTATATCTACATTTTAGTGATTCCATTAAAGATATGGAAATTGAAAACTTCATAGTCGTGCCACCAAGAAAAAAGAATATTGGGCCAGCTGATGCTCCCTTTCATGAGCAAGAGACTAATATCGAGCTTGATAAGCAAGACTTACCCCCATTGCTTGAGTATGACCACCAATAGATAATGCAGGTTAACCAATATGTGGCTTTCTTTAATTCCCACTACTATTGCTTTCAAAGAGAACACCCTTTAAGGAGGAGGTAATTAATGCCTTCCCTACCCCTAAGCTGCATCAATAAACTAGTACTAAGAATCTAACAGCTCATCTTAGAGGCTCCTTATCTTCCCACCTTACCCACCACTCTACACTTGGCACATCTGCTGGCTAACCAAACCTTATTCTTGTTGAGATAGCAAAGGTTGTGGAACCTGTCCCATGATCGACACCCAACCAAGGACCTTCGTTTATTACAAAGAAAGACTTAGACAAATATATAGGGAAATACAAGTTAAGTCACCCACTGAAGCATTGGACCTTAAGTTGCCATACAAACAGTACATGGCTGCAAAGCCATATCTAAAGACTATGTAAGTCCAAAATTTATAAAATTTAATGGTAAGTATGGAAGTAGTAAAGAAAAATTACAAAAAATCATTGAAATTTTTTAAGTTTATGGTTTAGACAACGGTTTGAAGTTAAAGGAAATCTCAAACTAAAAAGGCATACGCTTTATATATTAATTTCCCACCTGAGTCAATTGACTCGTGAGAATTATATGTAAGATATTTTTAGAGAAGCTCTTCTCCATAGAGGAAGAGTCACCCTTACTAATATGGGATGAGTCATGCAGAATCCCCAAGAAGACCTTATGAAATATACTGAGTCTATTATGGAGCATTCCCTAGAGAGAGGAAAAAAAACACTAAGACATGCATCTAGGGGATGCATATTGGATGTGCTATCTACTTAGAAAACCCTAGCTTGTTTACATTTGCAACACTAGTGGATTATGTGCAAAGGACGAATAACTTAATCACAAAACAATGAAGAGAAGGTGCAATATGTGACAATTGATTTGCATTCGTTAGTGACTTAGTGTAGCTCAAGGAGAGAGTGTAGCTAAAAGAGAGAGCTTCGCAAGCAACAAGAAGGATAAGAATGATGAAGCACAAAGGTCCATAAGGGTATTGCTATCCCCATGATCAATGAGTAAGGTACATGCTCTCATCGATCATTAGCTATAAGACAAAGACATCAATTTGTCAAGAGTTGAACGCCAACCTACAGCTAATGAAAAAAACAATTATGAGTATTGAAGATATCACAAAAACATAATGGTGGACAACCCCACCAAAGATTGCTAAAGTTTAAGGAAATTATTCAACAAAAGGATTTAAAAAGAGAAGCTTATCATCAATGACAGTGATGTTCGAAGAAACTTATTCCCTACTCATAATGCCCAAGCACCGGCACGTGAATGTTTTGATAGCCATTAGTAGTCATCAATCATTAAAAAGAATAGGCCTCATCATTTTTTAACATAAGTGAAAATTTCAATTTAGTAATAGAATTTATTTCTCTTGATCATTTTCTTACAAGCATGCATGTCTTTTTAGCCCAGGCAACACCCTAACATCTTGGTTTTTAATGCTTTAGCTCAAACAACAACTTGGTGTTTCGGCTTCCATGCCTATGTCTAGGCAATACCTTGAAATTTTAGCTTTCACATCTTAAGCCCAAGCAATGCCTAGCATCTGCCTTAAGCCCAAGCAACAATCGAGCATCTTGTATGTCACGCCTTGAGTCCAAGTAAAAGTCTAAGCATCTTAGCTTCCATGCCTTAAGCTTGAGCAACAACTTAGCATCCCAACTTATATGCCTTAAGCTTAGGTAAAGTCTTAACAATTTGGCTTCCATACCTTAAGTCCAAGTGACACTGGTATCTTGGCTTCCGCATCTTAAGCTAGGTAAAGCTCTGGCATCTTGATATAATGTGATGAAGTGCTCCCTATTCGAGCAACACTACAAGTCGGGTTGAATTCGAACACAACGCGAGCTCGGTGGGTTCGGTTGCAACTTTAGGAGACCAAAGCCACCCCAGTGAGACTGATTCTAGTTCTAAGCCATGGATCTATCAAATCATTGGATAGTGCAACATGAAACTAGCTGACCCTATTGAGCTTAAATCCATAATAATAATAATAATAATAATAATAAACAAAAAAAAGGATCCCATAGTTTTGGACTTAACACACGTTATTAAATTTGCTATCAAATACAAATTTACATTCATCAAGCATATCTATATATCTAGACTCTATTTAGTAGTAAACTAAAAAGTTATTGAACCAATTCAGAATTTTTGTAGTAGGATTCGATGTGTATAAATTGAATTAAAACTACGATTAGCCCCGCAATAACCTTTTGATTTCATTTTAGTATCATTCAGACACAATATCTAGTCACCCAATTGACTAGTTTAAGAATCCATGTAAAAACTAAAAATACAAAATATGCCTGAAATACTCTATATCGAAAAAAGATCAAGATTAGATCAAAGAGATCCTAAATTTTAAATTGGCCTACTTTAGGCTTTTAGCATCATAACATCAAGGAAAAGGGGACTTCTGAATTCTTAAAATTAGGGAAAATTTATAAAACTGAGCTATAATTTAATATTTCCTAAATCATGACCTATTGTATTGATAATCGATCAAGTAAACGTATTAACTTGAAATCCACTTAGGGCACTTTGACCAACTCCGCACCGAAATAAAATAAAATAATAAAAAGGTAATCTCTACTGCACATAGCACGGCAGTTACTTCGGGCACAAACCTGGTACAATCTCAAGCACATATAACATCCAACCTAAATGAAAATTCGATTGAATCGAAAGAAGAATGCGGTTTGCCTCCCCTGTGGATAGAAACCTCGTACCAAAACTATATTTCAACTAAGAATAAGCGATTCTCAGATTCAGGGTTGTCCATAGAAACTAAAAATGACATTTAATGCAAAATTGTTGCTCCCGGCCTCTATACATTTGTTATGTTAATCAACTTTCATGAGGAAAAGTTGAAACTCATTTCATCTTCGGCTTCTTGGACTTCTTTCCATTCTTGACACCTAAATATCTTTCAACTTCCCCTTCCTCCTCTTCTTCTCCTCCTCCCTTCCTCTTTCTCCCGGCTCCATCTTCCTTGATTCTCTACAAGATTTCAATCCATCCATTTCGTTAGGCAGAATTCAAAGCTTGAAACAGAAATTAGAGGGAAAAAACAGAAACAAAATTGCAAATACATAAAATTCTCATTTGCTTAAGTCCCTGCATTGCATTGTTTTAATAGTGCTTAAGTTGGCGAATACATGATGCAACAGTAACATGAGCTAGTTGGCAAATCCTACCAACAAATCCAACATATTGAAAACCATAGTGCAAGCAGATATTGCTCATATCCACTCACAATCCATGACAAATATTATTTCAAATTATAACAAGTTACAGGATGTCAAGATAAATCAAAACTAAAGCATTTCAACCTCAACATTTTACTGTCAGTTCAAAGGCTTACCAAATGCATTACATAATGACAAGAGAAATGGATTGAAGTAATGCATGCACATTTATGACAATTGAACCAAATATGACTTACATTTAATCTCGAAACCAAGAGAAATTACAAGCGTGAAGCTAACTACAAAGATATTTTAGCCAATGAAAACCATTTGGCAAATAATTTGTTTCCGTTATATTTGACATGACCATCATCATAGACAACAAGTAAAGAGGATAACAATTCTATCTTGACATGTGATTCTCTTGGTCATCATGAGAAAATGTAACTAGCAAACATAGACAGAAGACTTGCAAGGTATTGATGGTATAACAGGAAAAAAAAAAACAATGGAAACCAATACCATTCTGACATTCTTTGGGCCTCTGTAACCCTCTCCAGCAATAGCAAAACCTCCTCTTTTTCAGCAGGGAAACTGGGTAACTTTTTGCCTGAAACATCTTTCTTAGTCTTCTCAGACAAATATATTGAAGAAACTTAGAAAATAAAACACACAAGTTTCTTACCAATCAGCTTTTCTATTTGTAGATACCACTCTAGTTCATATTGGTTAACAAGAGAGATGGCAACACCAGATCGTCCGGCACGAGCAGTTCTTCCAACTCGGAATATAATCCTACAAAATAGCAGCCACTTATGAAATCAATTAAGTCGTGTCCATTTAGGTAAGAGATTGATATAAATCAAGATATAGAATACTAAAAAGAAAAAAAAAAAAAGGACTAATCATAAGTAGATTGAAAAAGACTAGGCCAAGGGTTCTAAGAACAAGAAAAATCCAAATATTGTGTTTGCCGAGAAAATTTATATTAATATATGTAATTAAAATATATAGATATATAATTTGAAATCCAAACCTTTGAATTAGATGGAATGTCATAATTTATAACCATATCCACTGATGGAATATCAAGCCCTCTACTTGCCACGTCAGTACATATAAGAATATCGCATTCTCCAGCTTTGAATTTGTTTAAGGCACCAAGTCTCTTTGACTGTGAATGGAAAATAAGAACTCGTGAAGAAAATCAAATAGTAGGAGACAAGGTTTAAATACTTGTTTCAATTAGCATAACAAGCTTGTATATATACCTGACTCATTTGGCCATTAATTGGTATGGCCCTTATACCTAGGTTCCGAAGAACTAAAGCTAGTAGACGTGTAGAACTACATGTGCGAGTGAACACCATTGTTGTGCACTTGGATTTTTCAGTGAGAATATAGACAAGGTAGCAATCCTGCGAGAATTTTTTAACAATCCATGAAAATGGCATAAAAACAAAAACTAAATCCTCCATTCAGTTTCACAAAACAGAGAGAACACACACACACACACACAAACACACAAAATCACTTTTACAAGAGAGGAAGAACACACCAAGAAAGAGTTAACATCAGTGATAAGGATCTCAAGTAAAAAATAACATGCTGATAGTAATAAGAAGAGCTTATCTTTTAGTGACCACTTACAAATAAGTATATCGACAACTAAGCAAACTAGTGGAAATAAAGATTATAACTTTTATCTTCTTGTTGTTTGATTCCGTCTATATGTATTGATCATATTAGCCAGTACACAGTCACCATATGGTCCACATAGCATTCATCAATAAGATCATACAAGCCCATGACCTTGTAACAAAGATAGAAAAATGTTAATAATTCCCCATTCCTCACTTAAGCTAGTAACCAAATTAAGACATTTGCAAGTGCAAGCACTTCCAAAGACAAGTTCCTTCCACCTACAGACTTGGGCCAAATGCTTCGGCTAATGGGGTTATATTAATCTCTAGAATTCTTCTTATTCCAGCAATTAAATTAATGCCAATCAAAAGAGAATTTTGTCGCACTATTTCACAATACAAGCTAAGAAAGATACTAAAAAATTGCAACTAAGAAAAGCTAGATTAAGACAAAAACAGAGTTTCCAAAAGGGAGTTCAGCAAAGCCTAAGAAGAGACCTTGTGCTTTGCAGGAACTAAGCAATATTGCTGCTTTAATGTATCCACAGTGGAATATTTAGAAGCCGCTTCAATCTGAAAAAACAAATCATTCACATAAGAAGTTGATTAGTTTAGATGGATTATAATTTTGGAAACCTGAACTAGATTCTCAAATGCAAAAGCCAGGTTAAAGAGAAAAACACAATAGCCAATCTTTGTTCATACCTTCACTGGATTCCTCAAACATGCCCTTTGAAGCTTACTCACCTACACTCAGATGCAAAAGAAATGTCAAACCCAAAAGCTCTAAAAGTTTTAATTCTCAAGTTTTATTCAAAACACATTACTTGTTCCTATGATCTTATTTCATAACTCTCAGTTGTAATGCACCAGGTGTCCTAGCATCAATGGACAATGACATGTGATATAACACATCTTAAAGCTTCATTAAAATCGGGTTCAATGCATTACTATCAGCATCATCTCTCTTAAAACAAACCATCAAATTGTAAGAATGGTGCAAATAATTCAATGAAACAACATTCTTTACTGCAAACGAGAGTTGCAATCAAACTAATCTTAAATACTTATTCCTCTATGCTTTGCATTTATAAAATTACAGAGATATAGTGGATTCATCAACTACAGATTCCTAGAGAAGAGTACAAAATCATTCCCTTGAACTTTTTTATAAACGAAAGTAAGAGAGAAATGAAGGAAGTGTGGCTATTCTATCTAGTCATGATTGTATTGTGTCTGCGCTTAAGTCATGACTGTGCTAACTGTGCTTTCTACAACTTATTTACTATTAATGAAAATTTCATCTTATCCCATTAAAAAAAAAAAGTAAGCAAATATTACCTTTTTTGTCATTGTAGCAGAAAACAAGTACGTTTTCTTTCACGAGGTATGACATTCAAAATTTCATCAATTGATTTCTCAAAGTCTTCATTGAGCAACCTATCCGCCTCATCTAGGACCTGTGTATGATAGAGATAAACATAGAGAAACTAAATTAACCAGTCTACCTTTTAAAAATCGATATTTCTAGCTTATTGGCAATAATGCCAAGCATCATCTTGCAAAGACAGCAACTCACTATAATCTAAATGAAAGTCCAATGAACATTCATAACAAGAAATATTCGCTCAAAATCTCGTCAAAAACATTCTTGAGGAGGATTTGAACGCAATATTACAAGTATTGTTTCATCACCTCAAGCCTACCACTAAAATGTCATATCATCAACACAACCAGCTTCTCACAAATCATCAAGCATGTACTCACGCATAAGCCACAAAACTAATCATTAAGCTTCTCTTCAAACAAATAATCTACAACCATTACCATTTTTTTAATAAATTAAAAATTACCAAATTCCTCAGATAATCTTTCTATGTGGAACTTCCTAGCAATTTTTTCACCATATACCACAAAGAGAGATATTTAACTCACCAAAAAGACCTCTACAATTCTAAATATAACAAAAAAGTTAAGAAATATATGCTTTAATGTAAAAAAAACACCCACACATCAACAATTGTATAATGAACAATAACTTCTACATGCAAGGACTAAAGCAAACATACACTGGTTTTTGCTCTTCGCCACTTCCATTGTTATTATGATATTAACACCCATTAAGTGGTTTCACATCAAGCAGTTACATGGAGTTCAAGTATGCCAAATATACACATAATGCATGAACTTAGTGCAATCAAAAAAATGTCATACCAAGTACTTCAGCATGCGAAGAGAAAATCCTTTTGTATTGGACAAGTGATCCATCAAACGGCCAGGAGTTCCCACCTGCATAGAATAATGCATTTAAGGAAAGGATATAAAAGAAGTGATCAATTATTACCACTTTCAACATATGAAGTTCTAATCCAAAACCATATATTTCACATTTTTAATATCAATAAGATATTTCATGAAACAACAATTGTATAAAGGGGTGTAAAGTTTCTCTACTTGTCTTTTTATTAAGTACCCGTGCATTAATTAACCTATAAACAACGACGACGACAAAAAGTAAGAGGCAGGAAAATAACAAATGCTTTGCCTAATTACTTTATTCAAGAAATAGAGGGACAACCTTTAGCCTAAAAGCAACATTTGGTAAGATGACAAACACGGCCTAAATATCTCTCTCAATTACTCATCAATTCTGTTCTCACTTACTCATTACCTTATTCCAGTGAAGTAAATACATCACCAAATGTCAACTTTCCTTTTTTTGGCATATATCGAAAATATTTCCATAATAGTACCGTCTAGACCGTAATATTTGCATAGAGCTAAATACTCATTTCTGATTAGTAATCTCAAATAAAATTTAGTTATCATGTTAAAAAGTGAATAGTGAAAATATATAAATCTCAAGCGTGGAAGCACTTACTACAATATGAGGTCGCTTTGCAAGGGAAATCGCCTGCTGCACCATATCTACTCCACCAACAAGCTAAGATAAAGAAGGAAAAAAATTGATAATATGAGCCACCAATAGGCATAAGAATTAAGAACACTTTAGCCACCGCAATCATTATGGATGAGGGGAAATATAAATTGCAAACTATAAATGCCAAAGAAGAGCTTACCACGGCACATCTAACTCCAATGATGGCTCCCAGTGCCTCAAATTGCTCAGCAATTTGAATAGCCAATTCCCTGCAATTAAAGAGAAGTCAACTTAATTATCCAACAAAAAGAAATAATCAATTCAATGATATAGGATCAACAACACAATATTGAAACTCGGGATAGAACTGTCTTGCCTAGTAGGTGAGATAACGCATGCAAAGAATGCTTGTGGAGATTCAAGAAGAGATTGCAAAATAGGAAGGGCAAATGCTCCGGTCTTGCCAGAACCAGTTTGTGCAAGTCCAATCAGATCCTTTCCTGAAAGGAGAAAGGAAAACACTGTGTGTGTCAAGTAGTCAAATAATTAGGCAATAGTGAATGAAACGGCACATCAAACAATACATACCGTCTAAAGCATAAGGAATGGCTTCGACTTGAATCTTGGTAGGATTTGTCCATCCAAGCTTCTCACAAGCTTCCACCAATTCCTCCTTTATTCCCAAATCCTTAAATGTTTTAAGAACTTCTTCATGTTCCTCGCTCATTTTCAAAAATTTTGTTTAAACCTGAAAGCAACAATTCTCATTCATTATCTTCATTTTTTTTCTTATTCCTACTAGTATGAGATAAATCGCATTTCATAATTAACCAAAAATAAATAAATAAATAAAATGCCTTAACGAACACAATGATCTGATATAAATGGATTCCTTCAATATTACTTTATTGGAATTATCATCCATATGGAAAAGTACAATCCAAATTGCACATAACTACCAAGAACCCTAGTTTCATGAGCATAATTGCTTAAGATAGATAACTCCCACTAATTAGAACACACTCCAGAGGGGGTGATACTACCCAATAGGACAACAGTTGAATTTAAATTTCAAACTCCCCAAAACCTATACCTTTCAATTCCCCGCACATGGCAATGCAAAGTTTTCGAGTTTTATTTTGGGTAGTAGAAATTTTTGGGGTAAAGAAAAAAAAAATTATGACCCAAAAAAAAAACGCAAAACCCTATCTACTTGTATAAATTCAAAACGCTGAAAACTTATATAAAAGGGTGTCTTACTGTTTTAATGGTCACAAAAGAACAATTCACCTAGCCAAACGGAATAGGAGAAGAGCCGACTTGAATGAAACGAGCAAAGATTAATGAAAAGATGAAGGGTTGCCCTGAGTGAACTTAGAAGTTAAAGATAAAATTGAAGAGCGGCACCGCGGCAGGCAGGCAGGCAGGCAAAGGAGGTATGTGTGTGAAGATTGAAGAAGAGGAATTATATAGGAGGGTTTAATATTACGTTAAACTTAAATCCCACGTTTGTTATTCTTAAAACTACGTACTGCGAGTGGTTATTTAATTTTTTAATTTCATGGCTATAAACCAAAAGTTGTCACTGGTTATAAAAAAATCAATCGAATCGTGAACCGCATCAGATCGAATTTACCTAACCGAGTTAAAATTTTTTTTTTTTGAAACTGTTATTGTGATTCAATTTGATGAAGGCGAATGATTCGCGGTTCGGTTCGGAACCCTAAACCGAACCATATGGTTCGAATCAAACCAAAACGTTTTACATATTTTTTAAAAAAATAAATATATTATTTTTAATCTTAATTGTTTCATTAAAAAATTAATTATTTTTAAAATTTATGGCTTAAGTATGTATCATTCATGAAATAGATTTATCACATTATATTTTAATTGTTATATTGTCTATAAAAAATAGATTTTATATTTTAGCATCTAGTATTCTAACTTATGAAAAAAAAATTTACCTTTGTCTTGTTAATTTTATTATTTAGTTACATATTAATTTATATAATTGATAATATGTTAGTTAGAAGCATATAAAAATTAAAATTTTATGTCTTATATTGGGATAAAATCTAGTATACTATTATAGTTCAAAATAATTAAAAAAAATAAGACTAGTCACGATTATTATTTTATAATGGATGAAATTTCTCTTTCCTATAAGTTTTACATATTTATTTGGTAAATGATTAATTTTAAATATGTTGCTTATATTTGCATTAGTGGTAAGAAATATGAAATTGAATTTTTTTGATAGAATATATTTTTTATTTTATAAATAAAAATGGTTCGAACTGCAAAATGAACTGTACCAAACAGTTTTTATTTCGATTCAAAAAAATTACGAACTGAACCGTATGGTTAGGTTCGAATTTAAAAGAAAAACCAAATCTTAAAATATGGTGCAGTTCGGTTCGAGGTGCAAACCGAACCAAACCGTACCGTACACACCCTAGTTGTCACTACAATTTTACACTTGTAAATAAAAATGAAAAATCTTATATAAGAAAAGAAAATAGGAAGACATTAGAAAAGTAATATATCACCAAAAGTGATATGTATAATATATTTTTAACATCATTCTAAAGTTTTTCTTTTTTCGATAGAATCTAAGTTTATTAGCTAAAACCTGAAGAGGGATTACATAATGGCTATGTTGACCTACTTTGCATCATATCACATACAAACACATCTATTGGGATATCCTTTCACACATTGCAGGGTCCTGCTCATTACATACATAAATAAGTTTTTGCTTGGAGTTCTCAAACAAAATATTAGACACATCAAAAGTATTGCCAAAAAAAAGAGAATTGAGACTCCTTTCAAAAAGCCTGCTGAAAGGTCATGGGCTACATTGTTAGCATCTTTAGTCATCCAGTGTATCGTCCATGTCTGGAAGATCAAATTATAAACCTACATTGTATAAGATCAATTGGAAGAAAACCACAGTTAATATCATCAAACTTAATCCACCACATCGCCATGGTTGAGTCAGTTTCAATCGCAAGATTAGAAAGATTTAAGTATGTTGCTATCCGCATTCACCACAAGATAGCTTTGATTTCATCTTCAAAGGAGGACGAAGATCTTGTTATTTTAATGAAACCTTTAATTACTTTAACACTAGAATCCCGAGTGATGCCCCTTAGGCCAACCATGTTCATGTTAGATGAGAACGAGGTATTGTATTAGCTTAAAATAATTTTGATTAAGAGGTTGCTAAAGGCATTTCTCGATATCGTGGGAGAGTTTACATTTGGAGCTTTTCTAGATGGCCTATATTTCTTTAACCTAGCATTTGATAGTTTGAGATAAAACTTCATTATTTAAGTTTTTAAAGATTCGAATATTTCTCTCCAACCAGACATTCCATAAGAAAAAGCCTAACCAAGTCTGTGGAGGAATTTTCGTGCTCTCCCATTTTTCTTTTCTAGAACTTTAAAATTATACTATAGCTAGTCCTAAAAAACCAAGTGTGTGTTAAAAACACTTGGGTCTCTTCTAAGTTCCTGCCATTTTGATCTAGATGGTGGTCCATTTCCTGATGCCAATGCAGAAGATGCATGCATCTGATTGCAAAGTCATACCTCTATTCAAGAGATTTTTCCTAGTGGGCAGTTCCTATTCAAGCATCTCCAAAGGAAAAAATGGATTGTTGGTAGACTGGAATGTGCCATATCCATTCTTTTTCATCTATGTTAGGTCCATTTTCCTTCTTGCAGCACCTCTTATACGCCTCTTTGATGGTAAGTTAACCGTTAATTTTGCTATTGTAGCACCAAACATCCTCATTACTCCCATCCCGGTCTATAGTGCACACCCCCAGCTAAGATCCAAGATGCACATCAAGTGGATAGCCAATTAAGGTCTCATTCCATGATCCATTATCCATCCATGCTTTAGCAACATTGAGTTGTTCCATTTCTTTAGTTAGGGGACCAACAATGAACTTTCTAATGGGCCTCCCTCCTTCCAAGTGTTAAACTAAAAGGATATTGTGCAACCATTTCTAAGTCTTATCATACCCGAATCATGGACCTCCTCTAGGGTATTGATAATCTCCTTTGTCATTTTGCTACTTCTGCCAAATCCTATTTACCCTAAGCCTTCCTCCTTTTCAATTTGAATGATAAAGGTCGGCCCATGTTACTTTGGAAGCATATATAGTGTTTATACATTTTTCTACATAAAGGTCATTGTAGTTTAATCTTATAAAATTTTAGTAATTTATTATGAAAATGGTGAAAAATCAAATTACAGTACAAACCTTAAAACAAATGACTTGTGGGGGAAAGGAAATTTGTATTATGCTTTTACCAATCCAGACATATTCTTAACAATTGAAAAAATAATAACAAATAAATAATAATGGCTCCTTTAGGTATCTTTTTGTTTATATTTCGTATGCCATACATAGCAATTTAGTGGAAACATTGCAATTTTATATATCTCCACAAAGTCAAGCAAATAAAGCAAAAAAATAAAAAGATAATAGTAGGAATACACTTGAATGCCAATAAAATAAATCTTCTACTTCTACTTTTTTCCCCATTTAGATTGTATAATTTCTGTCAATAATGGTACTAAAAATAATTATATATTTCACTAATTAATAATTATATATTTCTCCAATTGTCTATCATACAACAGCATGAAGACTATAGTCATTTCACAACAATTAAGAAGTATTTTTATTAATGTGGATTTTAAACTAGTATAAATAATTGAAAAAAGTTCAACCTTATCGTTTGCCCGAATCCAATAAGGGCTGGATTAGTTGTAAATGGGCTCGAAATGTGGTATTATAGGACCCCCAAAATAAAGAACTCGTTAGTGGCTCATCGGGCATAGGCCTAGTGCAACCACTCTAATACTTAAGTCAGTGTTTAACATGAAGAGCCCACAATCAATTAGGGAAGATGATTTTATGTGACATTACCTTGACTGGTGGCAATTTAGCTACATCTATAGGCAATTGACCTAGTGGTTATGTTAGTCATAGGTGATTGGTGAGTGGGTGCCTACCCCAAAGGCAGCACCTCTTACCAGTTAAGCTACATCTATAGGCAATTTAGCTCAACTGGTAAGAGGTGCTGCCTTTGGGGCAGGCAAAAGCCTCAGGTCATGGGTTCGATCCCTAAAGGCTGCAGACTGGGGTCAATCCATCCTGAGGGTAACAATACCTATAGTGCTCGTGGTACCCTGAGGGGCATGCGTTGGTTGGGGTCACCATGATGCAATGGTGGTGTCGGCCATTACCACTAGGGGGCCAGTGGTGGTTGTCTGCCCTAGCATCGCATCGCCGTCGCCTGAGGGGGCGGGGTGTGATAGACTTTCTCCAAGTTCACTTCAATATCTAATCTTCGAAAATCTTCTAATATCTCTCTGGCTTGTAATCATAGTTGTCATATTTATTTGTTTCTTCATGCTTAGTGCATCTGCAACCACATTAACCTTTCCTGAATGGTACAAAATCTCCCCATCATAATCCTTAATCAATTCAAGCCATCTTCTTTGTCACATGTTCAATTCTTTTTAAGTGAAAATTTACCTCAAGCTCTTATTATCTGTAAATGTCGTACATTTTTCACCAAACAAATAATGTCTCTAGAGTTTCAGGGATAAGACTACTACATCAAGTTCTAAATCATGAACTGGGAAATTCTTCTCATGAGACTTCAACTGTCTGGATGCATAAGTAATCACTTTATTATCTTGCATTAAAACACATCTAATTCCTTGTATCGATGCATCAATATAAATTATGAATTCTTTTCCACTGATTGGTAAAGCTAGAGCAGGTGTTGATATTAATATTCTCTTTAATTCCTGAAAACTTTCTTCATATCCATCATTCCACATGAATCTCACATGTTTTTGAGTTAATCTTGTTAATGGAGTGGCAATCTTGGAAAATCCTTGAACAAGTCCCTAATAATAACCAACCAAACCTAAGAAGCTTCGTACTTCGGTAACACTGATGGGTCGTGGCCTATCTAGTACTGCTTTAACCTTTTTTGGATCAACAAATATTCCATCCCTTGTGATAATATGACCCAAGAATGCAACGTCTTCTAACCAAAATTTACATTTGCTCAATTTTGTATATAATTTCTTCTCTTTTAACCTTTGAAGAATTAATTTTAAATGCTCTTCATGCTTGTCCTTACTTCGGGAGTATACCAAGATGTCATCTATCAATGCAATTACAAACTAATCAAGGTAATCCTTGAAAACTCGGTTCATTAAATCTATGAAAGCGGTAGGAGCATTCGTTAATTCGAATGGCACAACAAGAAATTCAAAATGCCCATATCAGGTGGAAAAAACTATTTTAGGAATATTCTATGGCTTTATCTTAAGTTGATGATATCCAGACCTCAAATCAATCTTTGAAAGTACTGCTGCACCCCTTAATTGATTGAATAAATCATCATTTCTAGGTAGGGGATCCTTATTATTGATTGTTACCTGACTCAACTTGTGATAATCTATGCACATTCTTAAACTCCTATATTTCTTCTTAACTAATAGTACCAAAGCACCACATGGAGATATACTGGGTCAGATGAAACCAAGATCCTATAATTCTTGCAATTGAGTCTTTAACTCTTTCAATTCTATTGGAGCCATTCGATATGGTGGCTTGGATATCGAAGTTGCCTCTGGAATTACATCAATCCCAAACTCTATCTCTCGATCCGGTTTTAAACCAGTAAATATTCAGGAAATACATCTGTAAACTATCTTACTGCTAGTACCATACTGACTTTCAATGCTTCAATAGTTGCTACCAATGCTTTTTCCCATAACTCTATTATAAACATACTCTTAGGTCTTCATCTTTCCAAGGTATAAGTAATCTTTCCATTTTCAATTTTAAAGCTTTTCTACCTTATTACAATTTATAATAACTTTATATAGATTTAACCAGTTCATACCAAAAATTATATCAAAATCAATCATAGGCAAAACTAACATGTCAATTGGCATGCTTACACTAGAATCAACACATCAACATTTCTACATACATAAGGCTCCTTAGATTTTACCCCTAAAGGAGTATTGATACTCATGATTCTATTAGACAACACCTCAAAATTCAAACCATAATCATTCATGATTTCTCATTATGCATGCATGTGTAGCTCATGTATCTATCAAGGTATACGCATGATGTTTTGCGATTATTAAAGTATCTGCCAACGTTCCTACAAAAGGATTTTTCTCACACTGTTGGAGTGCAAATACTCTAGTTACTATCTTGCCTTTCCATGAATGAGAGCCATTACCCTTAGGTTTAACTGCACAATTTGTTATATGGTTTCCTCTTTGTTTACAATAAGCATAAAAGATAGGTTGTAATACTAGATTTCGGCATTCAAAAGCTCGATGTCCTTCTTTGCCACAAGCGAAACACGCCTTCAGATTCCATTTACATTGTGATAACTTGTGGGGCCTATAACATCTATGGCATATTCTCTAAGGAGTAATAGGCGGAGTGGAAGTTTTTGCTAATAACCTTGTATTTGTCTTCGTGCCCAAGTATGGCTTCTTTCCTTTGCTTGCACTTTCGTATCTCCTATATGAAGTAGATGACACGGGTCTCTTTCCTAAAAATGTAGCTCGTTTGTCTATCTGTGTCTTGTTCTCATTCAAAATTTGTTCTACTAACTTCGCCTTAGTGATTGCATCGACTAATGTCGGAAGTTGAAACATCTTAACTTCATCTTTGATTTCCAAATTTAACCCATTCTGAAACTTTTGAACCTTCATCCTTTCATCAATGTATCCTTCACCCACACATCTCAGCAATCTACAAAACTTGGAATGATATTCATCAACAGCCTTACTCCCTTACCTTAAACTTAACCAATCAAAAATCATTTGCTCTCGAACTATGGCTAGGAATTATTTTAGGAAGAAGGCGTCTTTCAATCGAATCCAAGCAATAGGCCTCAGTAGATTCTCGATTGCAAGTCCCAACCAATTATAGGCATCTTCCTTCAGCATATAAACCACTAAATCCACTTTCTTGTTTTCAGTCACTTCACAAGCAGCAAATGCTTTCTCCAATTCTTCTATCCAATTCTTTGTAGTTGTTGGATATAAAACAATCCCATCAAAATCAGGTACTAGTTTTGACAAAGTCATGTAATTTGACTTGATCATTTCGTTCACCCATTTGCACATTGTCCCCTTGCTCAACCACCTGCGGATTATATTGTTGCATGAACTATTGTTGCTGCTGGTACATCATATGTTAATACTATTGCATTATGGCAAACATATCTCGAAACATGGTACACATTGTATTTGGATCTCCCATAGCTACTTGAGGCATTTATGGGAATGGTGGCATCTATGGTGGTTACAGATTTTGTGTCGTAGATGCCGATGTTGGAGAAAGAGTAGTTGTAGAAGTTAGATTAGAAGATGAAGTAGGAGCTGGAGCAGTCGATGGAGGAGGTGGAGGAGGCATACTCTCTCTTTTTGGTTGTTGCCGACTTTATCTTCTTGACTCGTCCATCTTTATAAATATACACACCCTATATCCACAATATAGATAATAAGTTATAAATTATTCCAATGAAATTCTATTAGATTCATTCTAGTATTAATTAAAGTAAACAAGCAAGTAATACACATCATTCAAACAAATTCCTAATTTTCCTCTACATAGCTCGCTGCATTTAAGGCCAGGCCAACTTCTATTCTTTTACATTGAATAAGCAATCGCATAAATATTGCTCTAATACCACTCTATAAGGACTCAACATGTACCATATCAAAACTTCACATGTCAAGTCCCGAACCATGTATAATACACGAAGATATTATACGTAAGGTTGCCCGAAAGGGAAGAGTTTATATTCATTGCTTGATCAACTTGTTATTATACAAAACTTTACAAATAATACACATTTAACTTTATATAAACATTTAAAATAGTGCCATTAACCCTGACACCTCAAGGATTATAAAATCAAACTTATAATATACATGATAGGAAATCTTTGGTACTTTACATAACAAAACATAGGCTTATGAATAAGCCGTAGTCTATACTATTACGTTTCACAAATAAGGTCTTATACAAGTCTTCTTCCAAGAAAGCAATATGGAGTAGTCCAACATCCTAATCATACCATTCATCAAGAAAAGCCTCCTAATCCATATCATAGCACATGTCATCATTTATGCTTGTTGAACTCTATTATCAACCTAATTATTAAAGTCCTACTCATTTATCACTAACAACACCATACATATATCAATTCATCATATACTCAAAATTTATTTATTCAAACAGCTAGATTACATATGCCTATTTGGATATCTAGTTTAATATACATGTTAGCTTACCATTGATTTGTCTAAAGCATCAAAGTTCTACTCCTAGTTAATATCAACATCAACTAAAAACTATAATTAAACAAAACATGTAAGAAATCAACTTTACCCACCTTTATAGCTATTAAGATCAATCAAGCTTCTCTTTCTACTTTCTTGACTTAAATCTTACTCTTACTTGTTCCTTATCTTGGTTTTTTACTTAGGATCTTGTGGGGGGTGAAGTTTAGAAAATATTAAGGGGATAAATTTGAGGTTATTTATGTTTGAAAAGATGATAGAGTGGGAGAGAGAGAGACGATGATTTGGGTCTGTTTTTGGATATGATAATTTTGTTACTTTTTGATTTTTGGGTAACTTTAGAAGATTATAGAATATGCTTAAACATGGGCTTGGGCTACGTGTGCGTGTGGGCTTAAGTTTGATTTTTGAAAAATGACTTCGGGCTTTCCTAAAATTTTTGTAGCAAAAAAGGTCTCCTAATTTATCATAAACTAATACACATCATATTATTTTAATGCAATACAATTCCATATAAATTACTATAATCAACTAATTTCACCAACACACATATAATTCAATTCTTTACACATTGATTTACTAATAATATATCATATCATCAATTAAAATTATTATAACATAACTATAACAAGTTAGTCATGAAATCGACAAATATATATAAAGTTTAATTTAGAATTTTGGCTTTAGGTTATTTCAAATAAAGTGTCCATTATAACACTTTTACAAAGAAATAATGTAACTATAATTAAGAACTTCTAAGGGTGCATATTAATATGAAGGAAATGTTACAAAACTATAGATCACATACAAATTCAAACTGCACAAAAGGAAATACCGCAAACCTTTTTGGACTTACAATGACAAATAAGAGAAAGAAATTACAATAGGATGGATATACTATACATACTTATAGATTGAGGTTGCTTGAAGATGGTAAGACTTGTCTTCCTTCCTCCTATAAGCATGATGGATGTAGAAGAGAGTTGGGGACTTTTTTTGGTTGAACGTTTTGTGAAGAACAAATGAGAGAGATAAAGTGAGGTAGGTGGCGGTGGAAATGGAAAAATGAAGAGAAACATTTTAGGGGAAAAGTTGAGAGAGAGAGAGAGAGAGATTTGGCATAGAAGTAAGGGAGATATTGAGAGAGAGCACATGTTGGCAGTTGGGAAAGGAAAATGAAGAAGAATTTAGCTTTCTTAATTACTTTGGAACTTAATATAGATTTCCCATTCATTCCTATTGCTTAAGGGCTATTGCCTAGTCGATACTACTTTCTCCAAATTTGCTCTACTAGGTACAACTAATCCCTTGATTTGTGAAGTATGGTTGTTGTTGAAATAACATGTATGATGGGTAGTTTGGTTAGAGTAATAGAGTTGTTCGGTTATCTCATTCCTTGTAATGTTATACACATAGTGAATACACTTATATATGTTTATAATCTTTAGTGTTTTAGTTCATTTTATTAGCCTTAATGTTAGAAGGGAATTTACATTATTGTTTATTCATAATTCTATTGGGTGAGGTCATTCTTTTACATATTATATTATTTATCTCTATCTATTTTATCAAAATTTGATTATTATTTTATTATTATTATTATTTATGGCTACAGATTTCCATAAGGAGAATTAAAAATAGTCAAATTATTGACATAACATACATTGGGGTTCCTAAGAATAATCTTTAAATTTAGGTTAAACTGGTAAGGATTTTGGGAATATCTTCTAGATATACGCTTATCGACACCTACAATGTCCCAAAATTTAGCTTAATTGAATTGATGACAAAAATCCTTTTTAGAAAATTTTCGCTGGTTAATTTGTTATTATAATCATTATTGCGTCTTATATAAGTAAAAGATCTGCGTTTTTTTTATTTTTATTTTGGGCCCAAAATAAAAGATCTTATTAGTGATCACACTTGCTACACTTTTTAAAACTTAATGATTTTTGGCCATTTTTTAATTTTTAATGATTAAAAACATTCTTCTATAAAATGATTAAGAATGTTGACTAAATTTGGTAAAAGGTGGAAAGAACCTTCTATCTTTTCACTGTAACTTTATATTAATTGAAATTTAGCTAGCAGTTTATTAAAGAAATAATAATAAAATTGATACATAAATTTGTATACGTTTTGTTTTCAATAAAAATAGATTAGAAAAAATATATTTGAATGGAAATTTACAAGTGTGTTATGGGTCTGTTTGGATTGTTTGTTTTTCATCTGTATCTGTTCTTTTTTAAAAATGATATATGTAAATATATCCGATTTGCATCTAAATTTTATCTATATTTGTTCTATTTGATCTTTTGATGAGAACTGCCAACTTTTTTTTATCTATATCTATTTCTTGATAAATAATTTGTTAGCAAAAAGTTTGAAAAAGTGTCTGTATCTGCTGGAAAAAAGCCAAAACAAACAGTTCTTTTCATGATTTTTCATAATTATTTCATTAATAATGTATGAAAAATTCAATTTGAATATAAAATAGCTAAAAATCAATCATTGAATAGTCTACCATCATTTTTGCAACATTAATCATAAAATAAAAAAATTACTAAATCACAATAGACAATAGATTTTTTTTTCGATATTATAATTAAGGAAGAAAGATTCAAACCTAATACCTAATATTTAAAAATTAGGAGTCTACTAGTAATATTGTATGAAGTATATGATTATCATTTATGGTATACCATTAAAGAAAAATTAGCAATTCAGAAGAACTTATTTAGTTAGATATTTTATAATAAACGGATTTAATATTGTTAGTTATTATGAAAAAAATAAGTTGTAAAAAAACAAAAATAGAATGTTATATGAACATATATGGTTTCTGGAAATGTAAAATGATACTAAAGAGATTTTAAATCTAAAACCTTGTGATGTAAAGCCTAACATCTAACAACTTAACTATATATAATAACATTAGATACACATTAATATATATATATATATATTTTTTTTTTTTTTCCTTTTCAAAGATATTAAGAAATCAACTTATTCCCCGTTCCTTGAACACACACACACATATACCACTGGGGAATAAATCTTGATATTGATACTTAAACGATTCATTCTATCTACATAAATTTTTTGTTTCAAAATTTGCTTGTTCTACGGACGGTATCATGGCTACCTCTTTCAGTTGTATGTCCTTGGACAACCGTCAAGTAAAATGACCTCATTCTGTAGTGCAACTATAACCTATGACATCCTAGAGATTTTACAAACCTGTGTAGCTCATGTTCGAAAATTATACAACTCTTATTGAAAAAACCTCGTTAATACCAATCATATTCTAACTCATAGTATAACGAGTGGAAAAACTATCATATATATTTTAGGCATATGATTACATGTTAAATTTATAATCGATAATGACATGTATTATCTACTGAAACCTCTCCCACAATCATTATTATATCTAAATTTTGAAACGTGTCACCGCATTTCATCAATAACCGTCAATCAAAAGATTAAAAGATCTCAAACAACTATGCTGAAATGCTTAAAATATGGATATCAAATCTATCACATGGAACTGTCTCCTCTTTATAAGAGTTTGCATAGCTAAGACATGTGGGACTGGACTAAACAAAGGTTATTGTAGCATATTTGGTTTACAAAATATATATAGAACTAGATAAAACTCTCTTCATGAAACATGACGAAAATTAAAATTTTTATCCTTTATATTTCATGGTACAAAAATAATAGTACAAAAATATTAGACCAGAATAAAAATAAAATATCTTAATAAAAACTTTGTCCAGTGCTATCCAATACAATGCATACCAAATATGGAATAAAAGAATTGTATTATCCAGTATTTTTTATATTGTACTATTTAATCCCTAATTCTTGAAGCCAAACACTATTGCTCAACAACCTAGGAAAAGGGGCAGAATAAAAGATGGCATTGCATGAACAACTACCAACATGAAACCAAGTTTAATCCAATAAATTAAAACATCCACAATCATTTAATTTCAAAACGTAATAATATTAACAATTATTCGACAATCTTAAGGAAATATCACCAAGAAAGAGCATCGAAAAAGAGTACTGCAATCTTCTATCTGCACCTTTTTTTTTTCCCCTTTTTCCCTTTCGTTCTACAGGAAGTATCATGGTTCTTAGTATTTTTTTTTTTCTTTTGCCCACTTTTTTTTTTTTTCTTTAAGATCTTTACTTGTCTTCATCATCACCGACAAAACGCTTCCAGAACCAATGATTCTGAAACAGAACATATATTTCCTCAATTGGGACTTGCTTCGTTTCGGGTAAGAGGAAGAAGATGAAGCAGCTCATGAGGAAAACCAGGCCAGCAAAGAGCAAGAAAATGCCGAATTTCAAGTGGCAAAGGGCAGCAAGGAAGCATTGCGCGATAATGGCAGTGAAGATCATGTTAACAGACACCACTATACTCTGCCCTGCAGACCTTGTTTCGAGAGGGAAGAGTTCACTTGGTACCAACCATCCAAGAGGTCCCCAGGACCTGCCATAAGCCAAGACGAAAAGGAACAAGATGATTACAAGGAACACACTGACTCCTTTAGAAAGCTGCTCTCCATGCCCGAAATTCAAAGCCAGGGTAATGCCTGTAGCAATCTGCAAATAAGAATCAAGACATAGCTTCAATAATTGCAACAGAAACATAGACCAAGTCAATTAAACAAAACCCGCGATGGATTTGAAGCAGACAATTCTTTTTTTGTGTGAAAGCCTCATAGTCTCCACAGAGAACAACAAAGAAACAACCTTTATCTGTGTCTTATCTATATGTATTCATATCCATTCTATATATACTGTAAGAACTTACCATGTAGATTATCATTTCGAAGCCAGCTTCAAGGAAGAAAAAGCGTCTACCAAACTTGTCAACCCAGAACATTGAGATCAATGTAGCAATAACAAGAGCTCCATTGGTCAGAATAGCAGACCACAGAGAAGCGCTTGAGCCAAATCCCACGGTCTGAAACAAGACAGGAGCATAAAACAGAATGGAGTTGTTGCCAGTTAATTGTTGGAATGCTGGGATACCGAGTGCCCCAATTATGAGCTGAGGGCGGTTTCTCTTCTTCAGGAGATTGCCAAAGGGATTCTTGATCTCCCGTGCAGAATTGCTAGCCTCGACGAGATCTTCAAATTCTGCCTCTACATTGGTTGTGCCTCTAATTTTCTGCAATACGCGTTTTGCTTCTTCCAATTTGCCTCGCTCGACAAGACTGTTAGGAGTGTCAGGAACGAAGAGGCCTCCAAAGAACATGAGTGTTGCTGGAACTGTAGCTAGACCCAAAGAGAGCCTCCAACCCCATGGATGAATCTTTTCAGTCCCATAATTTATCAAGCTAGCTATTAGAATACCCAAGCAAGTTGTCAGTTGGAACAATTGGTTAAGTGCACCTCTAGCTTTTGCTGGAGCCATCTCAGATAGATACAATGGAACTGCCTGTAACATCACCAAAGCATACAGCATCACCAATCAGTTAATTTCTAACGTACTGTAAGGTGAATTTCCAGTTTCTTCACAGTCTAGCACTAAAAGTAACAATCAAAACTCTTTCATACTGAGGTATTATCCGCTTAGGCATGATATACCTCACAATTTTATCCTTTGGTGCAGCTACCTTCCACGATGTCTCATCTAGAAATTACCTACCACTAAGCACACTAAAACCTTTGGAGTTCTAACAAACTCTAGAACATTGTACTAATAGGTGCTTCAATCATACATTATGCAATTTAATTTTATTGATCCATCATCTGGCAATCGCTCAAGATCTTTCTATTTCAGAAATAAACAAAGTATATGAAAAGGCAAATTGAGAGCATGTTGAGACAATTGTGCGGTGATCCATCTATTCCTCTTAAGTGTGATTATGTATTGTCCTATCGTGTTATCTCCTTAAATTTTCTTGATAATAAACATTGCAGCTACTGCATTTAGCATTTGCTGTCAATCAACCCTATTAACAAAAACCGATTTACGATTGTTCTATGTTTTTTCAACTTACTTGATTGCCAAATCCAATGCCTACACCAAGAAAGATTCTGCCGAGGATCAGCATGAAGATGTTTACAGCAGCTGCATTTAGGACACCACCTATGAAGAAACTGATTGATCCACAAATAATGCTACCCTTTCTTCCTTGAGTTCTAGTCACATAAGAAGCAACGAATGAGGATGCAAGGGCCGCAAAATACAATGAAGATGTGAAAAGTGTGAGGATCTGATCATCGTATTTGCAGTAATCCGTCTCATTAAGATGGGCGTGCTTCCTTCTGTAAACTCTTGGGAAAAACTCCTTCAAGAAATCATCCATGGAAGTCACTCCACCTGAAATTGGTATTCAATTTTATGCTTAAATGACCTCACAACAGCAGAACAGAACCTGATAAATGAAAACTGAACTCTGGCTCTCCCTGAACAAAATTTTGTAACAATACACACAAATCCTCCATGATTTAAACATCTTTGCTCAAAAGATTACATAGAAGTACTTCCAACGTCTAAGAAGCCATTACAATGTCAACAAGTTATACACTTTAGTACTCGGTACTTAAGGTTTTGAAATGAAATGCATCTCTTAAACATGTTCATGTTTCATTTGTATTAACGTGTTTAATCACACAAAACAATCTGGAAAAATAGTCAAACATGATAATTCTAATGTGCATGTCCTAAAAATTCGGTTGCAAACATTTCAAGTTTTGCCACAATCTATGAATAAAGATTCCCATAATTACTGTGAATGTGCTATCATGTCCTGGCATTGAATACACAGTGCATTTCTTTTCTAGGTTTTTTTTTTTTTTTTAATATCCTTGAAGTTTTTCTTTACACTAACAATTATAATCATGTCAAAGGTTAAATGATGAATTGAATGGTCGTCCCACTAGATTGTAGAAATTTTTCCTTCCTTTTCTTTTTTTTTTTTAAATACATCCATTATTGAAATCCTTATTTTTGTATCCATTCATTTGTCCATATTCATTACTCAGACTTCGGAAAATGGTAATGCCCATTGGAAATTTGATACCGTTATGCAAATTTACTTTATAAATCCCACAGAAACAAAGTTGGAAACCCTAAGATACAACTTTTGATCGGAACGTTCTATGACATAAAAATTCTGGAGATCTTTTCTTAGCTCGTTCTAGATAAATGATTTTTAGTCCCAGCAGGTTTTGCCCTGAAAAGTAACAGACAAGGAGCCTTTATCGGCTTTTTGTTCTGTCATTCACTCACATTTATTAGGAATCCTGCTGGGACAAGGTGTCACTGCCACTGACACTACACTTTACGATTGGAATCGTTTTTTTTTTTTTTTTTTTTCTAACGATAACAAAAAGAACTAATAATTTAAAATTTTTACAAAAATCTATGACACGATATATGCGTATATATACATATATTCGTATATCATCTAAAAACACATGCTATAATTTTAAAAAAAAAAAAAGTAGGCTAAATCTATTACAAAAGCGCGAAAACACAGATCTCTTGCAGCACGAGGTTATGGTAACAGGGATAACGTACCAGAAACACCGAGATCATAGCCAAAAAGTGAACCACCAAGGGCAGCAATGGCACAAGATAAAATGACATATCCTGTTATTTTATTTTCATAGAGATGTGCCCTCTTAAAATTTCCTGCTTCTACAAATCCACCACCAGCCATGTTTGTTTGTCTGTGTCTCTCACGACTCCCTCTCCCTCTTAATCTTCTCCTCTCCTCTCCTCTCAGACGACAAAGACGAAACTCAGGCTATCCTCCACCTTGTTGCTGAGGATTTGACAAAAAGGGAGGATGTGCAAATATTTGGAATAGGAAAACGAGATATATAAGAAGAAAATAAATAATTTGGATAAGGCCAAAATAGCAGCAGAGTCAACGTTAGGATATTTAATTGGATAATTTAGGATCACTCGTCCCATGAGAAATTTATTTTTAGAAAAAAAAAAAAAGATGAGGTCACGAGTTTCAATCCAACCAAGCTGGAATTTGATGTCCACCACTGTATTATTAACGTCATTTCTAATATTAGTGTCGGTTGTTTGGTAAATAATCCCTAAATCCTATCCTTAAAAAAGAAATTTATAGTAATACGTCTTTCTTTCATTTAATGTCATAATAATAATAATGCCCTTGTTGTGTCAACCATCAATGTATATCCCTTCAATTTATAGAGTTTTTCTAAACTTGGAAATGGTAATGGTTGCTTTCAACGTTTTAACGAAATTATATGATTGTCGACCCAAATAAAAATCATAAAAATATAAATTAGATAAAAATAATTAACTAAACAGTATGTTGTATCACATTTAAATTGAGATATTAAATTTTTTTGAGTATCTCATATTATACATGCAATATGCACATAAATAATATATATGTATGTATCCAATATACGATACACACGCATATCATATCTTGTACAAATGATCACATGTATATCGCTCGTCCAAGATGTCATATACAAATCATCCTAAGTTGTTATGTTGCATCTTGATTATGTGATACACATGTAAATTTATGTATCTCATATCCAATATGTAATATAGCAATGTTATTTAGATAATTATTTTTATCTAATTTATATTTATTTAATTTTTTTTTAAAATAGTATACATGTGTTTCACCCTAATAGATACATATAAAAAAAATATTTTTTGAAAACATTACACGAATTTAAGTTCTCAGGCAATAAAGACGGGTTATGGCAAAATCATAACACATTAATTTTGACATATATTAAAATAATATCATTAAGTTTTACTGGACTAAAATATCAAAATTGATGTTGATTTGTTGGCTGGCCATTGTCCTGTATGCGATAGACTCGGGACTTACTTGTCCTCATTTTTTTTTTTTTTTTTATAATGAAAGTGGTCCAAGTGGTTATTAAACGGTTCAAAATATATTTACATAATAAAATTTTAGATGTCTTTTTTTATTAATCTTTATTCAATGAATCTAATAAATAGGGTTTTAGGTGGGACATCTTCTGACGGCGTTAAAATACCGGTGATGAAGGCGGAACCTATTCTATAGGATGCATTTACACGTAATTGTTGGTTTTCAAACATTGAAAGTACATATTTTATGAAAAGAAAAGAAAAGCAATATAAAAATGAAGAGGCTTAGTATACTGCGTTTAAGTCAAAGATACCAGTATCCATACTATAATATATATATTGTTCTTGTTATATGATAATTTTTTAATATGAAAACATCAAAATTATATAAGACAACAAAGTTAACATGTGGGTTCTCTCTTTCTATCTGACTTTTCAATAAAAGTTAACAAGCACAAGTATTAAACCATATTTAACTTAACAATAAAATATTTCTTTCTTCTTTTTCACGATATAAAAAATTGTTGGGAATTAAATAGTATTTGAATTTTAATAAAAAATTTTAATTATTATTTAAAATTTTGATAACTAATTATATATTTTATCAAAATTTACTTACTATTTATGATATTAACCCTAAATATTATTAATGGATGTATAGTAAAATTTTCAGTCGTATTTCTACGTAGTTTTATAAAAATAAATAAATAAATAATCCATAAGATCTTCCATTCCGCACAGAATGAGTCAAATTAATTTGCTGGTGGATGAGATTTCAGAATTCGGTTAAACGTCAGTATTCTTATCCGAACTTTTTATATCGTAAGTTGTCCATTTCTTCCGTTATTGTAGCAGATTTTGAGGTTTTTTTTTTTTTTTTTTTTTTGGCCCAAGGGGACTTTTGAGTTTGAGATGACGAAATTGGACAAGTTTAAGCAGGCTGTAAGATTTGCTATTAATAGGATTTTTGAACGGGGTATTTGATAATGGGATGCGTTATTGTAGCTACCGCTTTCGAAATGCCATTTTAATTATCTTCTATTATTTTCATTTTCGAAAAATATACGGGTAAGTGTAAATCATAAGTAGAAATTAAAAAATAAGAGGGATTTACTAACGGCTTCAGGTCTATATATGTATATTTTTAAAAGCTGCATAAAGAAAAAAAAATTAAAATCAATTGGATGAAATTACAACGATATTAGCTAAAAAATTATTTGTTCATTTCTAGTTGTTTTAACATCTTTTTTTTATTTTTTCAAACAGATATTTGTAAATAGCATATACAAATTAAAAAAGATTTTTTACTTATAAACTGATCAAATGAATCATATAAATAGATATAAATGAAATCAAACAATCCAAATAACAAAAATCAGCTTCAGGTGTAGTTAAAGAAATTAATTATTTCTTGATAAATTTTTTTTTCCCCTCCAATGCTATTATTTACAATCAATCTATACACATCGATTGTCATTTGTCTACACTGATTAAGGGAAAAATAAATTTAATATATATATAGGGCAAGTATATAAAGCAAACCTTACCTTAATGCTTTATTTTGAAAGAGGCAACGCAATGGGATGGAAAGAAATTAGAGAAAAGAATTAGAAATATGAAAAAAGTAGAAATTTTAATTTTCCGTGCAAGTTTTATGTTTGCTTAGAGGAAGGAAAGAAAATGAAGAAAAATTAATTATTGATAAGGCAAAAAGCGATATCGTTGTAAATTACTAAAATACACATTAGTAATCAATTTAATTAATTTATAAGAAGCAAAATGGAAAATTTAGTCAACTTTTACAAACTCCTTCCATGGAACAAAATTTAGTAGGGCCCACGGATATTTACTCCCAGTTCCAGTTGCCACTCCGCTACTGTTTTCTTCAAAACAAACAATGGAAAAGTCTTAGAAATTTAGAATCTCCTTGCGATGGCCTTTCGCATGAAATTTCCACACACAGTGGCCACGCGCTTGCGACCAAACAAGAGGAAAAAAAGTGGCTACTCGCTTTAATGGCTTGCAAAAAAACTAAAGTGAATGAATGGAAATCAAAATAAATCCTTTATTCAACAATATATGGTATTAGGAAGAAGGATAACTTCGAGTAAATAGAGCAAATTAATGCATTTCTACTATTATTTGTCCGAGCAACAGGCTATAGAGTTTGTAGTTCTCCATCGTTGCATAAGGATGCAACATGGTACTTTTTTTTCAATTGGAAAATGTATATATCCAATGACATACCTAGGAGGAATATTTATTAGGGTATTGATCTAGGGTAAATAGATTGAACATTTAGTGGAAATCTTCAAGTACAAATATTTGACTGTTTAGCTAAAATGTTTCCTCACTGCACGGATATTACACTTTAACAATGAACAATAATACATCTTAGATTAAACCGATATTATGCTTCAATTTAGTAATAGGATCAGCAATCACAATTTTCACTGAAGATTGATAAGTGTATATATCTGTGTGAATACTCAAATGAGGGTTTCTTAAATGTTTTTATTTGAGTTCATTACAAAAAGAAAAATATAAGTTTTGACATAAAATTGTAACTTTGTAAATAAAATGAAATAGCTTAACATCCATGCTTAATTAATTCATTTATATATATATATGAAATGCATGATGCGTGTGTGAATGTGTTAGTGTAAATTAATATATGTGTTTGTAGTGTTTGTCTTATTTATAGTCTATTCCAAATCAATATAGTAGAAATTATGGAGCCCAAAATCAACCAAGTGTTTAATAAACTCTAAACCTACACACATACAAGAAATAAAAGCCTAAAGCCCTCTCTTTTTCTCAAAAATCACCATCAATGTCAATACATATGGGATAATCACAAACTCACTTTTCTCATTCTTCACAAGCCAAAACAGACTCAATCAGATGCCCTTAACTATGCCAATAATCCCAACATCTTCCCAAATTTTTCCAAACAATTCACCTCAAGTGTGTAACAAGAATTCACCTCCAAGCTATAGAAAGTTTAAGGTAAGTTGATATGTCTTCTTGTGATGATTCAATATCAATTTCTTACATGAATTTCCGTTAACTTAGTTCTTAATGAGTTACATGTAATATTTGTATGTCGAATTGATTGAGAAAGTAATTAAATCGTTGAAGTTGTAATAGATAAGTTATTGTAAGCTTTGAAGTTGTTTGTGGATAAGTAAGCCGAGGATTGGTTATGATGTGTTTAAATGTTGTTGTTGATGAGGAAATGAATGGAATATGTTTATATGAATGTGAAGTAAGTGGGATTGATGATTTTGAAGTGTGTATGATCGTTTAAGTGTGTTGAAATTGGAGTTTCAAAATGTGAGATTGTAAAGATGGAGATGTAATATTGACAATGAGGGCAGTGTGTAAAAATTCAAATTTAAGATGATAAAAGTAGATATGCAAAATATGAATATCAACGGATATTGGCAGTTAGCGACCAAGCTGCCCCCCTTATACTAGGATTTGATAAAAAAAATTTAGAGAAAGAGAGAGAGGGAGACCTTTTATTTTGGAAGGATATTTAAGATGAAATTTCAAAAGTTAATAATTTCTACGCAAATAAAAAAAATAACATACTCTCTCTAGTCGTGGAGTTACA
Organism: Combretum micranthum; assembly: GCA_024138025.1. Lineage (NCBI taxonomy): Eukaryota > Viridiplantae > Streptophyta > Magnoliopsida > Myrtales > Combretaceae > Combretum > Combretum micranthum. The sequence continues at coordinate 275,607 of JAMXBD010000452.1, read as the reverse complement.
AGAGAATTATAGGGAGTTCAATTCAAATTTTGATCTCTCAAATCAAATGAAGGAGGATCTTGATCCTAGAGGTGTTGATACATAAGATCCAAGTAATAGCAATGAGTAAGTTGAATTCAATGACCATAAATCAAAATTCAATCCATGAATTTTAAGCAGATGAGTTAATGATTAAGTTTATCATGTAAGGAATTAAAGATACTTGAAGAATTAATATTGGACTCAAAGAAATTACTGAACTTGAAGAAGAATTCAATAAGGTGCTCTTGGAATTATTAGGTGGTTTAAGGAGTTTGATGAAGTTTTGGAAGTTAGAAGTGTGTAATTTAAGATTTTAATTGAGATAAGTTGTTTAATCTTTGAATTGGATATGTCTATTGAAGTTTGGAATTTATAAATGTATATTATATTGATGCCATGTATAGAGTATGAAGGTGGGGTACTGAATTAAATTCTTAAGAAAATTGGTGATTTGGTATTTTATATTTTACATGTTGATCCATGATATAAGTTGGGTAGACTAATTTTTAATGTTGAATTAAAAGAAGCAAATAAAGTAAAAAGATAAATGTACATAAATAATAAATAATTAAACTACTTTGAAGCGAGAAAATTTTACAATCAAGTTTTTTACCAAATTGGTTCCATAAGATATTTAATAGCCTTGATTCATATCAATCGTGATAGCAACTTTAAATATTTAATTCATACCATAAAGTTCCCTTCATGTAAATAGTGAATTTATTGCCAATCTATAATATTTAATTATTCATAATATAAGTAATAGATAGATATCTATACAAATATTTTTTGTTAGATTTATATATATTTTTATCAAATTAATTTTTTTCTTACTTGATATGGTATTATTTTATTTGAGAGTATTTTATAGTCTTATATTACTAACACACAACAAAAAAAGTTGGTGCATTTATATATAAATAAATATACATCCTAACAATTTATTTTTTAAGAAAAGGGTTAAAAATTATTATCCTCTAAATCAATATTTTATTGTAAATTTAAAATTTATCATTTTTTAAATTAAATTAATTATTTTATTTCTTTAAATTTATATAAAGAAATTAATGTGAGACCGGTTTTACATGCTAGGAGCTTGCCCAAGACCTGCCAGTTGAACGGGGCGGTTTTTGACCCGTTTATACCCATGACCAGATGTCAAAAACTATTTTATGTCAGTCTGACTGTATCCGTACACGTGCGGGGTCTATAATTCAATTATCTTCCGCTTTTGGTGCATGGAGCAGGAAAATAAAGAACTGAAAAACATGGAAAGATCCGAGAGAAAGGATTGTGAGTCATGTCTGTCTTGGATTGTCATATTAGGAGATATTATGGTCGTTGGATGGCTATATATTAGGATTAAGTAAGATAAAGGATGCTTGGTCTTCTTTTCGTAATTTTTAACATCTTATTTTTATTATTTTTTAATAGATTATTTATCAAAAAATATATACAAATAAAAATAAATATTTTTACTTATAAACAAATCAAATAAAACAGATGAATTAAATACAGATAAAATACGATGCAAATAAAATACAATAAAATAAATAATCCAAACAAACTTTAGTTCATCTTATTTTGATTATTTTGACATCTTTTTTTTAGCTTTTGGTTCGTTAGTTTAGTATAGTTTGGCATCTATGTCTGTTTTTTCAGTCAAACTATTTGTCAAAACAAATAAATGAAAAATATAAATTTTTACTTATAAATAGACCTTAAAAATCAAATACAAATACAGATAAGTTACAGATAAAAAAAATAGACCATCCAAACAAATCCAAATCATTTTAAAATAGATTGTTTATTAATAAGCATATACAATTTTACTCACAAACAGATCAAACATGCCACATATAGATAAAATATAAATAATATATAGATGTATATCAATATAAATAACATACAAATAAAAAATAGATATTCCAAATATGCATTGATGATCCAAATAGTCAATTTTAGAGTTGGGCATATAGGTCGTAGCCCGCGGATTGGTCGCCAACTTGCTTAAAAAAGTAGGTTGCAGTTAAAAATTTTAGTATTTAAAAGTGGGTTGAATTAGCATAGCCCCTTGAACTTGCAAACTAAAGCGGGCTGGGCCGAGTTGGCCATGAGCCAGAAAAAATAAGAGGAAGAAGAAAAAAAGTTTAAAAACAAGAATAATATAATAACAAATTAATGATTATTTATGTATATTATAGAAAAAGATAGACTGATGTACGAACCACAAGTATTATAACATTTTAAAAAAATATATATTTATTGATTTAAATATAATATGATATCTAATAAATTATTTTAAAAATTTGTTGTTATATATAAGTAATCAAATTGCAATAAAATTAGTGTTTTAATATATATAAAAATTAAAAATTAATTTTAATTTTCACATAAACTCACATTAAAAATAAAAATTAAAAAAATTAATATTGGTCCATAGACCGAGCCTTTGTCAAGAAAATCTTATCCATTTAAAAGCAGATTAAACTAACCCAGCTCATTTAACCTGCAAACCGGATTGCGTTGGCCGTTTACGTACTTTGCCAAGTGCGAGTCAATTCGTCCAATTGGGACATCCTTCAATTACTCTTAAGAACGAGATAAATATGGCTTGACTGGGCATGATTAAAATTATGACTTGGATGTGTAATGAAATAAGCGTAATTAGCATTCTTTGAAATATATATATAGAAAAGATATGATCCTTTTGATTTCTATCCACGCAGTTTTCATGAATTTAGAAATTAGGATAAATATCAATTTTAGTACCTAAATTTATACAAAAATTTAATTTAGAACTTAGAATTTGAAATAGTTAATTCAATAACTAATGAAACGTTATGTTGCTATTTTTTATTGTCTGTTTTATACTTTTTACTTCATTGAAGAGAACCTATCATTTAATTTTTACTATTTTTCCTAATATTATTTAGCATTGATAATTTGCTTGATATTAGTGAGATGGTAAAAATAAATACAAAAAGTTTGATTAAGTAGTTAAGATAAATACTAACTTAAATTTTTATATAAAATTGATGTTCAAATTTGATTTTTTTTTCTAAATTTAATGGTTGAAATTATTTAGATTTTTTTAATGATATTATGATATGGCCGTGACATCATATTTTTCTTTTTTAACAATCTCATTAACTACAACGTGATATATTTAAAGAAAGTAAATTAATGAAAATTGGAAAAAAGATAAATAAAATATTAAATATGAGAAAAAATATAAAAAAAATCTATAGTCTCATCACTTTTTTAATAGACAGTTCCTTATATAACAATTAAATTCATACAATCACACCATTGTAATACTTAATATATTAATTATTATATTTATTTTTAATAGTTATATGACTAATTTGACCATAAATGTAGAAGCTCTTAGAAACATTTATCCTTTTTTTTTTTCAATTTTTTGTTTATCATGGTGGGAAATAGGGGATTCAAACTAATTAATCAAAACATTAATGTCATATGATTTTATAAAATCAAAATATATACTAAGTTTTTATGGTCTCATGGAACCATTTCGTCATTATTTTAATCGTTAAAATAAATATAATAAATAAAATATAATAACTAAAATATTATCTATTTTAATTATTCGATCACGATTAAATACGGCATAAATCATTCAATCCAACTAAAATTAATAAAGAGGTTATAAATTTTTTATGATATCCGGCAAAAATCAAAGCATGGATTCGGTGTCATCATTAATTCAGCGCACAAGTGGAAGGACAAATCCACCAATAAGACCTGATACGGCCCAGCTGGTGCACATGCCAGCTTCTACCTTATTCTCAATAATTACAAGATTGAAATCTGTTGACATTTACATCAAAGACATGGACTTGTGAGTTGTCCAAAGTTAATTTTTTTTTTTTTAAATTAGGCAGCTTGTCAGAAAGAACTTAAATTTAGAAAGTTGAAAACCCTAGTTTTAAAGGAAATTATTAGGTTAATTTGTGTACCAATAACTAATTGGTAGCTCACAATCATATTGATGAGATTATTCGATCAACTATCTAACTGTTAAAATAAATATAATAATTAAAATATTAACTATTTTAGTGGTTCAATCAAAATTAGATATAGTATGGTTGATCCGATCAATATTAGATATAATGTGAGCTATTAGATAATTAGTGGGATGAATCTCATCAAAATTAATTATGAAACTGTAAAATTTTCCTAATTCAAAATAAGGTTTTCATCCTAATATGATAGGTTTGGTGCAAATATCATAAAATTTTATCCCAACATGATAGGTTTCTGTATAAATATCTCCTTCCTTTTAATTCTTAGGAAGACCATCAAATATAAATGCTTCATATTTAAAGTCCATATTGGTTTTTCCAACTAAGTACGAAATGAAATTTGAATGCATACGGTCCAGTAAATGAAGAATCTGCTACCAAGAAAAATAAGAAGAAGATATGGACTGTTCCCTCGTCTATTTTTACCTCATAGGCTTAATGAGTCCCCAACTCTTTTATCATAGACTGTAATATTAAAAGAATCAGAATAAATGCAACTTAGTATGCTATTAATCACATTATTAAAGCGTATCTAGTCATATTATTATCTTTTAACACATCCAGTTTTATTGCACATTCCTCCTCTTTCGCTTTCAATCTTTTAAGGTCATAAGAGATTTCATGGACAGCACTGATGTTATTTTAAATCACCTTATGTTGGACGTATATTTATTCGAGGTGATATCAGAGTGAAGGAAAATTTTCAACCGATATAAAAGAGCTTTATACTTTATCTCAATAACAAAATTATAAATTATATGTGTTATTTAATACATGAACTTTAGTCACTTTAAGATTATATTAATTTCAATACCAGATTGAACTTTTTAAGGTCACCACTACCTCCTTTGATAACTATGTCCAAAGCAGTTTGCAAAGTTAGCTTTTTCTTTTTCCCTTTTTTAATACTAATTACAGGCTTCAATATATCCTAAAAGAATATTATTTTAATGAGGATATTCTATTTAAGATACATGTAAATAATAAAATAATAAAAATAATATCTTGAAAGGGGGAGTTGATAGCAGTGGCAGTCCATAAATGTCAAAGTATCTTATATTATCAATAGAATATTTCATCAACATAGCTGCTTAGAATACATGAAGTCCATAATATGTTTGAAAAACAAATTAGACATTTGATTGAAAACGAGGTTAATATAGTAGTGCAAATAACCTTAAAAAGTCTAATTAAGTATTGAAATTAACAATCTAAAAGTACAAAATGTTAATTGAAAAATGTCTAACACTATATATGGCTTTAAAGGAGTGACATGGAAACATACGTAAGGAATGACTACGAGTGAGAAAATAAGAAGAACGAGTAGACAGGTCTAAAGAGATCAAACACACTAGTTATGGATACAAAAACTATTTATCACCAACCCACTTTTCTTAAAGAGACACAATATTTTTTTCACGTTAAACTCTATTCAATCTTTCCTAAAAATACTCCAGCAGCATGATGATTTTCTTTCCATATCTGAATCCACAACGAAGAGGAACTCTAAGTATCTGTAGAACTTGGCTATTGTTAATGCTCATCCAATCATATTGATGATAAACGGGAAGATGAGTCCTTCTATTAATGGATCTTATATAGGTTCTTTGGTCCTTTGGAAGCCTCTTTAAGTGCATGAGTCCCTTTAAGAAAGGTCGATAGTAGATGGGTTGATTTGGTCCAAACAATCCTTACTCCAAGCTTACAATATCAAATCTCCTATAGTCATCATAATTTCATGGATCTAATTCTCTTAACTCTGTCACTCAATCTAAAGAGTTAGGTCCAAATCATTATTGGGCTTTAAAACCCATACATCAAATTTAGCACTCTGCATTTTACCTCTTAACCAAAATTCTTAAGATAAAGTTAAAGAGGTTTGGGCATTAAATATATCTTTTAATTGGCCATAGTGCTTTTGTTAGCTTAATATCTCATGAGTGTACAATTTGAGTATTCATCGTAACATCATCGACACAATGCAAAAGATAAGGTTTGATCCTATATTATAAACTTATGTCAATGATATGACTCAAAAGTGGTTGAAGTATAATAAGAAAATTTAGATGATGCACGGAATGGTGTTGTTGTTGGATCCATGCAATAAAGATGAAGGATTCCAAGATGTGCTAGAATATTATTACAAAAATGTTAATAAATGTCTTATTCCACACCTAAGACATGTATTCTATAACTACTAGCAATGATGTATGAGATACAACTAATGTATTGTTAGAAATGTATTCAATTTAGTTATGCATACGGTAGCAAATACCCACCAATCTAACCACATCGGTTACATTGTCGGATACGCAGTTGAGAAGCCTAAAATACTCCTTCAACACCAAAGATTCAAGAAGAACCATAATGCTGGTGGGAATGGATTAGATTAAGAAATTGACAAGCATCTCAATATCGCTATGAATTTGGTGACAACTTGGATGCTTACAACTTTGACATTCTCAATTGGCAGAAACACCATATCGAGACATTTTCAATCCTATATTGGATTACCAGGCCGGTGTTGGCAACCCTTGCATCAATGCTAGCAATAGAGCAAAAAATTCATCATCATAGGCCAATAATTCAATGGGCACAAATACATATATGGCCTTGCAATGTTTGAAGTACTAGCATGGAACCATAGATAGATTTAGACAAAAAATTGACATCAATATTCCATGAAGTCTTACTATGTCTCAAATGTAGATCTATGCCATCTTATATGATGAACAACCAATCCTTACAACTCGTTCATTTTGCTATATAAAAAAAAGGGAAACGATTTCAATTTAAAATAAATGTAATAGGGTTATAATAGCTATTATTATGTTCACTTGGTATAAAAAGTAAAACAAGTAATTGTTGCAGTAATATGTAAAATATCTATAATACCTCTGTATTTATTACAGAAAGAAAATAATTATATATGTGATATTTTTAATATAGGGATATTTATGATAAAATTGAAAAATAAAACATTGAATGGCAATTCAAGAGGGTGGAGACATGAATTGGTATTCATCATTTTATATTATAGCAATTCGTTATGAATTCTCATTCCCTTTAAGTGAATATCGTAATAACAATTTTATGTCGAATGAAGAAGGCAAGAATAGCTATTTATGTCATGTGAACAGGCTGTTAGTGGAATAAAATGCACTAACTTAATTAATTTGTCCACAATTACCTACACTATTTCATTTTTAGCTAAAGTCTTTGGCAAAGCAGTCACAAAATCCATCGATATATCTTCCCACTTCCACTCTAGATTGAAAACTGTTGTACCTCACCACCGGGTCTCTAATGTTCAATCTTTATTTATTGACAAGTTAAACATTTAGACACAGAATCTACAATATCTAGCTTCATGAATTCCCACCAATAATGCTTCTTCGAATATGTATACATCTTAGTGCTACTTGGATGTATTGAGTAGGCTGACATGTGGGCTCCTTTTATCACTTCTTTTCTTAAATCTTTAATCATAGACACCTATATTTGATTTCCATATATGATGTGACCATGATCATCAATTCCCAATTCTTTTCTTTTTCTGTTCCTTATGGCACTCACTAACTTGTCCTCCTTTGAGTCTTCTTTCTAACCTTGCTTAATCTGCTCAAGTATAAAAGGTTGTAAGCTCAAACTTGCAAGCATGACATCTATTCTCTTAGAAGTTACTTCAACATCTGGTCTTTGGAGTTCTTCTAAAACTTCCTTCTGACTATTAATCATAATCGCCATAATTACCTTTTGCTTTCTGCTTAAAGCATTCGCAACTATGTTCGCTTTGCCCGAATGATATAAAATTTCCACATTGTTATCTTTAATCAACTCAAGCCATCTTCGTTATCACATATTCAATTCTTTCTGCATAATAATATGCTTCTAGCTTTTATGGTCAGTATCTACCTTACACTTCTCGCCAATTAGATAATGCCTCTATAGCTTTAAAGCTAAAACTACTGCTGCAATTTCTAAATCATGGACTGGATAATTTTTTTCATATGGTTTCAATTGCCATGATGCATAATCAATTACTTTACCATCTTGCATTAAACACATTGTAGTCCTTGAATTGAAGCATCATTATAAATTACAAATTCCTTTCTATTAACTGGTAATGCTAATATAGGGTTGATACTAATTGTTCCTTTAATTCTTGAAAGCTCCTTTAACAATTATCATTGCACACAAATCTCATATGTTTCTGAGTTAGTCTTGTCATTGGAGATGCAATCCTTGAGAATCTCTAAACAAATCTTCTATAATAACTGCTAATCCTAGAAAACTACATACTTTGTGACATTCGTGGGTTTTTGCCAATCTATTATAGCTCTTATTTTCTCTGGATCAATTGATATTCCATTCTTTGTAACAATATGACTTAGAAATGCTACTTCTTCCAACCAAAATTTTCATTTTCTAAACTTTGCATATAATTTCTTTTCTCTCAATCTTTGAAGGACTAACCTTAAGTGCTCCTCATGTTCCTCCATACTCTCGGAACATACCAATATATTATCTATGTATACAATTACAAATTGATCAAGATAGTCCTTAAATACCCAATTCATCAAGTCCATGAAACCAACATGAGCATGAGCATTCGTCAAACCAAATGGCATCACTAAAAATTCAAAATGCCAATAACTGGTATAAAAAGCAATCTTAAAAGCCTTCTATTGTTTAATCTTAAGTTGATGATATCCAGATCGTAAATCAATCTTGGAAAACATAACTGCACCTCTTAATTGATCAAATAAGTCATCGATCATTGGTAGAGGATATTTGTTCTTGATAGGCACTTGGCTCAATTCCCGATAATCTATACACATTCTCAAACATTCATCTTTTTTTTATCATAAATAGTATCAAAGCACCCAACGGTTAAATACTAGGCTGAATAAAACCAAGATTATGCAATTCTTGTAGTTGATTTTTCAATTCCTTTAATGCTGTTGAGGCCATTCTCTAAGGTGCTTTTGATATAGGAGATGTTCTTGAAATCACATCAATCCCAAACTCAATTTCCGATCAAGCAATAAACCCAACAATTCTTTAGCAAATACATCTACAAAATCCTTTACTACTAGTACATATTAACATTCAACTCTTCAACATTCACTGCTTTTACCATAGCTTTTTCCCACAATTCCATTGTATACATGCTTTTAGGTTTTTTCCTTTTCAGAGTATAAGTAAATTTTCCATTTTCCAAATCAGAGCTCAATGCTGCTTTATTACAATCTGTAGCAACTTTATACAAATTCAACCAACTCATGCCTAAAATTACATCAAAATCAGTCATCGCTAAAACTAGCATGTCAATTGGCATATTCACATTAGAAATCAACACATCAACATTTCTACAAATGCAAGTCTTTTTAGATTTCACATCAAGAGGAGTATTAATACACATAATATTATCAAACAACACTTCAGAAACCCAACTACAATCATTCATATATTTCTTAGATTTCACACCAAGAGCTTCTTTACATTGCTGCAATGCAAATGTTTTCGTTGCTATTTTACCTTTCTCAAAATTAGACCCATCATTTTTGGGTTTTTCTTTACAATTCGCTATGTAATGTCTTCATTGATTACAATAGGCACAAAGATAAGTTGTAATACCAGATTCTTGCATTCTGAAGCCCTATACCCTTCTTTACCACATGTAAAACATGCTTTTGGATTTCATTTACAATGAGTCAACTCATGGGGCCTGAAACATCTAATGTATCTTCTTTTAGGAGTAGCGAGAGGAGTCAAAGTCTTAGCCAATAACCTCCGATTTGTCTTCTTACCTAAAAATGACATTTTCCCTTCACCTAGAATGTCATATCTTCTATAAGAGGCAAATGATGCTAGTCTCTTTCCAAGAAATGCACCTCGCCTGTCCTTCTATGCCTTATTTCATTCAGAACTTGCTCAACAAGTTTAGCTTTTGTCACTGCATCGGCTAACATTGGAAGTTGAAACATTTTTACCTTACCTTTGATTTACATATTCAAACCATTTTGGAACTTTTGAACTTTCATACACTCATCATGGTAACCCTTACTAGCAAATCTTAATAACCCTTACTAGCAAATCTTAATAACCCATAGAACTCAGCATGACACTCATCAATGGTCTTGCTTCCTTGTCGTAGATTTTAACCAATCTAAAATCATATGTTCCCAAATTTAACCGGAAAGTATTGAAAAAATAATATGTCCTTAAATCTAACCCAAGTAATTGGTCTTGGAAAATTCTCACTCATGAATTTCCACCAATTAAAAGCTTCTTGTTTCAACATATAGACTGTTAAATTGACTTTTCTAACTTTCGGTATTTCACATGCTACAAAGGCATTTTCCAATTCCTCTATCTAACTCTTGGCAATCGTTGGATCCGAAATAGTTCCATCAAATTTAGGTACCAATATAACAAAATCATGTAATTTTACCCGATCGTTATGTTCATTGCCTGCACATTTTCTCCCTGATTGACAGCTTGTGTAGCATACTATTACATGAATTGTTGTTTTTTGTTGTTGTTGTTGGTACATCATCTGTTGATATTGTTGCATCATTGCAAACATGTCTTTGAACATAATACATATGGTGGCCATATCTCCCACGGGTACTTGAGGCATATGAGGAAACTATGGCATTTGCAGGGGTTGTGGAATCTGAGTTGTGAATGTTGAAGTAAGAGAAAAAGTAGTAGTAAAAGTTGGAGCAGATGATGAAGTAGAAGACAAAGTAGATAATTGAGAAGGCAGAGGCATCATATTTTCTCGTTTTGGTTACTATTTAGTCTATTTGTGTAACCTATCCATCTTTGAGAAAAGCACACAATACATTCATGATATGTGTGTGTGTGTTAAATCATGCGTTTCTAATTAGATTCATTTTAATCATTAACAAAGCAAACAATCAAGTAAAACACATCATTCAAGCAAAACCTAAGCTTTCCTCATACTAATCTCACTACATCTATGTTTAGGTCAACCCCTAATCTATTACATCTAATTAAACAATCACATAAACATACGGTATGATTTCATTTTTAACGACCTTATAGATCCCAATCTTAAGATTTAGCATGCTTAGCCCTCAGTCATGTATAATACCTGAGTATTATATGAAAGACTGTCTGTAAATAAAATGTTTATTTGATTGTTTACTTAACCTTTCATAAAAAAAAAACTTTTACAAAAGCTACTCATTAAGAGTAGATATTCATTTCATTTATGTACATCATCAATACCATCAGATTGGTACATCTTAAGATTGTAAGGTTTTAGTCATTACAAACATGATAGAAAACTTAAATACTTTGTATTACAACCTCAGGCTTATAAATGAGCCCTTGATCAAAAGGTACCTATATATATATACACACACACACACACGAAATCTTAACAAGTCTTTTACAAAAACCAATATCTTAAGGTCTTGGTCCCTATTCGTCCCATTCGTTCAAAAACTCTTCCCAATCCATTCCATACCCCAAATCATCGTAGAACTCATCATCAACGACACTTGTAAAAGAAAACATGAGACAAAGGCTTAGTACACAATAACACAAGCAAATACAAAATAGCATACATTCTTAGTCTAATGCAATGCAATAATCATTAAGTTATTTATCTATAATTAGGTCTAATAAATCAACATTAGAGTGTTCAAACTCTGAGAACAATCCATTGGGAAATTAAGGGTCCTAAGTAATAGCAGTTGCTCAGGGGGTTGATATAGACAGCTCGAATACCTATATCTCCTATAGAAACATCTACAAGATAATAGTTTCATCTATGGTTTACAATTTTTTCTCATATTTACTTAACTTAATCCATAATATCATTTAATTCAACTGGTCCCATAAATGTGAACTAAATTATATTACTTCTCCTTAAGAATAAGTAAACGTTACACCAATTCCATTACTTCTATCGAGTATCCACTGAGCTACTTATAAAGTGTCATTGCATCATGACAATGGGTGACCTAAGTGCCTAATTACTGTGCTGGCATCACCAAACAGGGTTGCCGTTCATTAGACCAAATTAAACAACACATGCACAAACAAGTCAAACACTTTTAAGTCATCTTTGTTTATAGTCAATTTTTAATAAATGCCTACCTTTGCACTCAACAATCAAGTTACTATGTACCTGTATTATCTTATTTAGCTTGCAAAAACTCAGAAGATAAATACAACCGAGTAGATGAATCTGTTGAAAGATAATCATTTCATATAAGACATTATTAACCTACAATTGTACATTAAGTTCTCAACCATTCATCAAATTTAAACTAAACTCAAATCATTAAATAAGTTAATATTTATACATGTATCCACATAACACATTTTCTTATTCTTAAAATTATATTTATTATTTATTTATTTTTACATAGGGAGCAGGGGATCCATCACGGTCGTTATGAAGGCCATGATCACCATCGTGGGCCCCTTCATGTCTGTGATTAAGGGTGATCAAAGTTTTTAAAATGAACAGTGACAATCACGGGATCAATCATGCCCATTATAGTTGAAAAATGCATGAATAGTGATGACCACGCTCTTCGTCACGCCCATGTTGACCCAATTTTCACAAAACCACATTTACAACAAGATCAATCATGCCCGTGATCATGAAAAAATCAAGATTCGAGACTATCATTGGTATGATAACACCCGTTATTGATAGGGAAATGATCCAATTTACTTTAGTTCAAAAATTTACTTCTTACGACTTGAGTAACATAATTTCCCATAGGCAAAACACATCAAATTCAAGTTATAAACTTACTTTTAAGTCCTAAAAGACTCATATTCACTCACTACATACTCATACAAAAGCAATCCAATTATTCTTATCATTCACAACTTCACTGATTTATCCATAAACACGAATATAGCCTTCAAACAATACAAATTCATTTACCTATTAAAACAATCACAACAAACTTCATTTCCTTACTCTATCAAGTTCTTAAAATTCATTCAAATCTAAGAATTAACTTAGTTCATGAATTCTACCATTAATTCTCTAAAAGCTCATTTACATGAAAGTTGTCTTACTTGAGATAAACAAATGAACAAAAAGCGTAGGAGTAATAACATTTATCTTAATGACTTTAACTTATAGATGGAGTTAGAAGGAAATCTTGATGAGTTTTGAAAGAAAATTTTGATCAATATGATAGAGGATTTGTCCTTAAATGTGTGTCTATTTGAGTCGGTTTTGGGGTTATGATTTTGTAAGCTTAAATTTGATAATTATCTTCAAAGAAAAAATTTTGCCTTTGACTTTTGTTACAAGAAGAAGATTAGATAATTTTTCCATGGGCTTGGGCTTGAGTTTATTTGCTATAAGGTTTTCTTGGGTTCTGACAAAAAGGAAATGAGTTCAATTGCATTAAATAAGAATTCAGCTTCTTCCTAAGAAAACAAAACCATACAATACGATACAATTAAGTACATTTGTATAGTCACACCAATACTTAAAATTTATATCAATTAAATTATCACTATCAATTTCATGCAATAAATAGACAATATATATATTGGTTTAAGATATTTTAGTAAGGTCTTTCCAACCAATTGTAGTATTCAAATCAATTAATAATACTTCAAATTAAATTTTGAGGAATTTGCAAATCACCTCCTAAACTTTCATGTATGTGTGGATTCACCCTTTGAACGTTCAAAGTGAGTTTTTTACCCATTAAACTTTTAAAAAATTAGCACTGTTAAGGACGGTTAATATTTACCGTGAATTTAGGTGGGGTAGTAAATCTACACATGGATGAAATTTTTTTGGGGTGAATCCACACATAACTAAAAGTTCAATGAGGTATTTTGCAAATCCACTCGTTTTGTTTTAATGAAAAATATTATGTATCCTTAGCTGTGCTAATTTTTGAAAGTTTAAAGGGCCAAAAAGCTTACTTTGAAATTTTAAGGGGTAAATCCACACATAGACAAAAGTTTAGGGAGGTGAATTTGCAATTTCTCCTTAAATTTTTGGATTCCATTAAACATATATATAGATATATGTATGCACATGTATATTGTTATCATATATATATATATATATATATATTTCCAATTTGAAAATACTAATATATATTGATACATACTTATACCCATATATTCGATTTATGTGTGTGTGCGTGTGTACATACTTAAATGGAGCTAATTAATTTCTATTTTTCAAGAAAATAAAAAAAATCTCACATTCATTATTCAGATTCTAGTTTAGTTCAAACCAGACTGGACCATAATGAACCTCAGGAATAATGGCCTATTTTTGTCATTCAATATAGAGCCTTATTAGAGTAATGGATAAGGAGGCTAGAGCCCCTATAGGCTCCTCTTTGGGCTTGGCCTTAGTCCACGTACCTTATATGAATAGGTAAAGGGTCAAATTTGCAATCGAATAATTAAATATGTATATGTATATGTATATGTATAATGATATGGAGAGGCATAAAAAAGGAGGTATAAGTAATCTCATTCGATCTTGGTCGAAGATAGATTATGAAATAAAGTGGTTTGGTCCTATGAAGCCCTCTCTTGTGGTTAGTAATAATATAAAACATTGGATCTTCAATCTTAGAAACTATTGATGGATAAGATTAATTAAGGTTTAGTAGCTTTAATGAGCTAAACAAAGAAGTAAGGGGCCTATTTAAAATATAATGGAATCTAATTGATACCTAAACTATCTGTGAAAGGTTAAAAATGAGCAAGATAATTTTAACAAACCCCATTATGAGCCTACTTACCCAAAATTATGTAAATCATCCAAATTAGGTATAAGTACTTAAATCCTACCACTAATCCAAATAATTTACCTAAGCATCGTTGTTTAATTTTGAGTTTGACTAATCAATCATATAGTCCAATTTTCTTTATACGTAGTGCCTTCAGCTAAAATGCATAATCAACTATTCTTTATTCTTCATCTATCTAATCATAAAGGAAAAGGTCATGATTATTATCATTGTTCTCTCTCTCTCTCTCTCTCTCTCTATATATATATATATATATATATTGCACCATGTTATTTTACTTAGTAAGATTATAGCTCATCGTCATTGTTGTTGCAGTATTATTCGAGGTGATATCATATCAATACTCAAACTTTGATCAATTATTTAATTAACTACATGTACTTTTAAACTATTAATTTTAGTACCTATATAAAGCTCTTGAGGTCATGTACACTTTGTGTTAACTTCGTGTTTAGCTATGTGTCTAATTGGTTTTTCTCATAAATTATGTGTTAGACCAAAAGTTCATGTTTGATTTTGATGAGACAAAATTATACATAAAAAATTAGTCTTGTTTAAAAATAAATTGCTAATAACTTAATAATTTTTAAAGATGTCATTAAAAGGATCAAGCTAACTCAAACTACTTAAATGAATGTATTTAATTTTGGTTATTAAGTGCAAAACAAATAAAATCAACTATATGAAAGAGGTTTTTGAACTTGGTTTAGACTATTCCTATTTTTGTGAAGCTTTATACATAGTGATTCAAATCAAGTTAAAGTATTTAGTATATACATAAATATTCGGTAAGGAAAAAGCCCATTTTCGTGCCTGAACTTTGACAATGGACAATTAAGTGCCTAACCTTTGATGAAATGGACAATTAGGTACTTGAACTTTGAAAAAGTCTTATTTCATACCTAATTGAACTTTTCATGCCCTTAAACACAACTCCACTCAATTGTTTTATGACAAGTGTTTATTACTTCAAGAGACATTAAAATAGTGGGGGGTGGTGAAAAGGGGCATAAAATGTTTAATTAAGTATAAAATTGGACTTTTTAAAAGTTTAGATACCTAATTGTCCACTTCATCAAAGTAGTTTAGGTACCAAAAGGGGCTTATTCCCTATTCTTTACATTTTTTGTGTATGAGGTGGCACAAGGTCCAAATCATCTAAAAGTAATCTAAACCTATGCAAGAGCTTGGCAAGTAAAGCAAGTGCCCAATAATTTAGACTAACTTGAAGGAAGTCAAACTACTTAATGTTATCCAAGCATAGAGCTATGAACAATTAGAGATCAGAATGTAGAGCAAATATGCAAGCTTCAAGTTGGTCCGGATCATCTCTTGTGAGTCAAGATGAATTGATGATCAAAATACTTAAAGGAAACAAAGCAAACCTAGTAGTCAAGACCAAGTAAAAAAAGTCTAGAATCTTTATAAAATTTATAGTTGTTAAAGAGCATTTCATGTAAGATCTTTTGAGAGAATTTATATCCAACGTCCAACTTGTGGAGACCCATTATATTCAAGCTTGTAGGCAAATTTAATACTTAACCCTAAGCCTTCATTTGCCATCTAACAAAGTTACGGCATGTTCTTAGCTTTTGTCCTCATGTAAATCAATTTACATGTACTTTAGAGAAAGAAAGAGGATAGTACTAAGGGAAAACATTCACAAAATATTGTAAAGGCGTTATACTTGAAATTGTTTTACAACTCTTGTTGTAGCTCTTTAAGAATTATGCATATGGTGATTAATAAAGTGAGTCTCTAGTCCTCATTTGAGGCATTAGGCAATCATCGAGAGTAAATGGCTATCCAAACTCCACATTAAAAATGAAGGATTGATCATTTCGTCCATTCTCTTTTAAATTTGATACTTTAATTTTGTTATACTTGATCATCAATCATCACCTGCATTTGAAACAACATATTAAAGTGAAAATTTTGTTAAAAACACATTAGTACTCAGTTCATCCCCTCTGTAAGTTTTCTTTTTCATTATGGATAGTCACGTGTCTTCGCCAATTATTTTCATAAATATATTCCATGTAAATATATATATATATATATACAATTATGGATGCTATTTGTGTTAATTTCACCTTACGACATGTAATTTACTATTTTCATGTATCCTAAGTAGAATGTCTTTATTAAAATTTTTATTTAGAATAAATAGCAGTATATAATTGGTAAAAATGAAAAAAAAGAAGAAGCCGATTTGGAAAGTAGTTTTAGGGTAAATCACATCAAAAGGAATAGAAATTTGAACATAAGTTCAATTAATGTATCAACGTTTCAAGTGGTTATAAGTATAATCAACGTTCGGGAACAAATTCATTTAAAGTCTCAATATTTTTCAAAATGAGTCAAATAAGTGTTGATATCTTAAATGAACTTACCCCCAAATGCTAATATTTTTTTAGTGTAATTTACCATTAACATAGCTATTACCAATAACATTGAAAATTTTAATTTGTATTGAAATTTAAACCTAAAAGTACAAGTAATTAATTGAAAAATCAAAGTTCAAGTACTAAGTGGCACATTATTCCTTATTATTTTTATGTTCTAACATTTTTAAGATGCAAAACACATTGTGTTGCTTTTCGTGTCATTATATGTTATTTATAATCTTTGTTACAATTGCCATTATTACTTATCTTGTCATGGTCACTATAACAGATATTGAGAACATATATTTAATTATTTATTCTTGTCAATATTTAGTCTTATGAAATCAATTACCTTTTGCTTATTTACTTTATCATATGTTCATTGATTCATTTATTCCTAATTTTATCTTACTTTCCATTATTGTTTGACCAATTTCTTTTTCTTTCCTTCTTTATTATAAAATCGGTATGTCATATTACTTAGTGCAGATATTTGATAGGAAAAGCGACAAATCCTGACACTAAATTGACTTGAGCTTGACAAAGCAAAATCAACAACAAGATTAGACTTGACATGAAATAATATGAGAAACATAGATTCACTTTTGCTATCATAAAACATATGATTTAGTACGTATGAAATATACCAAATCTTTCTTTTTTTCCTTAAATTATCTATTTTAATCAATCATCTATTCTCTAACACTTTATTTGTTATGACTTTATTACTGATATATTGTTATTGATATGTATCCCAGATTTATAATGATTTAAATTTCTCGTATTGATATGTTAATACTCTTTGTTGAAGGAAAGTTAAGTGAGACAGGTTTGCTTTTTGGATTATTATTATTTTGACTAATTCTTTTGCCCTCATGCCATCATCTTTATGGGAGGTATTTAAGACAACTCATAATTCTTTTTAATTTTTTACTATGAATTTTATTTTATTGCTTCATGTTAAGTTTTTGTTTGATTGCATATGTCATATGATTAAAATTTCTATTTAGATATGTAGTAGGCATCATGGTCAACTAGGAAGGGATGCACTTCTCTTGTTGGGTTTGTTTTCATCAACACAATCTCAAAATGGCTTCCAATTCATCTATATTTTTTTAAGTTTTTACCAATCACTTACACAATATTGATTTCGAATATTTAGTCTTAACCAATTTTTTAAATACCCATCTTCTTCTTCTTCTTCGTCATTGTCGTTATGGTCGTCGTCGTCGTCGTCGTCGTCGTCGTCATCATCATCTTCTACTTTTTCTTCTTCAATCCAAATTAACCATCAAATACTTTAATTAGTATAGTATTAAATTTATGCAACTTTAGCTTTAGGAAGCTTCCCTTAATGAAGACAACCAATATTTTATACTCGTTGGCCAACTTTTGCTTAATAACCTATTTGTTTACATTGTTTTTGTTTTAAGGTTGGCACATACACTCCCAAGAATTTAGAAGTGTAAATACACTATTTGGATCGATTATCACCAAATTCTAAATTCCTGAAATCCAATTTTCATAAAGTTGACATATTTACTAGTTAATGTCGTTTATTCATATATGACTAGTTAATGTCGTTTTTCATATGTGACTAAGTATCAAGAATTTGGTGTATCTATTAGTTGTACTTTGTATTAGTTTTACTTGGAAGCTACTTGATCATTCCTATACTTTTTTTCATTTATATTGACATTGCTAAGCAATTTGTTCAAGGGTTTCTTCAAGTCCAATCGTGCAACTATTTTAGGAGGTATTTCGATAATAACTCAATACTTGTACACATCACAACACTATATTAAAATATTATCTACTAAGAACACAAGCTGATGGATCAATGTCAACATGCATGCTTCAATTTAACATGGGCTACGCAAGAACTATTAGATTCAGTAGAATCATTATTCTAAATCATAGGAATTGATCACATTTTTAGTTTTGAGGTTAAGGATTACATAGGAACATGATCAACAAGAATATATTAAAATAGAAGTATGAACACGAAAATTCTTACTTTTGTGGACTATAGTTTAAAATTTCTTTGTTGCAAATGGATAATAGTTGTTGCATATGAGAAATCTATCGTTACATAAGAAATAAGGATATTGCACTAGATTTCTTATCATATTTTGACAAAAAAGTGAAAGTTATTAAGCAGTACTTCTTTATTATTTGAATGGATAAGCTGTAAAAATGGTTCAAGTGCTTTATACTTGAACTATGGATATTAATGATGAGAATTAGAGTATCATCAAGGAGTTAAATGTAAGAAGGAAAAGAAAGAAATGGAGTTCGGAAAAGGAAGCTAAATAAGGAAGCTTACTGTTGATACATGCACACTTTTGGGAAAAAAAGAAGATAAAATAAAGTAAAATGATCTCTCTATTCCTCAAGTGTGTGTGTGTGTGTGTGTGTGTGTGTGTGTGTGTTATGTTTTATTCTTAGTCTAGGGTTTCATTTTTGAAGCTTTCAAAAGCAAATGAAAGATCATGGTCATTAAAGAGTTGATTGCCAATGAATTGAGGTGGTGGTAAACTTTGGTTATTTTATTTTAATTTCTTTGGTATGTGATTGTTTTTAATTTTATTAACTAAGATTGATACTTGAGGTTTGTTTGCTCCTAGAAATGATATTAAAGTCATTTTGAATAAGAAATATAGAATACTTTGGAAGTGAGAACCACTTTGCTTGTATGAGTTCTTATTAGCTTGGAGTTATAAGGAGGAAGAATTAATTTAGATTAAATTTTTGAAGAAGAGACAACCAAACTTTTCAACCAAATAGTTATAGAATGTTTTTTGAAGTAATTTTATTTGGGGGGGAGTGGTGGGGGATTACTAGCTAGGAAATTTCGAATAGTTAAAATTGTAAAAAAATAAGGATGATTTGATGAATATTCTTATTCATATAATATTACCTATATATTCTAGGTTCATATATTATTTGTCATTAGATGATTTGTAGCAACAAAGTATACTATTAGTAGTTGTGAAGTATTGATGATACTCCAAGCTTCTTATTTTTCCAATAGGATTCGTCTAATTATTTTTAGCTACCTTTTCTTTTCTTTACCAAATTATCATTTTAATTATTTACATTAGGTTTTAGTTGACTTCAAAAGTTGTGTACCCTTAAAATTTTAGGCGTTTACCTAGGGTTAAATCCCAAGTAAGTCTCATTTACTATAACTTCTTATATATTAACAAGTTCAATGAAAATATAATAGTTTAAAAAATAGAATTATTTATTCAAATTTTGAATGCTTGGTGACTAACATAAATAAAAACACATGACATTATTATTATATAAGTTAATCTGCAATATCATATGACTAACTAGTTAAATTAAAAATTATTAATACACTGAATATGGTTATTGTTTAACTTCTAAGATTGAGGATTACCTAATAAGGTATATTTAAATAGGTAAGCGAAGAAGAAAGATTTAAATTTTTATACATGGTTGAACTTAATATTTGAAATTTATTTTTTAATATTACAACTACAATAAGATTTATACAATTGTTTTAATTGGTCTAACCTTATACAAAACTATACCAACTTATACTTTAATCTCCACCTATCTTCAATCCCTTACACAAATACTCTAATTTTAATTACTTTTTCCTTATAATTTTCTTAAGTATTCAAGGCAATTTTTTTTTTCAGAGAACATAATAATAGAGAGGATTGCTTTATTTGTATATTTGATATTCTCATAAACAAATTACAACTATTACAAATTTCATTACTTCTCTATACGATCTATCAACTGAGAAAAGAATAAATATTATCCTCAATAGAAAATTCTAACAATAAGAATTACGTATTGACTTGTAAACACACACATATTTGTGTGTGTATCTTTAGTTTCATTTTCATGTAGAGTCAAAATTGAAGAGAATTCTTAAATATAAGCATTTTAAGTGTGCATGCAAAATTACTGGTAGTATTATATGGACGCTAACAAAACTCTTATGTTTACATCAAAACTTTCAACTAATTACATATTAAAATAATATTAAGAAAAAATCACAAAAAATATCCCAAACTTTCGGTTTTTATTACCTAAATAATAAAATGTTGGTATTTTAAAGGACACATAACACCTTTTATTAGACAAATAAGGCATGAGTAACACCTATAACCTAAAAAGTAATAAAATCACAATTTTACAAAATATTCTCTCTTTTTTTTCCAAAAATCTTAAAGAAGATAACACTTGTTCTTTGTTTATTTTTGGGGGAAAAAAAAGGAATTGGTTTTGATACAACAATTATCATCATACAAATAACCACATCATTTTCATTTCCCATTTCACCAAATTCATATTCAATATTACATAATCAATTTTTTTCATAAGGATAAATTACACCGAAAGGTCCCAACCTTTGGAGAAGTTAGTCAATTGTAGTCTTCATTGACATGTGTCAATAGAAAAAATATTTAATAAAACTCACATGACCCTTTTTCTTTTAACACTTGTCAATGGAAACCTCAATTGACCTACTTCTTCAAACATTATAATCTTTTTAAAATCATTTTAAATGTTGGTACCTCAAATAAACTAACTTTGAAATATCAGGACCTTCTATTATAATTTATCCTTTTGTTAACTCAATAATTTGGTCCCCAATTTTATGATTTTGACAATTACTCATCATGGTCCATGATTCCACATGATAGGTCATATGGCTAAATTAGATTCTCCTTAGCTAGCATGATTTGAAGTAGCCATAAACCAAATAATATAATCAAGATTTCCCTAATTCACGAATTTAACAAATTATGGTCCAAAATTCTCAATTTCTTCATTTCTTTCATAATGGGGCTATTTGTCTTTAATTCATTACATTATATCCTAGCAATTCCAACCTCAACTTGGTTCCTAAAACATCCTAATCAATTCATGATTTTCAACTAAATTCATCAATTTTACACAATTTGTTAATCAATAGCATATCTACATGTCCAAATACCCACAAATCATTTGTCATACCCCCATAAGGTACCCTAGAAGTATGATGCACTACATATCATATTAAAGCCACAGACACTACTTTTAAACTATTTGAGACTTCTAGAGAGATACATAAACATCACACTTGTAGATCCATCGCATGGATAGTTATTCAAGACCAAAGGTTGTTTAGAATAAGAAAAACCAAATACATATAAGATACAAACAAGAATTATACTTCACATAACTTACTTTAAATCCCTAACTATTACATCATGAAAATTCCTTAACTACAATTCTCAAAATTCCTTTACATAAAACTTCAAATCTCTCTCTATCTCATAATTGTTTTTCATATTTCTTTGAATCCTGAAATCAAACAACTAATATGAGTGAGCTCAATTAACTCAGTGAATGACTCAATTTTAATACATTTCAAGCAATATAAATAAGTTTAATTATCAAATATATACAATGCTACACTCATTCATATAAAGATGCATGGTTTGGATGATCGGAATCCAAACCCATAAAGATTTACACCCTCTCTTGGGGGTTGAAAGACTAATTCAAGTCATCCACACCCAGAAGAAACTGAGAACTAAGGAAGGGAGTACTCTCTCAACTCATTGTCATTTGAAACATATATACATTTAGCATAACCTCAAACTTATCCTTAATAAGGTTAAGGAGGGAAGATTTCTTTTTAAACTCATTTGTTACTCAAATAGATATAATCAACACAACTCCCACTTCCTTTAGAACCTAAGAGACTCCCTAAGTATTAATCTCTAAAATCGACTCTAACACGAGTGATGTCCTTTGGTGCCTACTTAGTTTCCACGAAGCCGACAACCCTATAGTAGCCCTACCAGATTCACTGGACTCTCAAAGGCATTACTACAAAATCGGAATATTAATATGTGACGTGAATACCATGCTAATGCAAGGTATGCTATGGTGCAATGCATGATCAGTTTATTTCATAATCGGATAAGATTTATATCAAATTACTTGGCGATCAATCAATTTCTAAACAATCCATAGTATGTAGTCCTTAATTAACACAATTCAAGCAATATTGACTTTTGTTATTAAAGTTTTTCAATCATTTAATCACTATAAAACATGCATTGCACCCATCCCCATACATAATTAGTTATTGTTATAATTTAGTCTTGTGCTACTATTTTACAACCACAATCAATGCAATAAGATCAGAGTCACTCACTTGATATCCGTCTAAGGCGTAGAAATCTTCTAGTAAATCCAAACATTGATTTATGTTTGTTTCTTCTATTAAATGAAATGAATATTATTCAAAATTTTCATGTTCTATATTAATCTACACTTAACTAAATTTTATTTAGATATATTTCATTAACTTAATCTTATTTACTAGTTATTAGTCTAAATTTTACACAATGCATGCATTAATACTTATACTTAAGGCTATATGCAAACATACATATATCTATCAAAACACATTCAACAATAGAACACTTCATATTCGCATTACTTACTGCTTCCTATAAACATAAGCATTACAATTAAAAAAAATTCAATAACATAATGCATCGTATTCATGTTCATCAAATTCATTGTCTAGAAACTCATATTTGAAACAACTCATTTCCTTTAATATCTAAGAACTAATATACCATGATTACATCTAAGTCATTTACAAGTTCAATTTATATTAACTCGGTTTAGCTAAGTTGGTTAGCCTTACTTATTCTAGTTCATTTTAGTTTACTAAAGTTCATTAAGTTAAAGTGAACATAGATTTGTGAGTTAAGCCTATTATAACTTTAACTTAATTAAATTGATTAAAGTTAAACATTAACTTCATTTACTAAGTCATATTCAATTATCTCATTAAATCATTCTCATATGCCTTATAGAATCCTAATTAACCTATTTCATTTTAGTTCTTTAAGTTTTATTAACTAAACTTAAACTTAGGTTTATTAACTAAGATGTTTTAAACTCGAAACCTATTTTAGATCTAATTAGTCATTAATTCTATTGAATTAATTAACTCATTTTTATTTATACAACACTAACATATCATATTATTTAATATTTATGTCTCTTTTTTTTTTTAAAGGTAGAACAGTGTGCTTGGACAACTACATGGCTGTGCTGAAGATCGTGCACACTGGGAGAAGCGACCAAATGGTGAAACGGGATTACATACACCCTCGTTTGGTCTTGCATGGGCACGAGCACGAGCGCAGCCCGTGTTGGCCTTGCACCCCTGTCACGAAATTTATTTGTTTCCTTTACATCTTTTTATCCATTTTTACACATCCTACATCCATTCAAACATCATAAAAACAACATACAACTTATTATAACCACTTCTAACACTTCTATATTCTCTTTATTTCATCAACACATCTCTAACTACATCATCAAATCCCAACTTCATATATACATAAACTACTCAGGTTTTTAACTTTCGTGCTCTAATCTTCCTCCATCAAAAAATTTATCACAAACCCAACTTCTCCCTAACTCTAATTCATTATCCACATGAACAAACAATCATCAAACCAAGAAAAAGAAGAACTTGAAAAACTCAAGCATCCAAACTTCATTACTATCACTACTTGCTGGTCTTTGTAGGTACCTCAAGCATGATGTTACAAAGAATAACACGAGGATCAGAAGCTGTCCTCGGAAATTAGTAGATTACATTTGTACAGCAAAACATGGATAATACATATGGATTCATAGAGTAGTTACAGAAAGTAGATATACTCTTGTGTAATCTGTTAATAAGCATAGATAACAGAGAGTAGTTGTAACAAGTTCAGTTCTGTTGAAAAATAACAGAATAAAGTTGTAGATCAACAAGAAAAGAACGAATATAAATATAAAGTAAGGGAAAAGGGAACTTATTCCCCCCTTTTGCTCATATGGTGCTTGTATGGAGTCTGCTGTTACTCGAAAAGCCATAGAACCAAATACCTGTGACAAACACATTATACAAACAAGTTATAATATCTGCTAGAGAATTCGTAACCAAGAAAATAGGAAGTAAATAATATCCGAGAGATACATGGAGAGAATTAGGGTTTGAAGCTTACACATAGAGAGAGTTGAACATGAGAGGCAGGAGAGTGGAGAGGAATAGAATTAGGGTTAAGGGCAGTAACTGAGCTAGGTTGAGTAAAGTGGGCCGGGCTGGGAGAAAGGCCGGTAATATTTGGTGCTCTCGTGAATTCGTTGTGTTGGATCAGAGAATTTCGGGTGGTATTCATCCACAATGTCCACTCGATCGCAGGAAGAATTCGTTAAACTGCAAAATTTGGTTTACTCATTAGCAGACACCATATGAGATCTAGATCATCTATTGGATAGCTATGCATCAATTTTTGAAGCACCTTCATCATTGCCTCCATTAAGGAATGTTCAACACAGGATTCAATTAGTAAAAGGTGCCTCTACTGTTAATGTTAGCCTTATAGATATCCCCATTTTCAAAAAAATGAAATTGAGAAACAAGTTTCTAAATGTTAGACTTGGGCATTATACAGCATAGTAACAGTCCCTTTTCTAGTCCAGTGCTTTTGGTTAAGAAAAAAGATGGGACTTGGCGTTTTTGTATCGATTATAGGGCTTTGAATCAAGTAACAGTAAAAGATGAGTTTCCCATTCCTACAATAGATGAATTGTTGGATGAATTGTATGGTGCTTCATGTTTTTCCAAATTGGATTTGCGATCAGGTTATCACCAAATTAGGATGCATTCTGATGATATTGAAAAGACTTCCTTTAGAACACATCAGGGTCATTATGAATTTTTGGTAATGCCCTTTGGATTATCAAATGTTCCAGCTACTTTTCAGTCTATAATGAACCGGATTTTTCAACCTTTTCTTCGTAAATTTGTCATTGTGTTTTTTGATGACATACTGGTTTACAGTAAGCACATGACAGATCATTTGACTCATTTGGAGTTAGTGTTGAAGACATTGCAACACCATGAGTTTTATTTAAAAGGTAGTAAGTGTCTTTTTGGCCAGGATTCCATTGAGTATTTGGGACACATTGTATCTGCTCATGGGGTGAGTCTTGATCCGGCTAAAGTTCAAGGAGTTCAACAATTGCCAATTCCACAATCTGTGAAACAATTAAGAGCTTTCTTGGGCTTATTAGGGTATTATAGACGATTCATTAAGGGATATGCTCATATTGCAGGACCCTTAACTGACCTATTGCAGAAAGATAAGTTTGAATGGTCAGAGTCAGCTTTTACAGCTTTTCAACAATTGAAGTAGGCATTAGTTCAAGCCCCGATTTTGAAATTACCAAATTTTTCAAAACAGTTCGTGATTGAGACAGATGCTTCTGGTACAGCTATTGGTGCTGTACTATTACAGGACGAATTGCTTGTTTCATATTTTAGCAATAAATTGCCCATCCATTTGAGAAAAGCTTCAGCTTATGTAAGGGAATTGTATGGTATTGTGGAAGCAGTACGTAAGTGGAGACAGTATGTGTTGGGAACTCATTTTATGATTCGTACGGATCATAAAAGTTTGAAAGAAATTCTTTCATAGGTTATTCAAACTCCTGACCAACAAAAATACTTATCCAAATTGTTGGGATATGACTATTCTATCACTTATAAAGCTGGCAAAGATAATGTTGTGGCAGATGCTTTATCAAGACAACATGGTGAAGAGGGGCAAATTTTTGGATTATCTGCACCCTGTTTCTCTAGTATGGATATTCTTAAACAGGAATATCAGACAAATCCAGCTTTTGTGAGTGTTATTTCTGACTTAGCAACTGGTTGTATCATAAATATCCTTTGTGTTGGAAGAATGGATTTTTGTTTTTCCATGATCGATTGTTTTTAGTTCACAATTTGAGTTTGGTGCCTCTTATTTTAAAGGAATTTCATACAACCCCTATTGCTGGTCATTTTGGTTCTCTCAAGACATTTAAGAGAATTGCAGCTGAGTTTTTTTGGGAAGGCATGAGGACTGATATTGAGAAATATGTACGGAACTGTTTAACTTGTCAACAGGTGAAGTATATTACTCGATCCAACTAGGTTACTAGTTCCATTGCCTATACCTGAGAGAATTTGGGAAGATGTGAGCATGGATTTTATCACATGCCTTCTTAAATCTCAGGGTTATACTGTTATATTGGTAGTTGTGGACAGACTTTCTAAGTACTGTCATTTGGGGCATTGGATACACATTTCACAGCTACTAAAGTTGCTGCTTTGTTTTTACATATGGTGATCAGATTACATGGGATTCCTCGAATTATTGTTTCTGATCGAGATGCAATTTTTATGAGCCGATTTTGGAAGGAAATTTTCACTTTTAGTGGAACTCAATTGTGTATGAGTTCAGCTTATCACCCACAATCCGATGGATAAACAGAAGTTCTCAATCGAACTATTCAACAGTATTTGAGGTGCTTTGTGATGGAACAACCGCACACATGGGTTAAGTTCCTTCGATGGGCAGAATTTGCCTATAATTGTTCATTTCATGAAGGGGCCAAAACTACACCATTTGAAGTAGTATATGGTCGACCTCTACCTTCTATTCCTTCCTATGTTCGTGGTACATCCAAATTGGATGCAGTTGATCAGGAATTAAAGACTAGAGATCAAATTCATTCTGTCATTGAAGACTAATTTGCAGGGGGCTCAACAGAGAATTAAAGCTATTGTTGATACACATCGGACTAATGTCACGTCTATACCAGGGGACTTGGTGATGCTGAAACTCAGGCCTTATGAGCAAGTTTCCCTTGGCAACAACTTTCATAAGTTGTCCAAACGGTATTACGGACCTTATAAGGTGCTTCAGAAGGTAGGGGAGTGTGCCTATAAGGTAGAGCTTCCACCTAGTTCCAAAATACATAACGTATTTCATGTTTATGTTTTGAAAAAATATCTTGGATCATCTACACCATCTTTGGAGCTACCTGCAGAAGCTATTGCTAGTCATCCTCTGCTAGAACCACTGGGTATTATCGATTCTAGGGTTTTGATGGTGAATGGACGGCCTGTTAAACAGATTTTGGTTTCATGGAAGGGTCTGGCCTTAGAGGATGCTACGTGGGAAGATTATCATCAATTTTCCCAGATTTATTTCGATTACAACCTTGCGAACAAGGTTGTATTTTCAGAAGGGGAGTCATTTGTTACAAAGAATAACACGAGGATCAGAAGCTGTCCTCGGAAATTAGTAGATTACATTTGTACAGCAAAACATGGATAATTCATATGGATTCATAGAGTAGTTACAGAAAGTAGATATACTCTTGTGTAATCTGTTAATAAGCATAGATAACAGAGAGTATTTGTAACAAGTTTAGTTCTGTTGAAAAATAACAGAATACAATTGCAGATCAACAAGAAAAGAACGAATATAAATACAAAGTAAGGGAAAAGGGAACTTATTCCCCCCTTTTGCTCATATGGTGCTTGCATGGAGTCTGCTGTTACTCGAAAATAGCCATAGAACCAAATACCTGTGACAAACACATTATACAAACAAGTTATAATATCTGTTAGAGAATTCGTAACCAAGAAAACAAGAAGTAAATAATATCCGAGAGATACATGGAGAGAATTAGGGTTTGAAGCTTACACATAGAGAGAGTTGAACACGAGAGGCAGGAGAGTGGAGAGGAATAGAATTAGGGTTAAGGGCAGTAACTGAGCTGGGTTGAGTAAAGTGGGCCGAGCTGGGAGAAAGGCCGGTAATACATGATCCATATCTTCTATCTTGTTTCTATCTTCAATTTCTCTTTTAATATTCTCTTAAGCTTGAGATTTTGGAGAGGAAAATTAAGAAAAGAAAGAAAATGAAGAGAGGAAGAAGAAGACGAGCCAGCACCGGTGTAACAAAAGGAAGAGAAAAGGAAATAAAGAAAAAGAAGGTAGCCCAAAAAGTTAAACAAAATGAAAAATATATAAGATAAGAATTAAAGGATATTCATGGGTAAATGATTTGTACTTAAATCTTTTAGATGATTTTCTTATGCATCAAAATTAACTGGGACATGAATTTAGAATTTATAGGATAGGAAATGATAGCTTGAATTAAAAATCTTGTTTTGAAATCCCATTTGTAATAAATCAATATTTAATTTGAGTCTAGACATAAAATATGATATTAAAAGTAAATGAATTAAAAAAATTATGGGATTTTAGGAAATGGAATTTAGACTAGAGCTTAAAGGTGATCATATAATTTCATTCTTTTCCTTAGTTTAAGTGCCATCTTCTTGTACGCTTTGTTGAAGATGACATCGAAATTGCTTCTAGTGTCATTCATCATTTTTTGACCGTTGAATCCAATGATTGTAGCTAAGATGATGAGGGGGCATTCTGATGCAGCATCTTAATTATGTTAAAGTATTATATTTCCTATGTTATAGTGTTATGTTTCCCATGTAACATAATTAATATTGTAGTAGGTAGGATATGTTAACAGTCACATGTTCAGTGTATATATATGTGTCTATGTATGTACAATATGATATAGAAAAGAATTATTTTCACAGATATTTTGTTTCAACATGGTATCAGAGCATATATTCTCTTTTATCATTTCCAGTAATAATTATATCATCTACATAAACGACAAGAAGAATAATCCCACATGAAGAATTTCTATAAAACACTGAGTGATCAGACTTACTTTTGATCATCCCGAACTTTTCAACTGCTTGAATAAATTTCCCAAACCATGCACGAGGACTTTGCTTTAAACCGTATAAGGATTTAGGAAGGCGACAAACTTTTCCTTCCCCCCCTGAGCAACAAACCCAGGTGGTTGGTCTATATAGACTTCCTCTTGAAGATCTCCATGTAAAAAGGCATTTTTAATATCCAAGTGATGTAAAGGCCAATCACAAGTAGCAGCCAATGAGATAAATAGTCGAACTGATGTTAATTTAGCTACTAGAGAAAAAGTGTCAGAATAGTCTATGCCACAGGTTTGAGCGTAACCCTTAGCCACCAGACGAGCTTTGAGGCGAGCAATAGATCCATCTAGATTGACCTTAATGGTAAATACCCATTTGCAACCAATAGCCTTTTTACCTGCAGGTAAGCTTACCAAATCCCATGTACCATTTGCATCTAAAGCATTAATCTCATCTATCATTGCATTATACCAACCAGAATGGGACAAAGCCTCGTGAAGAGTATGAGGAGGGGATACACTATCAAGGGAGGCAACAAAGGAAGATGATGATGATGATGATAGATGGTCATATGACACAAAGGAGGAGATAGGGTAAGTACATTGTCTTTTACCTTTACGAAGTGCTATTGGAAGATCAAGATCACTTGAGGTTGGATCTATTGAAGAAGAAGAGATTGGTGCAGGACATGAAGCTGGTGGCTCGTCTTCAAGAATACACATGTTGAATTGGAGGCCGTGAGGTTGACAGCAGTAGCGGTGGTGATTGAAGTGTAGTACCTAAAGACTGATATGAAAGCTCATATAGTAGTATATTGTCCTCCTCTTCATGTGTTGAGGGCTCAAGGGATGAAAAGAATTGAGTGTTTTCTGCAAAAGCAATATCAATTGATACAATGTACTGATCAAGTTGAGGATAAAAACATCGGTATCCCTTTTGAACCCGTGAATATCCCAAAAAGATACATTTAAGAGATTTAGGGTCAAGTTTTGTGACTTGTGGACGAATATCTCGAACAAAACATGTACTACCAAATATCCTAGGTTCAATAGGAAATAATGGCTTGGTAGGGAACAACACTTTATAAGGAATTTCTCCCTTAAGAACAGATGAAGGGAGACGATTAATCAAAAAACAGGCAGTAGAGACTGCATCAGCCCAAAACTGTTTAGGTACTTTCAGTTGAAATAAAAGAGATCTGGCAGTCTCAAGAAGATGTCTGTTTTTCCTTTCAGCTACTCCATTCTGAGAAAGAGTATCTACACAAAAAGATTGATGAAGAATGCCATTTTGGAGCATGAATGTCTGAAATGAATGAGAAAGATATTCCTTGGCATTATCACTTCTTAATGTACGTATAGAGACATTGAAATGTGTTTTTATTTCATCACAGAAAGCAAAAAAAATGAGAAAACACTTCTAAACGATTTTTCTTAAGATAAAGTGAAGTCATGCGAGAATAATCATCCACAAAAGTAATAAAATAACGAAAACTTGTCTTAGAAACAACGGGACATGGTCCCCATACATCTGAATGAACTAATTCAAAGGGTTGATTAGCTCTTTTATTGATTTGAGATAAACTCGACAAATGATGATGTTTGGCAAAATGACACAAATCACAATCTAAATTAGAAACTTGAGAAAATTGAGGATAAAGTTTCTGTAACAAAGATAAAGAAGGGTGTCCAAGACGGTAATGAGCTTGAAAAGGTGTTAAGACGCTTGAGCATGCAACAGAACTTGGCATTTGTGTATCCAGTATATAGAGACCACCTGATTCATGTCCTCTACCAATAATCTTCTTCGCCATGAGATCCTGAAATAGATGATGATCAGGATAAAATGAGATACAACAATTCATTATTCAAGTAATTTGACTTACTGATAATAAGTTAAATGAAAATTGAGGTAAACTTAACACAGAGGATAAGGAAATGAAATAAGTTGGATTAATTGTGCCAGATCCAAGAACATGTGATTTGGAGCCATCTGCAAGAGTGACATTCATAGGAGATGTGTATGGTTGGCATGTGGAGAAGAGATTTGGGTTACCTGTCATATGATCTATAGCACTAGAATCGATGACCCACTTGGATGATGAGGAAAGAAGATACTGAGTTGGATTACCTGATTCAATACTAGCAGACAAATGATGAGAGGAAGCTTTCAAAGCCTCTTGATACTAGGAAAATTTAGCAAACTCATCAGCGGAAACTGTAATTGTCCTCTCAGAATTTGGGATAACCTCAGTAGAAGCAATATGTGCGGATGGTCTCTTCTGAGGACGATTTTGCAACTTCTTGCAAGTACGCTTTGTGTGTCCTGGTTTATGATAATAATAACACACTACTCCCCCTGAATTTTGACTTCGAACATTATCTCATAGTAACTCGTCCTGATATTGCATATTCTGTCAATATTGTGAGTCAGTTCATGTCTTCTCCAACAATTCATCATTGGACTGTTATAGAACATATTTTATGCTATTTGAAAAGTGCTTCTGGACAAGGTATACTATACCAAAATCATGGCCATTCTTGTATAGAATGTTTTTCTGATGCTGATTGGGGAGGTTCTAAAGAAGATAGAAAATCCATTACAGGCTATTGTGTTTTCTTGGGAGGAAATTTGATCTCATGGAAAAGTAAGAAACATAATGTTGTATCATGATTAGTCAAGAATCACAATATAGAGCTATGGCTCAATCTACGTATGAGTTGATGTGGATATACCAAATTTTAGCCGAGATTGCATTTAAGGTTTCTTTACCAGCAAAACTATGGTGTGATAACCAAGTTGCTCTTCATATTGCATCTAATCTAGTATTCCATGAAAGAATCAAACATATTGAAATTGATTGCCACTTTGTTCGTGAAAAGATACAACAAAACTTAATCTCCACAGGATATGTGAAGACTGGAGAACAACTTAGAGACCTTTTAACAAAAGCTCTAAATGGAAGTTGAGTTAGATATTTGTGCAACAAGCTGGGCATGATAGATATCTATGCCTCAGCTTGAGGGGGAGTGTTAAAGTATTATATTTCCTATGTTATAGTGTTATGTTTCCTATGTAACATAATTAATATTGTAGTAGGTAGGATATGTCAACAGTCACATGTTCAGTGTATATATATGTGTCTATGTATGTACAATATGATATAGAAAAGAATTATTTTCACAAATATTTTATTTCAACAGATTCCTTCTAGGTTTTTATCAGATAAGGACCTAGAGGTATTTATCTTTCACTTCTTGGTGTGCAGGCTTTGTACATATTTGACCTTTTATGGTGCCA
The DNA here is from genome assembly GCA_024138025.1 of Combretum micranthum. Lineage (NCBI taxonomy): Eukaryota > Viridiplantae > Streptophyta > Magnoliopsida > Myrtales > Combretaceae > Combretum > Combretum micranthum. Next base: position 242,394 of record JAMXBD010000452.1, on the reverse strand, counting down.
TGAGAGTAGCCCATGGGCCTCCCTCTGTAGGGTCCATCGATAATCGTGTTAACAACTTTTTTTTAGGGGTCCAGCCTTGGGTATTTCGTCATTAGTTATTTGGCTCTCCTATGCCAATCATGATTCTTACCCCGTCATTGGGTAGATCAAGGCATGCCACGGCTTGTTCGAGGACATATTTCTTGTGGTATCCTCATTAAATTGCATTATGCGGGTGCTCTTAGTCGATGTCGTTCATCGTACGGGTGATGTGTATGTAATTCGCATAATAGTTGTAGTACTTTTCAAAACTTCTCTAACTGGGTTTAAGTCTCATCATAGGTAAAGGAGGCAAGATATTCCAATTGTGAAATTTGAGAACTACCTCTCCAAAAGGTTTATTTAAGGGGGTGAATTCTGAGTAGGTCAAAAATAGCCTCTTTTTATCATTGTCTTTTTTACGAGAGTACTGCGAGCTTCTTGTGCTCTTGAGTGTGCCTTTACTAGAGAGCGATCCCTTACGTGATCAATGCTATGTGTTTTTGCTTTTGGGCATTCCATAGGTTTGATCCTTACGTAAAACCTTAAAAAGTTTATGGATGAATCCACCCTTTATGTGGCAGCTCGAAAAGCAACAACTTCGTCAACATTGGGAACTTCAAGGATGGTAATGGTGAACAAACCTCGAAGGGGCTCATCTTTCCCTATTTCATGTCATAGAGTGAAGCATCCTCTCAGTTGGTTTTCTCACGATGAAGTGTGTCTTAAATATCTCCATAAACTCTTTGAAACCATGAATAGTGTTAAGCACAAGCTAGTTAAACCAAGTACTCACTGCTTTGTAGAAAAATTCCCAGAAAGCCCTTACACATTATAGAATTCTTGAAACCTTAGTGTAGACATCTTTACGAGTCGATTCAGGTCCAAAACCAAGCTCGAACTACCATTCCTGATTCTAAAATTGGTGGAATAGGGAATCATGAAAAAAAAAACAATTAAATAATTTTACTTAATTTAAGTAAGAAACAATGAAAAATAAATTTTTAACTTGAAATAATATTAACCGTAACAATAATTATTTATAACACATTAGTTCATAGAAATATTGTAGTTATGCATTTATTTATAGTCAATTACTTACACTTTTTTGGTTTTCATGTTAGCAATATGTGACTATAAAATATTCAAGATACAAATAAGTCTCATAAACAGAAAAATAAGTCCCACATTAATAAGAAAGAAAAGTCCACTTTGGTTAGAAGTTTATATAAAATTAACAACACATGATTTTAAATATATCTATTACTTATATTGTTAATAACAACACGTCAAATGTCGTAAATAGGAAATAAATTTTTTCTATTCACATGAATAGTTTTAATTTTTTTAATTAAATTTTTTATAATTTTATTTTCTTATTTTTTCTTTCTTTTTTTTTTTTTAATTTTTGTGATGTGGAACCGTAATTCTCCAACAGTTTCTTGAATCAACGGTTCTAAAACAACTAGGTCAGGTGGTTTTAGAGGGGTGGAACTAGCCAACCCATTAAAACCGTGGGGCTTTAGCTGGTTAAAACCTACATTCCCAAGCCGATTCTTAATTCAGAAACCATTGATAATGGTTTGACTTTTTCGCGATTCAAAATTGACTCTTGTTATGTTACCTTGGAGGACCAAGCGAATTTTGAAATGGCGATGTAGTTTGGCAAATCAATTATATGTCATAATTATTCAAGGATGGAGGTAGAGCATGGTTGGTAAGGGCTCTTCTTGTATTACTTTCAAGAATAAGCTAGTCAGGTCTTTCACAATGTTACGAATCGAAGAATCTACTTGTTTAACTAGTCTAGCGGTATAATGCAATCTAGAGATTTGTAATATGTTTTTAGTTTTTTTTTCTTATTTAGATCTGCTGAAATTAAAAGATATGAACAATCTATTTTTGGATATGATGCAATAAGAAAAGAATTGAATTAGTTGTTCCATTCAATCAATATTGTGCACAATTAAAGAAACAACAAAGAAATAATCTTAAGAAGCAAACTCAATATTACTCCAAAGGTAATAATCACAGTTAATGTCAAGGTAATATAAATTGCTAATGTATGGCTAACAAAACTTAATGACCCTTATATACTCCCATAAGTTGGGTAAGGATGATAACGGAACATAAAATACTTTATAAATCATATATTCATAATCTATAGTCATCCATAAAATCATTAAATTACAATCAGTTTTCTACCAACACAAATAGATTCATTAATTAATACATAACCAACCATAATCTATAACTTTTCACAAAACTATCGAGTTAATTATCAAGTCAAAGTAAAAAATAATCCACCAATAAAAGCTATCACAAATAAATGTGATCCGCTAATGAAACAAATTGAATATTAATTAATAATATGAGTTATAACTAAAAAAATAAATTCCATAATCCACAAAGTTAAAACTATTAAAAAAAACATATTACACGACCAACGCAAGAATTATATCATAAACCTAAAAAGCGACTTTAAAAAGAACAAGTAAATATTAATCATAATGAAACCATAAACAATAATATGAACTTTTATCAATCATCATACAAAATATAATAGTTATAAGTAAATATTATTATGTTTTTGAAAATGTTTGTTCAATTTTATGGATTGATTTGGTCTACTTCTTCAACCAATCATAATTTACAATTGATTTGAATTATAATTTTTTAACACCAAATTGTTTTAGAAACCATGTTTTAGTTTAGTTGGTTTGGTTATGGATTTGTTTGATTTGGTTGGTTTTTTTTGCCTACCCCTATCAACCACTATCTTTTGCTATGGGCGTGATTTTCAAAACTAATGAATTTTCCTTTATATTTTTCCTTTCCTTTACACTTAAACACATTAATCATATCTAAACCAGAATGTATCATATAACCTTGCAAATACTCTATTCACCTTCAATTGTTCATCCATAATGATCCATTGAGCTAAATCCATCGATCCTCTAGCTCTAGATGTAATTACCAAACCCATGTGAACCATGATTTCTATCATACAATTTGCTTACCATTTCATTGTCTTTGGCATTAAGAATCTAGTTGTTGATGTATGCTTTCACCTCTGTGTTGGTCATCTCTTGGAATAGCTTCTCTACGATAAGCAGATCTAATTAACCATTCGGTCGTAGCTCGTCTCCAGAATTTGTTTGTTGTGTAATTAGTACAACAGTCATGGCATTTGTTAGGGGTACTCACAAGTTGTTACCACGTCCGGTTCAATGGAGGAGGGGAATAACTCCTCCTTAGATTTCCCTATGACAAGAGAGGGATTTCTTTTCTTTTGGATCATCACGAGTTGGTTCTTCAATTCTTAGTCGTTTAGGAGCATTTCTTGGTATTCGATGCCCATCAAAAAGTACATGATCTCTACTTAAGGAAATCTCTATTCTAGCGAGGCCAAGAATATTGCCACAGCTTCTTGTTAAAGGGAAACGCCTTACCTATAACCCTGGGTTCTAACCTCCAGTAGAGTTAGCTTTTAGTACAATGCATTTGCTTCTAGTTTTATTATCATGTTCAATCATGGTGTAGTACAAGAAAAAAGTAATTCTTTTCCCCATAGGCATCATTAAACGTTTCAAGTGAATTTTTGCTAATAATGTTTGAATCCCTTAAAATAGCAATCCACTCTACTCTCCTGGTTGATGGTCCTTGGCTTACAAGATAGAAACTGATTAGTAGGTGTCAGGAGTGTGTCCAATATAGCCACTCAATACTTAAGTCAATAAGTGGGTAAAGGTGATGTATAAAGATTGAGAGTGCAAAAGAGTGAATTTGTCTACTTAACTTGGTTATGAGGGATTACACAGTCATGTACCTTCCTCCTTTTTATGAAAGAGGGTCCAATCAATATAAGAAGTTGCCTTTTAATTGGCAAGAATTTCAGGTAAGTGTCACCTAATTCATCATGAATCCTTCTGGAAGCTTGTCTTTCTCTGAGAAAGTATTAAGTTTGTTGTCTTCCTTGCCTAAAATGATAAGTAGGCTAAAAAATCAGCTCCTTCTTTAAGGGGAAGCCATTAAAGTGAGACTAGTGGGTCTCAAGTGGAACAAAGTATCTAATTAAGCTGACAAGTCCTAGGCTAGGTAGGTTGGGCCATATGATAAAGTGGTTAAACTGGACTTAGGAGATCTATAATGAAAATTGGCAATCAACAATGGTAATCTTCAAAAACTTAAAATGTATAATTATTATGGAAAAAAAATTTGAATAGACTATCTTTTTTTTTCATAAATAATTTTTAATCAATAATATAAGATGCATATAATAAGTGTAAGTAAAGTAAAAACTATTTTTTCCCTATTATTTTGTTCAAGAACTATAAATTAAAAGAATCAAACTTTTACACATGTGTTGAGTTTTTTTGTTGTATAAGCAAGATAAATAAGTTTACTTATCAACTTCACATTCCAAACTTAAACTTGAAAGAAAATTATAAACATCCAGTAGTCTTTTGTTTTCATCTTTTTTTTCCCCGAGAAATATTTGACTTTTATTGCTCAAAATTGTTAATATTTTATGGTGTTACTATTTATTTACCTTTTTTTTTTCCTTTAGTTTTATCTATATATTGTTATCTAATGTTTCTTGATAGAAATATAAAGTAGGGAAATGTGAAATTTGGTTCTAAGGTTTGCACAAACATTTAATTTGATATCTACAAGTGTATTTGGTTCGTTGGTTCCATATCGATTTGATATCTATTTTATGTTTGTTTCAATCAGACTACTTGTCAAAAGCAAATATAGGAAAAAAAAACATGCATTTTTTACTCATAAATAGACCTAATAAATCATATATAGATCAGATACATATAAGATACGAAAAAAAAAAAACCCATCCAAATAGCCACATTTTAGAGTAATTAATTTAATGAAATAGTAAAAATAATAACAAAAATTTGACTTCATATTGGGTCTATTTGGATTTTCTAATTTTCATATGTATTTTATTTGTATCTATATCTTATTTTTTTAATCTATTTATGAGTAAAAATATTTATTTTTCATACGTATTTGTTTTTTAATAAATATTTGTTTGAAGAATATAAAATAAAGATGCGACAACGACTAGAAAAAAGATGGAACAAAAAGCCTTAAATTAACTACTCCAAGATTAAGATCCTAAATTAAATTTTCGTATAAAATTCAAATACCAAATTTGATATTTACGCTATAAACTATCCAATTGCAATCATCCTCTCACCCACGTGGACAAATTTTTTCCTCCTCTCAAGAGGTTACAAGTCAGTGACGATATTGGCAAGAGGAACCACCCTCTATTTTAATTTCTCTAGACGAATGCCTTTCCAACATCTTTAACAGGCTATCTAGCAGGCATTCAATTGTCTGTTCCTACGTATGGAGGCACTAGCTTAGATTTCCGCTTGATGGTTGTAATAGGATTTTGGTATAAATCACATCATTAGATAGCAAATCATTCCTTTAGATGGCAGAAGATTATGAGTCTAGTCTATAAAATGCGATGGAGATAGCTTCATCGGTTTTATGTCCATAGTGGCTTAGAAATATTATGATTGACTTAATGTATTTTTTATTAGATTTCATAAGGATGTCTTGACATGTCGGCCCTGTTTTTTTTCTTGTCCTCTTGCTAATGTGAGCTTGTGCCTAAGACGACTCATTTCCACTACTTGTAAGATGTTATTTTGTTTGTGTTGATTTTGTATCATAGCAAACGAGGAATTGGGTAATGTCCTTCTATTTTCATAAGTACCATGTTGCGTCCAAGATGATGATCGCACACCTTGCATATAATATTTGTTGATGACCATAAAATTTTTACAAATGCTTGGTCAAGTTCTCTATAAAGCTTATGGAGTTTTCGTGAGAGCAAATATATATATATATCTATATATATATATATCAAAATCTAAGAGAGATTTTGTAGTGTTAAACAAGACTGATTACACTATGATACTATGCATTTTTTGTTAAAGAGGATTTAGATGACAAGAGAATTTGAGGGAAAACACTTAATGGTAGAACTTATGGTTGTTTAGTATGGTAGAGTGTTGAATTTGCATATTAAAGTCCATACATGAAATGGGTGGGTGGCGACTACCCTAATGGATGGACGACCCTTTAAGTGGATTTCAATTATTGGCCGAGACAATCTATTTATAAAGCTTTGTTGGTTTTACTGGAGGTTTCCTTGAGTTTTGTAGTAGTATTTTATTTTACATTCTCTTGTTCATAACCTATTTCCATATCAATTACTGTTAATTCACTTTGCTAATTGAATAATGTTATAATGAAATTATTATTCTTAAGAAATAAAATAGAGATCTAATACGAGTTTTATTTGTTAATTTTTTATTTAATTGGATATATTTTAGAAAAGACATCTATTCTAATATTAAATTGTCATTCCGTTCAATATTTTTTTAATAGAATTTTGTGTGAAACTACTATCATAATTAACTAGACTTCATAATAGCTCTTTATAAAAGTAAGACTATAATAAGATTAAAGTTTTGAGAGGATGCTTTTAAAAGATTATAAAAACCATACATCATATTGTTAAACCTGATTACCATATAGTTAAAATAACAAATAAGAAGGCCCACAAAAATGCAACACGACACTTCCTATTAAAGTGGCTTTTCTCTTTTTTGTTTTTTCTTTTCTGAATTTGGAATGTATTTTTATGGTTTGAACTTTTTTAGCTGATTTCATAAACATTTAAGAAAGATTGTACTCTATATGATGTGGTCCAGCTCTGTTGAATTGTTCATTTCTAGTTGTTCCTTGATAACGACAACAACATTAATAATACCCAAAATTATATAATTCCATAATTAAAAACGCATTGAATTATAGGTTTAAGGAAATTAATTATTAAATTTTAAAAAACAACAAAAAATGTCATTGAAAAGAAAATAATCCTCGTTTGAGGCAAGTTGAACTCATCTCTTGAAGAGACGGGATCATGAGTGCCTGATCTTGTCTCCTCAAGAGATGAGGTTAATTCTCATATATTGACCTCATCTATTCAATAGATGACGTTAAGGCAAAATAATAAATTCATCTTTTGAAGAGACGAATTTAAAAGCAGCAAAATTATAGCACCGGGTGCTTTTCATATTAAATCCTTTATATAATCAAAATATTCCTAAACTCAATCAATCCTCCACCACCAAGAAAACAACATCAAACTATGATAATTCAACCAAAACATCATTCGCATACCTAATCCTCCACAACAATATAGTTAAAAACAATAAAACACAATATAAGAAATGTTTGCACTATTGTTCGAGCCATAACATGAAAAGTATATACATGATACAAAAAACTATCATAACACACAATCATAACAAATGCTAATATCTACCCCTGTTTGCTTCGCCTTTCTCACCTTTATCTAACAAATGTATGCATGGTAGGTTTAAGATGATCTAAATCCTATTAGGGATGCTCCATTGATGGATTAACCTGAATTAGTATAGCATCCCCATTGCCACCATGTGCATTGTACTGGTGAAGTGGGATGGGGTATGGATCTACCTGAGGAAGGCCCTCCTTCATATCATCTAGAATAGAAGTGTCAAGATGATGTAGATATGAGGATGATGAAGCTCTCGAGTCATCAAGCTGAACATGTGGGGGTAAAGGCTCGTCTTTGATATCTCTAGCTTTGTCTTGGCCTTGCTCTCACTGCCGACCTTGTCCCCACCCTCACCTCTCTCTTTCAGGACTGTGCTTCTGTGCCGACTGAGGCTGTGGGGCATCCTCACCACCATTATGATCAAGGTAGAGCTGGTGTTAGTGCCAGTGCTGGTGCAGATGGATCATTAAATTATAGCCCCATGAACTCATTTACTATATGAATAACACGTAGTAGCTGAAGTATCTTATGATGGCATGTCAGGCATTTGATAATTAACAATAAACATCAAGATCAAGACATAACGAACAAAAAGTATATCCATAGATATCATATATAAACATTGAACTTATCATATATCGTATAATGACCCCCATACAACTAATCCAGCTTTTGATGATCGCATGATACCAATCTAAATAATCTCTAGATGTATTGGTAGGGCCAATAGGTCTACAATGTCATTGAGCTGATCATCGCACTTTGTGATCTACTTAGCATGCTCCGCCATGTAGTTTCACTCCCTGTGTCTCATACGTTTAGCTCATGTAGGGCTCTTATATCATGCCCGTGTTGTATGGTGGGGTGGGAGGGTATAATCCCCTAGAAACCTCTAAACCGTCAGAGCCCTTGTCTCAATAGTAGTGCTCAATAACATTGAAGCACACCAGAGGAATATGTGCATGCTATACATGCTCTAAGGCGTGACAAGTTAAGGTTTGATAAAGATAACAGACTTAATTGAAGGTTAAATTATGGTACAACAAGTTAAGATACGACATGCTCTAAGGTGTGACAAGTTTAAATCTGAGGCTCGACAAGCAATGACTTGGTCGAGGGTCAGTTTGAGGCGCGACAAGGTTTAGGGTATGATGGTTTAAAAAATAGCTGTTACAGACTTTTGAATTTGATCGTTGGAGGTTCTTTTGGGGTAAACAGCTATGTTTTTAAACATGATATATAAAAATGTTTTGGGATGATTTTTAGTGATGATATGAGTAAAAATGAGAGTAGAGCTTAGGTTGCAATATTATAAAATTACTCCATGTTTATGTTTGTATTGCTAAGTAAATAGTGCATTCATACGATTAGTAAGCTAACGTTGGAAGGCACTATTCAGTGTTTTATTTGAGTATGTGAGAAAATTCCTCATGTATTAAGGAACTTGTGTGAAGTCTACATGTGTGTGTAGGCATTTGTGAAGTCCTTGTGTCGAGCATTGAGTGAAGTACTTATCAAGGCATTGTTGTGAAGTCTTCTTTGTGAGGCAATTTGTTTTGTGATCAATGAAACGTGTGAAGTCCTCCTTGAGTGAGGCAATTATGGGATCATGGAAATTAGGATGGACCGAACTCCACGTTAAATCTAGAGTAATCTTCTTTTCCCTTATTCTTTATTATTATTGTTGTAAATTGTACATAAAAGATTAAAGAGATATTGGTGTTAATGAGCTTAAAATTGGTTTAAAATCCACTTTGTAACTTCCGCTTCGAAATTTTGTGCATGTATTATTTAAATAAGCCTAACGGAGTGCTACATATTTTTCAACAGATATATGTCAGGTCTTAATTGCTTGTATAAGATGATCTTTATCTTGACATTCAATCTTAAATTAGCCACTGAAGCGTCAATTTCCTGCATAATCTTACTCGTCATCGAATGCTGCATAGCCACTACTATATCTATGGTGAAAAGTGGCATTGATTCTGAGCAACTACTGAATCAACATCTGTTGGAGCCATAAAATGGTGCTAGTCATTACTCCTATGTGGTATATGGGTACTATTATGTGATGTGGCAAACCTATCACCTATTCATTTTCATCTTATCTTCATAATTGTCATGGATTCACATATTGCGAGTCTTGTATCACATCAATATTATTCCCACTACTCCAATGTGGTGCACATATTTCAAAGTTACTTATTTAGACCTGGCTACTAACTATTGTTGGAATAGGATTGAGATTCTCAACTGCTAGCCATTAGCTATCAACATTCCATGAATGCCAATGGTTCCCTTAGGTGCCAATCACAACTCCTTTTTAATATCTGACATATACTGCCACTAACTTTTTCTGTATACCAACATCTCATAAGTTGCATCATCATAGCCACTGGAATCACATCATAACGCAATGTCTTATCTCAATAGAACCTATGGTATAGCTAAACCCAATATATCGACTTATTCATCTTAAGTCTACTACAAATGGTGGTTATGATTTGCTCATATGTAGACTTCTATACACATAACTACAACAAACAACTACCTATTATAATCTAAACCCATCATTTCCTTCCATAATATTACCATGAGCATATAACACAAATTTGACCTCGTCCATTTCCATGCTTACTCATAAAAAAATTTTCAAATTCATCATCAACCATGTTGAGGGTATATGGTGTCAACTTTTAATGTGACCATCGACAATACAAATTTGAATAACATTGTATCATCTTTCAAAAGGTGAAAAATGTAATAAAGAATAATAAGAAGTATCCCTTTAATATATTGTTATTGCTTTATTATTTAAAATGATTTGATTTTGATTAATTTAAAAAGAAATCTTAAAATGATATGGTATAAGACATATAATAACATATGAATTCTATTTCATTCTAAAATAAGAAAGGATACAATAAAAACCGACATTGCAACACACAAAGTACCACTCCAGAGATTGAAAAATAACATATAATGTTGCTTCAAAATCTTAAATTACATCCACCAAGCTTCACATCACGAAAAATCTACATCGCAGTATCAATAATCGTGAAAAATTAATATGACAAGATCAAGCAACTTATTTGTGAATTTGGCATGTCCTATGTTGATTTCAAAGTTAATCGGTTGCAATTAACACAAATTGATACTTGTGTGATGTGATATAATCGAAATTGGCCCAAAAATCGCACTAATTTGATAAAAACATAGCATGAGATCAATTAAAATAAGGGTTAAGGTTTATAGCAAGAGAATTTGAGGTTTTTTTAAGAATTTGAACGAGGAAGAAGAAGAAGGAAGCATGCCAATATTAACCCCACCAACCTTTCGCTATAGAGGTGAGAAGAGAAGGTATCTCTAGCAAAGCAACCTCATTCTTCAACAAACTAGGTCAGACATTTATGACCCTTGTATCTTCAAGAAATGAGTTTAACTTGCCTAATATGAAATTATTTTGTCTCAATAGCATTTTTGCAAATTTTTTAAAGTATTAATATTAATTTCATTTTCCCTTACATTATAGTCTAGCGAATTAATATTAATTTTTTAAATAGAATGTATTAGATTCGAGTACCTTATTTCTCTTATAATAATATTAATACAAAAAAAGAACTACATGTTTAAAAAAGGAAAAAAAAAATCGCACCTCCTTTCCATTTTGAAATAGTATATATACAAAACCATTTTAATCAATATCAAGTTCAATAAGGAAAAAAAAAAAAATTGTTTGCGGACCTGGCTAGGGATATAAGCGGACGGGTTTTTATAGGTACTCGACCCGCCCAACCCGAGAAATACCCTATAGGGTATCCTATAGGGTTTGGAATGGGTTTTGGGATCAATATTAAAACAGGGTTTTAGGATAGGTTTTGGGACAAGCATAAAACCTATTGGGAAACCCGAACCCTTTTAAATATATAAATATATATATATATTATGTTTAGCCTCCGTCTCTGAAATTAACCAGCTGTGCTTCATTAATTATAAAGCTATTTTTTCTTTTTTATTAAATCATTTAGAAAAGGTAAAAAACCCTAGGACAGTAGACTAATACTCTATGGTCTTCACTTCTGTTGCCGCACTGTTTCATCAATGATTTTTTCTCATGAAAAATGATTGGGATTTTATAAAGAGGATTGCATGAGTAATGATAAGAGTTTTTTTATTGGCTTATAAAGTGCAACGGATCGGAAATAGAAAAGATGAAAAAAAAATTTATAATGACATTTCTAAATATTTTATTATGTAATGATTCTAATTTTATATCGGGTTTCGGGTTCGATTCGGGTATTCTATAGGGTTTGTTTAGCAGGTTTTGGGTTCATTGACAAATACCTTATAGTATTTGAAACGGGTTTTGGAATCCTATTGGCTATTGGATTCGGATTCGGGTTTTAGTAGACCCATCCCAAACCCGTCCCGATTGCATTCTTAGATCGAGCCAGCCATCCAAAACCAAGTGGGGTCTCAAGTATGGAGACCTGAAGTATGTTCACACACACACACGGAATAACCAATGGAGTCTTAATCAATATAAGTCCGGTAAGGTTTTACATTACATTTTTAAGAGTGCCACCTCCACATTGGTCATACAATATCATTGACTACGTATTTTTTAATACCATTTAGTGCGTTGGAACATCATAGATAGGTGTAGTGGATAAAACACTATGAAATCTTGATCGACATCTTAGGATGTGGCAAATTGGCAATCACACTAGCTTGCTTTATGATAGCTATTGCATTTGCTATCTCAATTTTTTAATTTTAAATTATTTTTTTTAATTTAAAAATATCAAATTAATATATTAACTTTATTCATATTGTAATTAATTATCTTAACTTTACCCATTTTTTAATCCACTAATCTAAGTAGTATTAATACTTTCAAAAAGTTTAGGACTAATAAAAATTTTTAACTTCATAGAATGATTGCAAAAGGATAAATTTAAACATCAAATTGAGTTTTACACCTTCTTTGTTTTCCTTTTTCATTTTTATCATATCTTTCTATATTATCATTTAATTATATTTATATGGTAATATCATTTATTATATTAATTATCATGGGTTAATTAGAACTTGATACGCATTTGATGATAAAACAAGCATATAATATAAATATATATAGTAAAAACAAAGTATGTGCACGAAAATATATATAATGAAGTGAAAAATAAAAAGGAAAATTAAATACAACAAAGAATTCTTCAGGTAAATTAGGAAAAACAAAACAACTTGATTTATTTTTTATTTATTTTGTTAAATACTACTTACAACAAATTTTGAGAAAATAAGCACGTCTTATAGTTTAGTGATATCAAAATCTCACTTGCTTGTTGTGATGGTTAAAAAAAAAGAAAAAGAATAAAATTTAGACATAAAAAGTTAGTGTTTATACCAATTGGTTATAATCACATCACATTTGGTTAACTAAAAAAAAAAGGTTAGAAAGAAACAGTAATTTTTTATTTATGATTAAGTTTTTCTTGAAAAAAAAATTATTTTTAAAAGAAACAATAATTGTTAATGAAAGAAAAAAAAAAAATTCCTTATCTAACATTACCTAAAATAAATATACTTATTATAAAAATTCTTATAAACCAAATTTAGAGAATAACTAACGTTCCATAAAATGTTAAAATACAATTTTATTCCTTCCAACTAAACAAAAGAATTATGGCAAAAAACCAAAAAAAAAAAAATAAGTTACTCCGCCTAAAATTAAGAGTCCCTTAATAATCATCCACATGTTTGGTTGTTGAATGCACTTTACAATCAATTTAAATTAATATTGAAGAAAGAATAATAGAAACATAATATCTGTCTCAAGATGTAAAGTCATACTAGTCTAATTAACATGATTAAAATTAAACCATAATCATTACAAACAGCACTAAAATATTAACAATAATTAAAAGGCCTTCCAACCAAACATGAAAATCACATGCTCTATGAAACAAAATGATGCCCCTTTCATTTATTTTTTAAAATTCTTCCTCTACCACTATTCCAAGTTAGACTCTTCTCCTCTCTCTCTCTCTCTCTCTCTCTGTATACACACTGTCTGAATCTGGCTAATAAGGAATTAGGGTTTGGTTATGTGCATCTCTCTCTAACTCAGGTCTCTCTTTCACTTCCTATCTCTAATTTTTCACATCTATGCATATCTGCATGTAAGTGAACTTCGTTGATTAGCTTATATTGACTTATGCATGTGATTTTGTTAATCGATTCGGTTATTGCTCATGTTTAGGTAAGATTCATAACATAGATGTATTTTTAATTTATTTATATTCAATCTGATCTATTTTTGCTCTTTGTCTTTAGTTGCCTGTCCTATCTTAATTGGTTAATTACCTGCAAAAAATTATAAAAAAAAAAAAGAAAAACTGTTTCTTGGGGGGATTTTTATGAAAAGTTCTATGCTTTATAGCTAATTTTGTTGATTTGCAAATCTGGGTCTTTGAAAGGAGCTAAAAAGGAATAAAAGAAGAAGTGGCTTGTGTAAATCTTTATATGAACTTTATATAACGTGTAATTTTCTGGTCATTTAGCAAATAGCTATGTTGGGTAGTGTTTTTGGTAGGATGTTGTGTATTTTACCATGGGTTCCAATAGCCGAATTCTTTGTAGTCTAGTCGCATGCATAACACTAGTCTTGGATCGACCTGCTTTGATTCTTCCCTCCCCTAAAGCTGTCATAGATAACAATTAGCCAAAAAAAAAAAAAAAAGCCACGAGTTCCACTAACGAGCGCTCTCAGGAAATTGATAAACTGGCCTTGTTTTTTGCAATCACTACTAATTATTACATAAGGTTATATTCATTTGGAAAATTTTCATACACAATCAAGTCAACTTACCTTATGGGGTTCCTTGTTATCTTTAAAAAACTTTGATATCTCAAGTGAACTCATCAGACGAAGATTAAGCTTTTGAATGGGTGTTCATTTTAATGTTTATAGTTTTGTCTTTTTGGTTAATAATGTTTATGGTTTTACACTCCCTCTCACATGAAGGGCTTCAAGATAATAATAAATAACAATACCAGCTTCATAGAGTATGGAAATGGGAATGAATTCAATCTAAAGCCTCCACAATATCCATTGGAAGGCAAGTCTGATGATGTCAATGGGGTACCATTTGATCCTATCAGTATTTATATGCTTGTCTTAATAATTAGTCATCCATGCGTGAGTATGCACTAGTTCAGATTACTGAAACTGTGAAATGTTCATCAAATGGACTCATTTATTAGATTATAGCGTAATAAGGTTTTGCCACTTGCTCTGATAGCAGAATTATATATGATACAAAGCCAATTTAGTAATTCCTTAAACTTTTAGATCTTTTGGTTTTGGATTCAAATCTAGCACGGTGATTGAGCAGGGATTCTTGAATTCAAATCTCATGTTATCATTCAACACCATAATTAATTGCACATGATTACCCTTAACCCTTGTCTCTAACACAGATGTGTGAGTATTTGAAATATTAAATATGAATCACCAGACCTATATATAATCTTAAGATATGAGGTTGCTCGCATTATCTAATTGAACTACTTTATCATTAATCTTGTTGTAGTAAGCAGAGGGAAATTACTTCTTTGCTGCATAGTTACAAGTTTTTTCCTTTCTAGCAACCAAATGGCATTATTGTGAAACGAGATCCTACCATCTTGCTTGGGGTTTGTTACTTTAAATGAGGTGTATTAGAATATGGAAGTGCATGAAGAATTGCTATTTATGTTTACGTTTGCAGAGACTTAGGGTTTGAATATCTCTATGCTAAATATTGCATAGTTGGAGTGTATAAACCTAATTATGATGATGTCTAATAAGTGCAGTTGAAAATAATGATCGCCGTTCATAATTAAATGAAGTTAAATTGAACTCAGAATTTTTCTTTTTACTTTATGCTGCATTATCTCTTCCCCCTTTTTTTGGCTAGATTTGTCTTCCATAATCAAGATGAAGAGTACAAAGACATTGTACGGAAGACCCTGATGTGTATATGTGATTTACTTATAACAATCTTTACTTCATCTGGCAATTAAATTCCTGTATCTCATTTCTTGATAGAGATTTACCTTGCTCTCTTTTCAGATCCAACTATTATTTGACCAGCTCGGTTTTTTCACAGACAACATAGAACGTTTAATGAGTTCTTGAAACATTTTCAAACACTCTCTAGCCTAAAAATGGAAGATGACAATGAGCTTGAACTCAGCTTGGGTCTGTCTTGTGGTGGATCATCTGGCAAACAGAAGGGCGTTAGTAGCTCAGACTTTAGGACAGAAGATGATGATGTGGATAAAGGGAATAAAATAGTGAATGATTTCAGAAACTTTCTTCATGCTGGCACTCAACCAGAGGACTCTGGCACTGGGTCTCAAAGTGATTCAGTGAAACCTCAGGAAAACTTTTTCAATGATCTTTCCAAAAGTACAGCCGATGGAGATGCTCCACTAAATTTGAATAGTAGAGGACTATGGGATGGCAGCAGTTACAGGCCTGTTGAGACAGAGGAGGAAAGAGATTGGAAGCCAGTAATAAACGTAAAATGATATTTGATGAGATAAATCAGCCAAAGAAACATGAGAAAGAGGTTTACCAACCCGGCATGCATGGAAAGGCTAAAGTTTCACATGTTTCCATAACAGATGATGGTTCAGCTGCTGAGCATGAAGATGTGGCAGAATCTGAAGTTGAGGGTTCAACGTCAAGGTTGGCTCATCAACGTGATGACAGCTCTAAGAGGTCTACTCCTGAGTTTTCAAAGGAGTTACATTTTCCTGATTCAAGATCTGTGGATCCTCAGGGCCAAAGGAGGTTTGGTATTTCATCAGAGAGTGAATTTAAGTTGGGGCACTTGGCTTTTGGGGTTCCATTCTCAGTTCAATCAGCAAACATGATAAATGGTCCTCCTTCGCTTGCTGTAAAAGATGCCAGTGCTATGATGCCAACCAGCACTTTGGGTAATCCACCTCCTGGTGTAATACAGCTGATGCCTAGTATGAATAATGAGCGGAGCGGGATCCATTCTTTGACTCCCGGAAACATGCCGCTGATGTTTGGCTATTCCCCTGTCCAGCTACCAACATTGGATAAGGACAACTCATGGGCTCTCCCTCATTCTCAACAAATGCAACCTTCCTTAGCTAGCAAAGGTCTGCCAACTTTTGATAAACTCAATGGTGGGCTAATAATACCTTCAGGTACTTCTTTTAATTTTCATGTTTTCCATCTAACTGCTGTACTTCTCACCATTACATGGTTTCTTTGGCCATGAGTTGCTTAGTTTTGCACTTCATCAGAGAAATACTACATCAGTCTGGTGCAATTGG
The DNA here is from genome assembly GCA_024138025.1 of Combretum micranthum. NCBI lineage: Eukaryota > Viridiplantae > Streptophyta > Magnoliopsida > Myrtales > Combretaceae > Combretum > Combretum micranthum. Next base: position 225,653 of record JAMXBD010000452.1, on the reverse strand, counting down.
CACTTAATAGGAGAAATAGTGCTTCATTCTGGTGTCATCTGATTTTATTAGGATATTTGTGTGCGCGCATAACCTATTCACACTTTTGTGGTTTTGCTGCAAGCAGGAAATTCTGTCGTTGCACATTTTTCAAAAATCATCACCATTATTATTATTATTTTTTTTTCCTTCATGATTCTTCTTCCTGTACCTTTACAGCCCCCATGCAAGGACCTGAGCTGACACCATATGATGGCAGGATAGCAGAACTAGTCAAACGTGATGGAAAACAACGGGTACCAGAAGAGGGATCTTCCTCTCAAACCGAAGATGATGCCAAGGGAAGCAGCATGAACTTGAGGGCAAAAGATGCACCTGATAGATTAGCATCAGAGGGATTGTCTTTTGATTTTTTGCCCATAAAACCTGGCATAGCTGCTGATATTAAATTCGGTGGCTGTGGTTCCTATCCTAATCTACCTTGGGTTTCAACCACAGGGCATGGCCCAAATGGTAGGACAATTTCAGGTGTTACTTACAAATACAATGCTAATCAAATCCAGATAGTTTGCGCTTGCCATGGCTTCCACATGTCACCAGAAGAATTTATTCAACATGCAGGGGAGGAGCAAACTAATCCAGAAGGTGGCACTGGTTTATCGACATTTACAGGTGGTAATCCTGCTACCTCTGCTCAGAGCTAATTAATGTCAATATTAAAATGGATCAAAATCTGCTGATATCATCAAGGAAATCTCAGCACTGTTTTCCATATGGATGGGGTGAGGTTCCTCCACTTGGACGCTAACATGAGCAATTTCTGTTGCCGGTTTCATCAATGTCTTAGATTCTGCAGCTAGTTGTGTGGATAAAATGTAATAATTCTCAACCCCCGCCTGTGTTAAATAGTAATGCTGATAGTTTGGAATCCTTCTTACATGTTTTAGCGACCATCGACAAGGGCATATAGGCCCAAATTTCATTTATGTATTTTGAAAGGTGAAGTTAGTTTGGAAAGGCAACATGGAGCTAGAGAAAGAAAGAGAGACTATGTGCTAGTGTACATACGCAGTTGGGTCCAGGACACGGGATCATGGAAGCATGATTACTAGCTTATTCCTGATGGATTCACTCACATGGAAGGATGGGAAACCTTGTAGAAGTTGCAATATGCAAGTTATAGTTTGGCCTGATCTCAGTTATGTGCTTTTTGTGTAGGACGTAGACCTGAGTCGATCCACTTTGAAGTCCCTTTCTGATTTTGCCTTAAATTTGCTAGTATTTTTGGAATTGGATGCCCGTACGTTTTTTTTTTTAATTTTCACATTTAAAAAAAATAATTTGAATATTTTATTTATTTAATTTTATACACTAATATTTTTATTAAATTAATTTTTTTAAGATTACTAAGACTAACTCATATCCCCTAATAATAATTAATTATAATAATACTCTTGTGTGAAACTTTGGTGATTTATAAATTGATTAAAACACAAGTCATATTTTTATTGGTTGTTTTTAGCAGTAATGATTAAATAAGATAAAAGGGCCAGGATTCTGAATAGCGCACGCGAATATGGTGAAAGCATAAGGGCCATGCTATTGACGCGCAAATAGAAGACGGGGCATACAATTTGAAAGATATTTTTCTCATACTGTAAATGCAAAACGTACAATCCGAAAATGGAGTTTCTCGTAGATAATCTTAAAAACGTGGTGCGTACTATGATCTAATATATTGAAAATTGCATGTATATGATGATAAACTAAACATATTCAATGCATACTTACTGGGTAAATTTCAAATGGGTTAATTACAAAAAGTTTTTATGTATTTGTAAATACATCACCTCATTTGATCTTTTGGGCAAATTATGCATGAAAGTATCAACTTTTAGGAGTAAATTCATTTAAAACATCAATGTTTCTTTTTTTTTTTTATAAAAAAAATCAATATTTCAAGTGATCAAAAGAAGATCCATATTTTACAAATGAGATATATAAAGTTCATTTAAAGTATCAATATTTGGATTTATTATCAATTAAGTTTCCTTAATTTTTGTTAATGGTCAAATATTAATATCTTATTAGACCCACTTTGCAAAACGTTAATACTTCTTTTTAATCACTTGAAATGTTGATAATTTAAATGAATTAATATCCGGACCTTTATTTCTTTTTTCAACTACTTGAGATGTTAATATTTTAAATAAACTTATCCTTAAACATTGATATCTTTCTGTGTAATTTATTCAATCTATTTCATAAATAGGTGATATGAGTTTTATTTAGAGTATCAGTATTATTTAATAATTTTGAAATGACTCGTGTGAATGCTTTAATAATCTTAAAAAAAATTAATTTTACATTTTTTCTTTCATTTTGCTCACTTTTTTAAATAATTATTTAATATTTTATTTATTCAAATTTGTTTAATAAATTAATATTCCTAGACCAATAGTACACTAACACGTATCCTTTCAATAGTAATTAATCATATTGATTATTGGTATTTTTGTATGAAACTTAGATTACCTATTTCTGAAAAAAATTAACATGGGTGATTTGTTTACAAATTAATTAAAACACAAGTTAGATTTTCGTAAATAAACCCTTTCAAATCCACATGCAATATTGCTTCGGAGAAAGCTCAGGCCTTCATACCTTTTTTTTTTTTTTTTTTTGCTTTTTTAATGGGATTTATCTCATACAATCATGAAACGGCTCATGTCTGTTCTTATAATCTAACCCTTAATATTTTTTTTAACATTAATCTTTTACAATTAATTTAATGGGCTAACTTCTAACTAAACTATATAAGTTCCCATACTTCTAAATTAATGTCATGCATTTCTACAAGAGGCGGTTCCATTTTCAGATTGAAGTATTGGATATTATTATGGATGTAACCAAGGTTGAGTCTTAGATGGATCATATATGATTGATTTACAATCTAGAAGCCGACACTATAAACTCTCTAACCCTTTTTTGTCTACTTATTTTCAAATTTTAATAATAAATTTAAGAAAAGTCGATATTTCTGACACAAGTTTCCTATACATTCAAAAGCAAAAAGATGCATGTGAAATTGATAAAAAAATTGTTGCAAACTATATTCATTATACAATATTTAAACACAAATATATATAATATCTTAAAAATATGATTAAATTAAATTTATTACTAGGATAAAATTATAACAGTCTACAAATAATATTAATCTCCACGGTAATTATGACTTGAAAAAAATTTAATAAAAAATTCTAAAATCCATAACTAATGTAGTAGACATGAAAGAAAAAAATCATTGGGAGGTAAAAAAAGGATAGCTCGTTCATGTTTTTTTTTTTCTTTTCTTGCCCCTTTAGTAGTGTTTTTCTTTATTTATGTTTTTAAATTACAATTGCCGAGTATCCATCAGATTTATTATATGATCTAAACCAACCCTTAACGGTTGAGCGACTTAGAAACCCTATAATGGCCTATTCAGTTGCATCTCTAGATATTATTTCATTTTGTTTATTCTATTGCTATATTACACATATATTTTAGAATACGCTTTAATAAATAGAACTCATTTTCTTTGATTAAAAAACAAAACACCCAATATTTTCAAAATGTTGCTCTATAACAACTGTAAAGAAGTTTGGGTTAAAACAAAAGGTCTGTATTTTAGTGGGTGGGTTTTTATTTTTCTCTAAGCTAATTATCTAGTTGGTTGCCCTGGCATTCATACATTCCGTCACTGATCTGCGGCATGAGTAAATGTGCCAAGGTCCTCTTCCAAACTATTCGATTTTATCTTAATATTTACCTTAGGGTTAATAATAGCTGAGTTGGAATTCTAATAGTATATCCAGCCGAATTGAATCATTGTAAGCTTAATTTGACTAAGTCTTGGATGTAATGGAGTATGATTGATTTAACTTCGCATTAAGTTGTAATATTTTGTATTATATTAAGGGCTAATTTCATTTTACATAGTTGTGTTTCCAACTTTTAACATTTTATATACTTCTATTTTTATCTTTAATATTTTGAATACATATATTCCATCCTTGTCTATGTTAGTTTTTCATTGGTGCATAATAATAAATTCAATATAACAATATCATTAAATATATTTAACTAAGTGATATAATAGGAAAAAGATGAAATAGATATGGATTTACTTCAAATCTAGTTAAGCCTATAATCTTGATGTATTTAGCAGGAATGAATGCAGAACCATATGACTAAGGGGAATTTACTTTATTACAAATATAAGCATGGCACATATTTTTCTTATTTAAATGTATTATAATAATCAAATTTTTTTCCGAGCGAGTGAGGACCGAAGCCCCTTTTGGCCCTGCTTGGGTTCGAACCTGGCACTTAGATATGGGGATGAAGATGGAGATGTTGAATGAAGTGGATAAAAAAACCATTATTAGATTTTATAAAAGTGGGGATCAATAAAAAAGGGAAAAAGTGAGAGAAGATTGCTTGTGGAGGAAGGGTCAGCTAGTGATGTTCGAGGCTTGGTTCATACTATTAGTGAACCATTTAATAGTTCAATTTAATGTGGTTTGATTCTGTTTGAAACTTTTTTTTTCTAATAATATCCTATTATTCCAATTGACAATACTAAGGGTTAAATAAATTTTCAACCATAATGTTCAAAATGAGGTAAATTATGCAAAACTTAAAGTCATATAACGTTATATCATAATGATATTATACCCTAGGTGATAGTCATAAGTTTATTTAAAAGATGAGAAACAACGATGAAGGAAATGAAGTGGATCATGGAGATAGAGAGTTGAATGAGAAAATAATGAAAAGGAAAGGCAATAAAGTTAAAATGAAATTTCATATAGGTTTTAAAAGATGCTATTATTTTTCTTTGTCAATAAGAAATGGTTCGGCTTGAATTTAAACATATTCAATTCAACTTTTCAATCAAACTACAAATTGTTTACACTCTTTTCAAGCTAAACCCCAAATCAAATCGAAATACAAAAAGAAAAAGAAAAAGAAACTATATTTTATAGATTAGTTTAATTCGATTTGGTTAGTTGATTCATACGATTACAACCCCCTAATTGAATTCCACGAGTGGTTTTATAATTTTAAATAGGGTGGACACGAATTGGTTGGGTTCAATTTTCATTAAAATCAAACCAAACCATAATTTGCGATTGTTTTTCCATCTCAAACTAAACCCTTAAGTAACTATTTGGTTTATATTAGAAAATTTTCAAACTCTTAAATAACAGTTTGGTTTGATTCGAATTATGGATTAAATCAAAATTCTAATTAAAGATTTTCTTTATTCAATTTTTTTTTTTTACATTTGTATGGGTATTTAAATATTTACACCACTTTACAAATTTATCAACCCATCATACTTCTAATCTATTGTCCTCTATAAAATTAGTTATTCACCAATAAAATACATTCACAAACTAATGCTTAGCAAGTCATAATCTATAATTTTATACTTCTAATCTACGGTCCTCCATAAAATCAGTTATCCACCAACGAAATACGTTCACTAACTAATATATAGCAAGTCATAATCTATAATTTTTTACAAAATCATCAAGTCAATTATCTACTAATAAATTTGGCTAAAATAAAAAATCATCTGTCAACACAAGTCTTCAATGAATAAAAGTGTGATCTGGTGACAAAATACATAATAAGAGTTTGTAATTAAATAAATAAATTGCACACTTTACAGAGATAAAACTATTTTAAAAAAACGGTGATTCATCAACAAAATAATATAGATTATGAGCCTAAAAGCAAATTTAAAAATGAACCACTTAATTTTAATCAAAATCATCAAATAATAAATATCAAATAAAATCATAACAACATATATGTTTTTTAGTCAATCATCACAAAAAAATTTATAGTTACAAGAAAGATATTATTATTTTTTTCTAAAACGGTTTGATTTGATTTTATGGATTGACTTGATTTACTCTTCTAAACCAAATATAAATTTACGGATTGATTAGGATTAAAAAAATTTAAAACCAAATTATTAAAAAAAATCATATTTTTTTGTTTGGTTTGGTTTTATTTAATTGGGTTTTTTCCACCCCTAATTTGAATCATTTCTGCATTTGAAACGTGAATATGATCCTATCGTAGTGCACGATCATGACATGGATGAAAGTAAATCGTATCATCTCCAAGCAAATATCGTCTGTCATTCTTATTGTTATGCCCGACAAATGATTTGATTCCCAACTTTGATGCCAATCATTCCCCATGTGCATCCTAGGAAATGTCGCCGCATACCAAGCTTTTGTGTGTCCATTTTGTGTTTACTTGGTTTCCCAAGGAAGTAACGATTATGGACAAATGCTTAAACATAAATGAACATGAATCCTCCAAGCAACTCTCTACCCAGAATATTATATCATTATCCTTGTCCTTTCAAGCCAAGATACTATTGTCCAGTATAGTTCTTCTAATTTCTTTTCTTTTCTTTTCTTTTCCTTTTTATTTCATCCCCCATTTCTGCTCTAAGCACATCAAGAGATATATAAAAATTAAAAAAAATTAAAAATAAAAAGAAAATGGTCAACGTTGTAAAGCCCACTTGGTACGAACGTGGTTTTTTGGTACTGCATAACTCAACTGGTATTACTATTGTTTTTCGATAGAAATGGTTTACATTTGAAGTTCTTATTCTTGTTATAAAAAATTTGAAAGCAAAAAGAAAATTGTGAATGCGCATGTCGCAAACTTTGTCACGATGTTGAAGGAGCCAGCTTCTATATTTCTATGTACTTGCTTTTGGTAATAAATATTTTACTTCTAAACTATTCATGCACAATCATTTTTCTATAAGAGTTTATTCAAGTAGTTTATCAAATCAAACTTTAATTTTATAATGTTTAGCTTTATCAATTTACAAGTCTAATAATATCAAGTAAAACTTATATGTCAATCAAATTCAAGTTTGGTTTGGATAGTAATTAATTAAGAGTTTAAAAAAGAAAAGTTTATTTTTCAAAGAATTTGAACCTAAGTAGATTTAATCAACTTGAGCTTGAGATACATTAATGGCACATTTAGTTTACTGTAATGGAATGAAGCTAGAAAGGAATTACAATTTCTTATTTTATCATTAGGGGTATTTTTGGAAAAAAATATACTTTTTGATCAGGAATAGCCATTCTTCCAAGCAAAGTGAATGAATGAGGACTCCTTGCCTTTTTTGAATTATATGGAATACACATTCTTTTAATAGAATTTTTTACAAAACAAATAAAGGAATGGATATTTCGCGGTAATAACGGAGGAATATGAATTCTATTCTAGTGAACCAAACGTGCCATAAGTGTTACTTTTAAGTCAAGCTCGACTTGAGCTCTAAGATGTGTATTCTACATCTAACTTCTCTTATTTATAAATCTACTTGCATTTTTGTTACATGTATAACCAATATATGCTAGCTTGAAATGTTGTTTTACCCTTACCAAGTATTCCCAAGAGCCAACCACTAAATGGAACTAAAAAAAAAATCCATATAATTTAATCATTACAGAATTAGACGATTGTTCATAATTTATGTGATTACGTGCATGCAACATGCATTTTGTGTCATACGTGATCTTAGAATATTAATATGAAGAATGCACATAAAGGAATGATTTGGAAAGTGTAACTGAGAGGTGAAACTTGCGAATTCAGAGTTTCAAATCCATATATAATAGACAATGGAGTCTATGGCTAAAGTACCTTTGTTCAATATTTCCATGATAGGGTGAGAAGCACATTTATTAGATTGAGAAATTTCATTGAGTCTAAAGGATTAAAATGAATGATGATGATATTTTGAGCTAATTTGGTTTTGTCTTGTAATATCAATTATGATTAGACGTGCGTGTTCAAACAACCTGCCATATGGCCTATAAGAAGGGGTGTTCCATTTACTAGATAGGAATTCTAGAACAAAATGAGCATTGATACGGCCTGTATGAGGAGGCGTTTTACTTTCTGTGATGTTTCTCGAAACCATATAGCCCTTTATATAGATCGTATGGGGGTGTTTCACTTGCTGACTTGTCCTGAACCATACAACCTTTTTCGTACATATTGTATCAAGAGGTGTATGGTTCTAGTCTTCTCCAAACTTGAACTTTTTTTTAACAAATTCATTTGATTTCTTCATGATGAGTTCCATATTATCTAAAATCAATAAATTAATCAATTAAATACCAATTCTAGATTATTTTCAATTAAAATATCAGCTAAAAGGATCCAAATCATCCTAAAAATGAGAGTCCTATAGCTTTAATCGGTCTACTCGATCAAGATTTTATTTCGATGATCAACAGATGAGATGAAGTCTACTTGACTAAAATTTTATCTTGATGAGTTTGTCATAAGCTTAAGGCTTATAACCATCTTTATAAGTGCATGAGGGATCAAATATGTTCCAAACTCAAATTAAATTTCTCTTAGTTATTCCATTATGTTACAAACTTCTTAACTCTATCACTAGCATGAGGGATTAAATTCAAATTAACTTTAAAATTAACCTGTGCACACATATACCAACATATCACATGTTATGATAACACAAAAACGATATAATCAACCATCGGTGATTCAAATTTCAATATCTTAAATACAAATGTACTATGGTTTGTTCCCATCATTCCCATGCCATTTTGATTCAATTATGAGAAAGTGAAGAGAAACCTGCTGGCCATTGTCTAAGATGCACACAAAAGAATAGAAAATATCAGGCTGTGACTTCTACGTGTTAAAAATAAATGCAAATTGAATTATTTTAACATGGTCAAGCGACAAGGGATGGGAACACAATCTTCCTAACCTAGGTTTTTAATTATAATAAAATAAAACAACAGCAGGGGCACGGTATGTCAGCCGGATTCGTTTGCTTAACGACTTGAACTGCTCCATAGTTTAGATGAGTTTTCTTAAGTTTGTTGGTTGAATTTTCTTCACTTAATGAACGCTCTCGATTGCTTAATGTAAACTTATCATTATTATTATTTTTATTTTTTTGCCATGAGCTTGATATAACTTTTTAAAGTTATAAAACTTGATCTAGTTAACTGATGGAATAAGAAGTTATCATGAAATTCGATAACATAATTTATGAAAACCTAAGTGCATAAAACTGTATAAGATTTGTTATTTAGTTTATTAACAAGTAAAGTAAGAAGCCTTTTTGTCAATAGTATTATAGCCCAGTGGTATCTCCTAATATCTCAAGTGAGAGGTACTAGGCTCGAATCTCCCTCCCCGTTGTAATGGCTAAAAAAAAAAGGTAAGAAGACTTTTTAATAATGATTGAAAAAGGTTGTCTTCTGATTTTCGCTTATCTATAATCTTCAAAAATATACTATGATTTGAAAACGGATGCTAAAATGTCAATATCCTTACTCAAAATTAGAGTTATAAATGAATCAATTCGAATTAACCTAAACTTTTAAAAGCTTGGATTTGGCTGGTTTAAAAATAATGTTGAAGTTTGAATCAATATTTTACCAAAGTCTATAATTTATAAGCTTAAACTTGGTTTGTTTAGTTAAACAAATTTATTTAACCTAAAGTTGAATTTATTTACAAATCGAGTTCAATTTGAACAAACTTTAAGCAAGCCAAATTTGAGTAGTTTAATTTGGGAGTAGAAATCGACCTATTTACAACCCTAAGATATAAGACAAAATATATAAATAAATAGATGATAAAATAATGAATAAAGATTTAATTTACATTATAAAAATTAGTTTTTTTAACTTGCTTTTCTTACCAAAATTATATACGTGATATAATATATATAACTCAATAATCTAAACAAACTAGTTCACAACTCATAAAACTAGTAGAAACTTGACTCCAGCTTTTTTTAAATAAACGAGTATTTTAATTTTGGATTCAACTCCTTTACCGAAGATGATGTAGTTTGTAAGTGGTTTGATCGCTACTCAAACTCAAAATCTCTCTCTCTCACACACACACGTATATGTAGGGACGATTTTAGAAATATATATTTCAAAATTATGAAGACAAGAAGAACACGTCACTGAGAGTTGATGGCGTATTGATACCTTCATTTTTAAGGTTTGGTTGCCATCAGCATCCTAGGAATTTATTGTACGCTGAGCGTAACATGAAAGGTAACGTGTCAGTCCATATAACTGAAATTCGCATATCTGAAAATTAATAGGACCTTTCGGCAAACCAAAAAGCTGTAAGCAATTTATAAATCTTTCCATGTCTCCATCACTACTAACTTCCAAATTTAATAAGCACACCAAAATTCAACATGACAACTTAAAAGAAAAGCATTTCTAATAGTTTGAACACTTTTTAAAGTATTCAGAGACTGACCGGCAAAAGAAAGATTGACAAAGCAAGAGCACACCCTTTTGAATCATAGTTATAAAACAACCTCAAATTCAACATTACAACACTTGGGAAATTTTCCATCCATATACGTAGTGTCCATTTTCACAAAAGAAAGTTATGCCCATTTATTAAGTGAAGAATTTGAATCCATTCTTGTATTGCTTTCCCACAATCCCGATTTACTTAAATTACCAATCTCCATATGAATAGTCCATTTTTTCTCCAGATTCTGCTACTATGTTGTGTTTTTTTCCAAGCTAAAGCACAACCCCCACAAGACCAGCCAAATGTTTCCTCACAAAATGGCTCTACTTTTGAACCAAGCCTTGCTATTGTCCTGGGAATACTGTCTTCCATTTTTTTCTTCACTTGTATCCTCCTCATCTATGCAAAATGTAGCATGGGTGCATCCGTTCACAATAACCCGGAAGATGATTCTGTCCTAACAAGATCAAGATCGCGATTCTCGGGAATCAACAAAACCGTGATCGAATCCCTCCCTTTCTTTCGATTTTCATCCCTGAAAGGATCGAAAGAAGGGCTTGAATGCGCCGTGTGCATCTCAAAATTCGAAGATTACGAGATTCTTCGGTTATTGCCTCATTGCAAGCATGCTTTCCATATGAATTGCATTGATCATTGGCTTGAGCAACACTCGAGTTGCCCTCTTTGCAGGCAGAGAATCAGTCCCGAGGATGTGGAAGTACTTGCATATGCTAGCAGCATGAGGCTGATTGATCATTTGGATAGGCCACAAGAAGAATCGAACCTAGAGATATTTGTGCAAAGGGAGGAGGAGGAGCAGGAAAATGGAAATCGCAGGTTGTCGTCGAGGTTTACAATTGGAGGCAGCTTTAGGAGACTCTTCAAGACTAGGGATGATGAAAAGTCAGGAAATAACAAGGAAGTTGGTGACAATTCCAAAATCCTCCATAGGTTCAACCACAAGATTTTATTATCTGACTTCATGTTGAAACATCGATGGAGCAATGTGAGTTCATCCGACCTTATGTTTCTTAATTCAGAAATGCTTGATTCAGTTCCAAGCAATAGGTTCTCTGCCATGGAATCAAATTGTCCTAAGCAAAGCATTATTGAGAAAAAAGTCAATGACCATGCACATGAACATGTTAGGGAAATCAAGGAGGAGATGGATAAGAAATTTTTTATTGAAAACAAGTTCATCACATTATACAAGGACCATTATTCAATACCTTTCCCTTCTAATAATCCTAACACGGTCGAACCCGAATCGGGTTGTTCGGGTTGTTATGAGACCGAGTTTGCGGTTTCCAATGGGAGAAGATCAATGTCGGATATTGCTGGTGTTGCAAGATTTGGAGGGTTGAATGTGAAGAATAGTTGTGAGGAGTCTTGTTTGGATGGAGCTAGTGGTAATACAAAAGAGGAGAGACTAAGGAAGGTATGGTTACCAATTGTAAGAAGAACAGTTCAATGGTTTGCCAATAGAGAAAGAAAGTCTCATGCTTCTCAAGATACATCAAAATTACCTAGTGTGTAGATAGTGTTCATATGGTTAGATATTTTTTATTTTTAAATTTACTTTTTATATATTTATCACCCTTGGTTTGAACAGATTTTTATAACACTTGTTACATTATAGTTGGCAATATTGTTATGTTTAGCCTCTAGGAGCTAATAATAGTCTTTACTTTGCAACACACTTCCCCTTGCAATAGGAGTATGCAAGACTTACAAACCAATCTAAGTTCCATAAGCAAATTTATTTCATTACTCTTCTAACATCCATCAAATAATTTGTAATTTAATTAATATAACTACATTAAATGCTTTAAGTGTTGGAAAAATCCGAAAAAAAAATGAGAAGGAAAAATACTTGAGGCGTGCTAGGCACTGTCCTTAAGGATATTTCGCCAATATTATTGAAGAATGGCGTATCCCCCAGGATTCAACAAGTCCTCTAGAAAATCTAGGACACAGGAATAGCAGGGAAGAAGTAATAACCCAGCGAGGAACAAGGCAGGAAAGGAAAAGTAAAAGTAAGTAAAAATATTAAAACAGATAAATATATATAAAACGAAGTTGTATTTTTAACGGGTACGTTGAAGAGATGTCTTTTCAAAATCAAAAGATACAACGGTTCGAAAAAACACAACGATTGGTTTGACAGTACCCGAAAAAACACAACGATTGGTAATTAAAATTTGAAACGCTCAAAAGACCCATATCCGGATAAGATTTAATTAATTATTATTAATTTTATTTAAAAATAATAATATACACGAAAATAAAATATTCCTTTGAACCGGGCAAAGACATATAACTACACGCGCAGGGGGGGGGGGCAAATCGATGAATTTACACTAGCTTGGTCTAGCCTTTGTGCGCGCGAGCCCATGCCTTTCCACCAACTCTTTACAAGCCCACTAAGAGAATGAGGTTTATAAACAAGGACAATGAGTAAAATCTAAGGAATGTGGGACTTGTTCCTTTTGAAATATATATAATACACAACAATCCCCCACATATTTCAAAAGGATAAAAGACAACGAGATAAAAAGAAATGCTGGGTTTTCTCAAATGAGTATCATGCCTCGAATCTGGTGTCCTTAAGACTATGAACCAGACCTAGAAAAATGAGATATAACTTACAAAATAAATGGTGAAGCTTAAGGCTTCTATGAACCAAGAATTTTATAGTAAGCCAAAATTCTCATTAATCACATCATACTCCACATTTTTTCTGCTATTCATCGCGGTTTTGCGCTAATAGGCCATGCGCGTGCCTGGTAATTCATGAGTGCTTTAGAGATTTTGCCACAATCTCATAGAAGCGGCCTCACTTCACACTCATATAGGTCATTCCATCAAGCGTATACTGCAGAATACACTACCTTTAAAAGGATATGGTATTTGATTAAGAGCTTTACTCAACCTCCCATTCTTTGCAGTTTAGCACTATGCACATCATAGGAGGGACATCATTTATTAGTGTTACACAGATCAAGCAACGACTTGTTATTACCCATATGAACCTATTTCATGGGATCTCCAATCACATAGGTTGGGTTACCATCATTGTTGATAATTCAACATGGCTTTAGTCCCATACCCCTCGATGTTTCATTTATTAATTTTCTCCCCAAAGGTTTAGTCAGAGGATCGGCCAAGTTCACTTCTGACTTCACATAATCTATTGATATAATTCCATCTTTCAGCAGCTGCTTCACTACTTCATGTCTCAAACGAATATGTCTATTCTTTCCATTGAAGGTCTTATTCTTGGCAATAGATATTGCCGCTTGACAATCACAGTGCATAGACACAGATGGTGTAGGTTTTAAACCTAATGGAATATTTGCTAAGAAGTTTCTTAACCACTCAGCCTCATTACCAGCCAATTCCAGAGCAATAAACTCTGACTCCATAGTAGACTTAGCTATGATAGTCTGTTTGGCTGATTTCCATGAAATTGCTCCACCTCCAAGGGTGAATATATAACCACTAGTGGATTTTGTCTCATCTGAATCAGATATCCAGTTGGCATCACTGTATCCTTCTAATACAGCGGGAAATCCACTATATAGAATACCATAGTTCATAGTACCTCTGAGATATTTCATCAATCTGACCAATGCAGTCCAATGATCATAACCGGGATTATGTGTATACCTACTATAATCTACACACAGCATATGCTATGTCAGGTCTTGAGAAATTCATTAAATGCATCAGACTTCCAATTATTTGTGCATACTCAGATTGAGCAACAATATCACCTCTATTTTTCTTTAATTGAGTATTAGCATCGTAAGGGGTACTCACAGGATTGACATCAAAGTGTCCAAACTTCTTAAGAAGTTTCTCAACATAATGTTCTTGTGATAACATAATACTATCATTCTTCCTTATGATTTTAACACCCAAAATAACACTTGCTTCACCCATATCTTTCATATCAAATTTGGAAGCAAGAAAAGATTTAGTTTTAAGCACTATATCAAGACTGGTACCGAATATAAGCATATCATCTACATATAGGCATATGATAACACAATCATTATTAATAAGTTTTATGTAAACACATTTATCAACTTCAACAGTAGAGAATCCATCATTTAATAAAACTTGATCAAATTTTTCATGCCATTGTTTAGGAGCTTGTTTTAAACCATACAATGATTTAAGAAGTTTACAAACTTTATTTTCTTGTCCTGGAACAACACAACCTTCAGGTTGTACCATATAAATTTCTTCCTCTAAATCGCCATTTAGAAAGGCTGTTTTTACATCCATTTGATGAATAACAAGTTTATATATTGAAGCCAAGGCAATCAAAACTCGAATAGAAGAAATTCTAGTTACAGGAGCAAAAGTGTCAAAATAATCAATATTTTGCTTTTGAGTAAATCCTTTAGCAACTAATCTAGCTTTAAACTTATCAACTGAACCATCAGGATTTAATTTCCTTTTAAAGATCCATTTACAACCAATAGGTTTAGCTCCAGGAGGTAAATCTACCAATTCCCATGTTTTATTTTGTAAAATAGAATCAATTTCAACTTTAATAGCTTCTTTCCAAAAAGGTGCATCACACGAGGAAATTGCATCCGAGAAGGTTAATGGATCATTTTCAACAAGATAAGTATAAAAATCATTTCCAAAAGAATTTTCTTTTCTTTGTCTCTTACTTCTTCTTAAATCATCATTTTCAAAATATTTCTAGAGACATTTTCAGAAGATGATGTATTAGGAATAATTTTTTATTTTAAAGGAAACACATGTTCAAAAAACTCTGCATTTTTTGTCTCAACAATTGTATTGCAATCTAACACATCACTTTTTAATACAAGAAATCTATATGCTATACTATGTTCAGCATAACCAATAAACATACAATCTGAAGTTTTAGAACCTAATTTTCTTTTCTTAGGATCAGGAAGCATAACTTTAGCAAGACACCCCCACACTTTCAAATATTTCAAATTAGGAGAATAACCTTTCCAAAGTTCATAAGGTGTTTTCCCTGTTTTCTTATAAGGTATCCTATTTTGTAAGTGACATGCAGTTAATATAGCTTCACCCCAAAGATTTTCAGGCGCATTAGAACTTACAAGCATACAATTCATCATTTCTTTTAATGTCCTATTTTTCCTTTCGGCTACTCCATTAGATTCTGGAGAATAAGGTGGAGTTATTTCATGAATTATTCCTTCTTTTTCACAATATTCATTTAGTAAAATATACTCACCACCTCTGTCTGATCTAATTCTTTTAATTTTCTTGTTTAATTGATTCTCTACTTCTGCTTTGTATATTAAAAACATGTCAAATGCCTCATCTTTATTTCTAAGCAAGTAGACTTTAGTATATCTAGAAAAATCATCTATAAAAGTTACATAATATCTTTTACCTCCTCTAGTCATAGTTTGCTTTAAATCACCTAGATCAGTGTGAATTAAACTTAGTAATTCAGATTCTCTAAAGACAGATGCACATGTTTTCTTAGCTTGTTTAGATTCAGCACAAATTTCACATTTACTCATACTTAAAGAATTAATATTAGAAATTAATCCAACGGATTGCATTTTCTTGATATAAGGTAAACTAACATGTCCTAATCTACCATGCCATAAATCACAAGAATCAATCAAGTAAGCAGAAGAAGAAACATTTTTATTCATAACTTCAGAAACATTGAGTACAAATAAACCATGACTACAATAGCCCTTGCCAACTAAAACATTATTTTTTGTCATTACAACTTTGTCAGACTCAAATGACACTTTCACTCCCACTTTTCCCAACAATGCCACTGAAATCAGATTGGTTCTAATGTCGGGAACATGCAACACCTCGTTCAGAGCCAAAGTTTTTCCAGATGTGAGTTTGAGAAGAACCTTTCCTTTCCCAAGAACTTGGGTAGTTCGAGAATCACCAAGATGCACAGACTCTTCTCCTTCATCAACTTTTGTATAGGTCACGAATGCATCCTTATTTGCACAAATGTGCCTAGTAGCACCAGAATCTATGACCCATTCTTTCACACTGGTTACTATGTTCACAGAAATGACTGCAGCGATAATATCATCTGCTTGAACCAAATTTGCCTTTGGTTTAGCAGGATTGTCATTTCTTCCCATCCTCTTTCTGCACTGAGGTGCATGATGGCCAGGTTTGCCACATACGAAGCAATTGCCTCGCTTCTTAAAAGTGGGATTACTAGCTCTGGGCTTGTAATCATGTTTCTTTTCATACCTTTTATATGGCTTGTGCGGTTTGTAATCCACCAAATTCGCCTTACTTGCAATCTCCTTTCCTTTGGCGGCCATGAATTCCTTTCTGTTGGTGTTCTCGATGATGATGTGGGTGATGAGATCAGCAAGCGAAAGTTGCTTGTGCTTATGTTTAAGTTGTTGTTTATAATCACTCCATGATTGAGGTAGTTTCTCGATCAGCAAACCAGCAACGAACTCCTCCTGCAAATTAATGCCTTCTGATTTGAGGTCTTCTATCAACTTGTGGTACTCATTGATCTGCATTTTGATATCTTTGTCCTCAACCATCTCCCACCTATAATACTTTCCAATAACAAACTTCTGTTTTCCTGCATCTTCAGCCGTGTACTTGGCAACCATAGATTCCCAAATATCTTTTGCATCCTTGTAAGAACAGTAGACATCGAACAACTCATTAGATAAGGTACTAATAATAGTGTGGCGGCATACCTTGTTCGCATGAACCCATAGTTCCATTTGTTTGGACGTGGTATCAACTGGTTTAGTATCTGTAAGGGCATACGCAACACCGTGCATATCCAAAACAGAGAATATACGTTCTTGCCATCTTTTAAAGTTATCTCCATCAAAAATTTCGATCTTTGATATATCTGGAAATGGCTTGGCAAATGGAACAGTGGGCAACACAGGGACAGGGCCATTTGAAGCAGTTTCATGAACAGATGCAGTAGCGACGGCAGTAGGCGGAGGGGTAGGATCAGAGGCCATAAGGAAATATCCTTAAGATTGTTGGAAAAATCCGAAAAAATGAGAAGGAAAAATACTTGAGGCGTGCTAGGCACTGTCCTTAAGGATATTTCGCCAATATTATTGAAGAATGGCGTATCCCCCAGGATTCAACAAGTCCTCTAGAAAATCTAGGACACAGGAATAGCAGGGAAGAAGTAATAACCCAGCGAGGAACAAGGCAGGAAAGAAAAGTAAAAGTAAAAGTAGTAAAAATATTAAAACAGATAAATATATATAAAACGAAGTTGTATTTTTAACGGGTACGTTGAAGAGATGTCTTTTCAAAATCAAAAGATACAACGGTTCGAAAAACACAACGATTGGTTTGACAGTACCCGAAAAAACACAACGATTGGTAATTAAAATTTGAAACGCTCAAAAGACCCATATCCGGATAAGATTTAATTAATTATTATTATTAATTTTATTTAAAAATAATAATATACACGAAAATAAAATATTCCTTTGAACCGGGCAAAGACATATAACTACACGCGCAGGGAGGGGCAAATCGATGAATTTACACTAGCTTGGTCTAGCCTTCGTGCGCGCGAGCCCATGCCTTTCCACCAACTCTTTACAAGCCCACTAAGAGAATGAGGTTTATAAACAAGGACAATGAGTAAAATCTAAGGAATGTGGGACTTGTTCCTTTTGAAATATATATAATACACAACATTAAGTTCTACTTGATGGTGTCATATTCTCATAAGGGCCTCATAAACTTAGCCCCATGATCCTCTTACATGTAGTTGGAGTTGGCCTACATAAGTAGTAAACACGAGTTTTTCCTGGTAGAGATACTTCAATGCTTAAATCATTGAAGGATTAGAGAGTATGTATATATTGCAACGAAAAAGAATAGAGTATGAAAAGGTATAGTCGTCTTAATTATTCAAATCCAAAGTTTCATCTATGTATATGAATATATTGTGGAAAGATCTTATTAAAAACCCTAGCTTTGTATACTACAGGTTTGTTTATAAGAAGACGTGAATCAAATACTCATGTGACACATCGTCTAAATATTTGATCCTTATAGGATAATAGGGCACATATTACACAAGGAGGATTAGCATGGTACCAGTTGGTATGATGACTTGTTTCATTATCTGCAAAGAGGGACATGATGGATTAATCTTAGGTTCAGAGGGTAGTAGAGAAAACCATCAGCACTACTCATCATCTAAGTGATTGGCATCATTGTCTAGCCCACTTCTATAGTACAAATTGTAACCTAAATCCTCAAATGGATCCAACTAAAAAACACTACCAGCAGAAAATACAATTCCCAAAATTTGTTAGCAGAAAAACATAGTATGCAACAACTATGTATAAACACACATGTTTCAAAACCAAAACTCACAAGTCTTTATCATTTACTAATATGCATCAAGTAAGAATTCATTTGTATCATGATTTAGCTAGGTTTATCAAACAATACAACCATGGCAATTCAAGATTTATAATTACTCGGGTTTCATTAACAAGCTTATAAATAATATATTGTGAGGGTAATTCTTGAATCTTGAGGGTTCTCTTATCCTATTACTAACGCCATTAATTTGGGAAGGTGCTCCAACCCCATCATCAGTACTAATAGTGTGATGATCATCTAATATGGTCGCTAGGGCCAAATGTCATTCTATTGCAATCTCATTACAAGCATTTGCCACCAATTTACTAGTTTGTGGTAACGTCCACGATGATATACAATTGTACGATTTGTTTATAATTACTTTTGAAAAACTCACTCGTAACACAAAAGTAGCAAATAAACAACCTACACGCTTGATTGTGACAATTCAACACCTAAAATTATTTGTCATCCCATCCCAAATGATTGGCCTTACTAAAGTCAATAACATCGAGTCCACGGCAATCACTTTCAAGGAACGTTTGATTCATTAGAATGGAATCATGCTGGAAAAGAATCGCATTCCTTATTTTATCATTAGAGATAATTTTGGAACAAAATATACTTTTTGATTATGAATAGTCATTCCTCAATTAAAGAGAATGAATAAGGATTTCTTATCAATTCTCCATTATATAGAATAGATATTCTTTTAATAGAAATTTTTGTAGATCAAACGAAAAAATAGATATTCTATAGTAGTAAAGGTAGAATACCAATTTCATCATAGTGAACCACACATTCCGTCCATATTCCAAGCCTATGCTTACTTACGGACAAACTGTAAAACAATATTATCCGCCAATTAATATTACATTGATTACAGCCCTCTAATCTTATATGCACACACAGCACATAACAATAATCACCCAGCAAAAATGCGCTCACAACTTTGAAAAGTGCATGAATTGGATTAAACCTCTAAATTATAGAGCATACAAGTAATCAAAAACTAGAATATATTAAAAGACCACAGATTTTAAAATCAACACCTGTTTTTATACTTAGCTCGGTGATCCAGACCTTCAAAAAGTCAAATCGATCAATTTAATATGAAATGCGGTTGACATAGTTATGTTACGAAAAGACTCCATCGATCATGTCATTAGCTCGATCGATTAAGTGAGTGATTTGATCAACCTACTTGAGCTATATGGATCAAATGCTCTTTCCTATTATTACAATTACATATCAAAATTTTATATTTAAACGATTAATTACAATTATATATCAAATTCTTCCTAAATTCATATTACAATTATAAATCATAATTAAACAAAAAATATTCGATTTCATAATTAATCTTTAACATTGCTCATAGATACATAGATTTTCACAATTGCAATGATCTAAATTTTAATTCATAAGCTATCACCAAAAACATGGACCATATCATCAATTCAAATAATCAATCCCAATTAACAATGAGCTTGCCCCAATTTAAATTAAAGATATTTTAGTCCCCTATAAGTTTATATTTGATTTTTATTTGAAGTAATTTATAAATTACATTATAAACATAAAAAATTTAGTGGATAAAAACGAACTGAATGTCAAGGGAATTATAAAAATAAGTTAAAGAGATTACAGCCATAAATTTTAAGGTTTAATCTACGTGTCATACTCTTACTTTTACAGAATGGCTTGCACTTTGGGAGGTATGACTATAAATAATACAAAAACTAATGTTAAAGAGGAGAAAGGTTTTTTGAGCATTTTTTTTATAAGTACAACTAACACACAAGCATCTATCATTGTGAAAAACATTTTTAATCGAAAATATTTTTCATTTATGAGGGATTTTTCATGAGGGATAACAAACTTTGATTAATTATCAATTAACTACCCATATTGTGAAACTACTAATGTTAATACCAAATTGAATAGATTAGTAGTACTACCTGATCTCTACTAAAATTGTTTGTCTGGTTGGTTTTTTCGGATCAACTATGATCTATTGTATGCCCTAAATAATTGTTCAAATGAATATATTTTACTTAGGATACCTATAATCAGTGGAAATGATATCTTACAAGAAGTTAACCTAGATTGTAGCCATAATTATTAAAAATCATATGGAATATCTTCATCAAAATAATCATTTAGGATACACAATTGTATACAATCGGTTTTAAAAAAATGACTAGGTAGAAAGCCCAATATAGAATTAGTATAAATAGCGTAAACAATCTCAAGAAGTCTAATTGGTCACCAAATTTTACAATTTGAATGTATAAATAATTAATTGAAGTTCAGTTTCCAAATAATTATTTAGCATACGTGATTATGATTATTCATAATCCATAAAAAAACTAATTGAATAGACAACTCAACGTGAAGTTAGTATAAATAATATAGATGAACTTAAAATTCTTAATTAGATATTGAAATTGGCTGAAAATACAAACAGTATGACATTATCCTTTTTCTTTAAAACAAAAAAAAACTCGTCCACGTATAATAAAAGTTTTACTATGTATGATAATCATCGGAAAGATATAAACGTTGTTTTCACTTACCTTTTAATTTTACATAAATGAATGTTTGGATAGAAATATAAAATCAGTAATTAGTTGATTGAATATCATGAAATAAAATAACAATCTATCTCTTTTTCCATTTTTTTTTCCTATTTTAATTTAAATGATAATTATGACAATTTTTTAGTAGGTCAACACATAAGACACGATGGACGATCAAAAACGATATCATGTGCACTGAAAAAACATTTTATATTTAATCTAATCGAGAAAACTCAAAGTCAAATAAAAAACCGACCAATACTTACGCAGATACAGGGCCAGCTAGTTATCCAACTTTTACGTTGCTATAATTTCATTTGAAATGCATGCGTTACAGCACTCCTTGGCGGTGCCTCATCCCTTTAAAATTCCTAACGATGACAGAGGCCCTTCAACTTTTTGCTAGGACTCCTTACGAAAATTTGAAAATGTAAAGTCTTTCACATTTTTTAATAGCTTTATTTTATTAATTGTATTATGTATAAGTATACAAGAACTATAAAACCTATAAAAAAAGTGAAAAAATTTTGTGTAAACAACTTTATAAATAAAATTGTGAGATTTAAAAAAAAAATGTTTTTTAAATGTACCGGACGTGAAAGATCTCATTGGGACGCCGCGATGATTGTGTTGAAAGTAGAATCTAATACCTAATTCATTACTTTTACTGCTTTAAACCATAGCAATCCAATTGGTGCAGCCGTAGCTGAATTGGCAATCTTTCCACGGACTTTATAGTATATGATAAGATAGATTTCGGATAAGTACTAAAGGTTATAAAATATATTTGATTTTTTAGTTTTTTAAAATTGCTTAATATAGTATTTATTTTATGTAAAATTTCCATATCTGGAGTCAAGCTCCTAATCTAACTTACAGCGAGAGGGTATCAAGGGAATTTTAACACCTACTATAACCAAAAAAAAAAAAAAAATCCTAATCTGTAATTAAAAAAATAAAATATATAACATTCATCTTAAGTGCATTTGGTTGGTTGGTTTGCTATTTATTTGAAATCGGTTTTATGTCTGTTTCAATTAGATTATATATCAAAAATAGATATAAATAAAAAATAAATATTTTTACTTATAAATAAGTCTTACTAATTATATATTAATCAAATATAGATAAGATATAAATAAAATACAGATACGAATTAAATACAATTAAGATACTGATGAAAACCAAACCATCCAAACAATATACTCATGTCTATTTACTTACTCTAAAATATAAAGGCACATACCTGCAAACCTTTGATGTCTCTTATTTTTCTTTTGCTGCAACTTAATCTCTCTCGTCTTTGAGCCTTATTTCTAAAATTCTATATTTTAAAAATATAATAAAATATTTTACAGGCTTACTCAGATATCCTATATCCTAATCATATATGGAAATGAGCTAAAACTAAGGGAGGACGTAAAGCAGTTTAGTCCAACTCACCCCTCAAACTAAATTGTATTTTCCTTTTAAATTTAGACCTTACCATACTGTTTAATTTGTAAGTTTTTCAAATGGAAGAAAAATGGTGTGCTTTAGTTGGGTTTAAGGTTCAAACCGTTATTGCAAGTCAATAAATGAAATTATATCAAGTCAATTGGGAATTTTGCTTTCTTCCTAACTTCATTTTTTTTTTTTTGTTTTGAAATATTTGAAGCTAAAAATATATTTATACAAAGAGCTAAATTGCAATTAATGCATTATAATAATACATAGAATATTCATTATCCAAACCATTTTACATATATATATATTATCTATTATAGAGACGCATATGATTGTAATAAACCATTTATGTTTTCTTTTATTTTTCTTTTTATCAAAAACTTGCAAATAATCACATTGTATCAATATAAGCATGGCTTGAAAATTAGCAAGTTTGGGCAAAACATGTGTGTAATGATATATGTAAACCACATCGAATTTTAAGTATCTGAAAAAATTTTGCTTTGCAATCCCTTGAATATTTTTTTTCATTCGTTTCCACATTTCTCTAGAAACACGCATCTCAAATTTTCTACCATATTTGTACTAGTTAGAGTAATGTAAATTCCCATAAAATAGCATAAAATTGTAGTATTTTTAACTTTTTTTAATATTTTATTATTATTATTACAACAAGAGAATGGAGAAATTGAACCTGATACATTTCATTTTAAAAACCAAGGATAATATCACTAGGCAATAAGATCAATGACAATTTTTTTTAAATAATAACGGTTCGAACGAACAATTCGGTTCACTTGAACAAATCTCATCGCAAATCATTTTCTTATGGCTGAATTGAACTGCAACCAAACTATTTAAAAAAAAAGAAGAAAAAAAAAACCAAATTTTCAGTTTAATCCAGTTCGATTCGTGTGTTAACGTTTTAATCAGTTTTTTTCACACTAGCTACACAGACACATGCCCATACATCATTTATCTTCTAAGTCATGGTGTGGATAGGACGAAACACCATTTTTATACTATATTATTAATAATTTACTCTTGTGGAAAATTTAAATCATCCAGTAATTTCTAAGAATGTGCGAACGAAATAAAATAGATAGACAATAATGTTGAGTCAATTGGGTTTTTTTAATAGGCGCACGTCCACGGCCCGAGGCACACTAAATAGGAAGAAAGAGCACAGCTTTAAACGGCTTAAGTTGGCAATCCTCGTTCCATACTCACCAACTAATCACAAATTACAAACTTTGGTTCAAAAAGAAAAGAAAACAAATCATTTATTTTGTAAGCTGGAATAGAATAGATACACTCCTTATAAAATAATTCTTGGGAAAATAGCTTCCACTTAAGAAATTAAGACCAATACCACTAGCTACAAGACAATTGAGCAGCCTTTTTATAATTAACCTCTTCAAGGTTGTCATCCCGGTTCTTCATTAGCTCAAGTAAATATAGCAGCATTCTTCTTTTGTTATTTACTTTATTTTACTACCTCTTCAGGTAAATTCTTCACCATGGACATTATATTTGGATTGAGGGGTAGAATGGAAATAGAAACTTTCACTTTTATTATTATTATTATGAAGGAAGACAAAAGGCGAAGTTGAGATGTAGGGTTTTCTCACAGGCTACAAAATGTATTCCTTTCAATTTTAGAGGTAATTAGGGAGACTTAAATGACAAATACCATTTTGCACTTAAAAAATGATTTTTTTTTCTTTTTCTTTTCCACTTTCACTCCTTCAAATTTCTTCATTGCTCAAACAAGTGAATTTGTAATTTTTTTTTCCTTCTTTTTTCACCTTTTCTCCTTCCTAGTTCTATCTCCACTTCCCATTGCTCTTCATTCCTTCTCTCTTCCCAAACATTGTATAAGAATTTTTAGCACTTAGATATATTTGGAAAATGAAGGATCAGGGAGAATCGAAAAATTAAAAAGGATAGCGAATGAAGGAAAAGAATTACAAATTCCCTTCTTCAAATAAGGAAGGAGTTGTAAGAAATTAAGAGAAAAATATAATATTAATATAATTTTATATTTAAAAAAAAGACATTATAAAAATTCCTAAAATAAATGTATATCTTTATCTTAGGGATAAATAGAAAAATATACTTTTTTCTTTATTTTTTCGGTAAATAGTTTTTCTTTTTTTTATTATTTCCATTTCCATTTCATTATTTTTCTCACCTTTTTAATTTTAAAGATCCCATGTTGCTCACACTTTATTTTCCCTAGATCTAAACGAAAGCTTAAAAACTGATAGGTCGGTGGGTGCGGCCCGCCACCCCGGGGGGTGGGGTGGTGGGCGGGGTTTTGGTGCTGGTGCGGGGTGGAACGTAATGAGTTAGACCAACCATTTTTACTGTACACAAAAGCTTGATGGATTGAAATGCGAGTTCTTTGTAAATTTTGAACCATTCTCGAACATCATCTTATGAATCCCACCCCGGCAATGGCCAAACAAAAAGAAAGAAAGGAAGGAAATAATAATAATAATAATAATAAGGGAAAAGCCACACCTACAAAGCCGGTGAATCTTAACATTCAACTCTTATATATTAGCTTTACAGCTATTCAACTCTAAAACCATACCATGTTATGTACATTAAAAGGACAATATGAACGAAAAATAAATTGAACCTCCAACTTAAACAATAATAAATGATCTTCAAAATTTCAGTTCTTGATTGTTTGACCAAATGGATACTTCAAGTTGATCGAATTTTTATAAATTACACCTTTATGTCAGCTATTTTTGTAAAATTCATCTACATCAAATATCAATTAAGGATATTTTACAAGATTTCAAAACTCGGGTCTTGAAACTATGGGAAATTATTCCAATAAGTCTTGTACTTGCGACTTATGTGGAAGTCAAGTCATAAGAACCACGTTGAATCTTATGTTCAAAGTGATAAGCGTCGTACATTTGTACTAGATCTAGTACATTTACAATAAGTTAAGAAGTGATGGATCTAGTATATTTGTGATAGGTTTGTACAGTGACTCGATGGAATAACATCCCAAAAATATTTTGCAAGAAATGAGAGGTTATAGACCTATTGCCTGCTCCAAGATGACAGTGTGCTAGTACTACCAAGTTCCATTAGTAGAAACATAATTCAGCCATGAATCCCAGGAAGGCCATTTAACAAACTCTGCATTCATGTTGAGAACCCAGAAATAAAATTAGGGTTGATGTACTTCCCAAGTCCCATCTGTAGACATAATTTAGCCATGAAAATCGTAACTTCTTTTTTAAGACATGGAAAGAGTGATCCAAACCTGTGCATTTCGGCTACAAGGACTTGGCATTGAAATTGTTATTAAAAGGCAAATCCTACATGAAGTGAAAGCCAAATCAATTTTGAGCAAATAACTCGGCTACCCATTATCAGACAGTAGATTGTACATACTTCTGCTACA
Source organism: Combretum micranthum (assembly GCA_024138025.1). Classification (NCBI taxonomy): domain Eukaryota; kingdom Viridiplantae; phylum Streptophyta; class Magnoliopsida; order Myrtales; family Combretaceae; genus Combretum; species Combretum micranthum. Next base: position 199,457 of record JAMXBD010000452.1, on the reverse strand, counting down.
ACTAATTCTGCATGTACAGTGGAGCAGGGGTCGTCTGATATCCTGTACCCCAACTAAAACAACATGCATCTGGCCTTTCATTCAGGGAAGCCATTCTTTCTTCTTCTTTTTCTTCTTCTTAGTAGCCATTTAGTGAACTCATAAAATTGCCCGATGATTCATAAGCAGCTAGCACATAACAGAGGGCAGTATCATATATGCACTCACGGCTCAGTCTTCGCCTTCATATCCCCATTTGGTAAGACAGATTGTAATTGAGCCAATCGTTTTGCTTCCTGAAGTATCCAAATTACGTTTATATAAATCAAAACCAAAACAAATAGCAATGTGCAAAAATTAGATTAGTGTGGTTTCATTAAATTTTTCTTCTGTGAACCCTGTTATAGACTTATAGCAAAATATCCAAACACTTTGCCCTAACAGGGTCCACATGGACCGGGTCCAATGGCCCATACTACAATTTTTCCATTCAAACCGAATCGATCATTTTCTTGCAAAAATCAATCAGTGGGTCTACACCACAATAATCAGCCTCAGTTTAAAACCTCAAAGAAAAAGCAACTTTGATCCTAAAGTTCTAGGTTTCAAAACTTATTAATATCTATCATGAGATAGGCAATGCATTACCACATTGGCTACACTCCTCTTTAATTTTAGAAAGGGAGGAACAGGAGTAGAATTGTATAAGGGGGAGACAGGAGGGGGAGGAATTATTCTCCATCATTTGCCACCATCCAAAAACTTAGGAGCGAAACAATAAAATTTTTTATTCCTTAAATTTGAGATCCAATTCATCAAGATCTAACTCAGATATCACATATAAGTCCTCCACCTAGTGATACAGCCTACATGTCAGGGAAAAGAGAGAGACTGAATAATTTTACAAGAAAAGAAAGCAATAACAAACAACCGTAACTAGCTTTAATACCAAGAAAAGGTAGAGCTACTACTGTCTTCAGACAACTCACTCACATCAGATTCTGCACATGAGTACTTACTTATAACCTAACTTTCTTGTTCATTCAATATTTCAATCATTGTTACCAAGACTTTAATCTTGACAACAACCATTTGTCAGTAAATTGCGTAAGGCACTAGTTGTTATGATTTTGTACATCCAAATTTTGATTAATAAAATTACCCCTTAACAAAGGATCTAGTTGATGAAGCTACTTACTGATATATATGAAGATATGTTGGAATTATAGATTAGACCTCAAATTTAGCTGTCTCAGCCTAGTCCTAAATATTAAGTACACACTACCATGATATGTTTGCAGCAGCAGCTACCAAGTAGAGTTTGTCCACCTTCTAAGCAAGGCATTTTCAAACTCACAAAGTTCATACAAATGTTTATAGTAAATGAAGTTCATATAACTTACCAAAAAATAAATAAATGAAAAAAGCTCATATATATCTTCAGAGACACAAGAAGAAAATTAAAGGAAGCAAAATGAAAAGGGAAAACAATGCAGGTTTTGGCACAGTGATGCAAACTTACAGCAGCAGAAGCAGCTCGTATCTCCCTAAAAGATTCAACTTCTTCTGGAAATGTTTGTTCAAGTTCCTCCAAAAGATGTTTGCGCAAACTCTAAGACAATGGAAGATTTGCAAAAGACCACATAAGTTAAAGTCTGATTGGGTATATCTGTCTTATTTAGTGAACTATAAGCTATCAGAGTTTCAATCCACCTTAAACGCATCAGTTTTTCCCTTGGTGATTTGATTTTTTGCTATGCAACTGTTGATAACATCCCTTGTGAATTCGTCTGGATTTTTTCCCTCATCAATTAGACTGAGAAGAAAAGTTCCTTGCAAGTAAGTGAAAATTAATATTCATCTTAAAGCCCTGAACAAGATGGTCAAACACTCACTCACCTCAAGACCTCCATGGGCACCTGAATGTTGCACTTTTCTGATAACATAACCATGTTGTCAAGCTCGGTGACAAGAGAGTTTCTGTGAAAGCAGCCAACTTCATCAGTTGAAATGCCAAGATGCAAAAACTCAACAATATGTAAAATTAAAAACCAATCCAAATAAATTCCCAGGAAGATACATGCGCTGAAGGAGAGGGAGTTGAAGAGTAGCATTAAAGGAAGAAACGGTCAAGTAGAGCTGGTGAAGGAGGCCCAATGTTTTCTGGATAGAGTTGATGACCTCATTAAGGTTTTGCTTTGGATCGTCTGACACAGCCGAAGTAATTTCGCTGCTTTGCGGATTTACCACTCCATTGCCACCTGTCACCCCAGAGGCTGCTGGTGTATTCTGTGACATGTCCATACTTTATTTTTTTTCACCTCCCAAAGACACCAAAAGTTCTCCCCAGCAACTGGAATTTATGTTAAAAAAAGATTCAAAAGAAATTTCACCCAGGGAAGAAACATCCAAGCATAAGAATACAATGCATGATATATTCAATTCACAAAACCTTATAGACTGCTATCTGCTAGATGCACAATATAACACATCACAAAAGTTGACATCAAACTCAAAAGGCTACAGAAAGGTGATAAAAAATGTCAATCTCTACACAGAAAAACTGCTTTCGTAATTAGGCTGAGGATTATCTATAAAGCAAAACTAATGAACTATGGACAAGAAACCTCAAAAGAATCTCCATCGTTTGTTGTCAAGAACATTCACAACCTTGGAGTGGAATAATTCTCCAATCGCACTAATTGCACAAAATGTCCCTGCAATATATCTGTATATATAAAGCTGTTCACATGCCCCCATAAACTATCATCTCAGGATGCATTTGTTTCAGCAAACCAGTTGCACCTATAAAATATTATTCATGGAATTCTTTTTCAAGAAAAACAAGTTAAATTTATGGCAGATGGATGTCAATAGCTACCAATGTAAGCATGTGTTGTTATATCCTCCTAATCAAATTAAACATTGTAACATGCACAATATATATATAACAAAAAATCAGACGAGGAAGAAACATTCTCAGGGATATGTATTAAATTAAGCTTAGTTTCCAGTGTACAATCAACTTCCTCAAGGTTGATAAATTGGATGATTTGCTGATTTCTGTCTTAGATATCATAAGGTTCCTATTAATTAATAAATACCATCAACCATGCATGTTCCTGTAATCTTTATAGCACACAAGGACACAAGATCCCTGCTAGGTTGCTGTCCTGTTCTAGAGTTTGCCAAGGCGACCCAGTTTGTATATGGGTTTTCAACAATTATTAAACACAGCATCTAGTGTAGGGGTAGAGGGACAGATATACATAAACAATCTCCACAAACAACTTATAGGAAATGATTAATCCAAGGCGATTCTAAAACAAGGAGATTAATCTGCAATTACTTCAGAATCAAGAGATGAAAGATAAAACAAATACATGCTCCAGGCCCTCACCTTAATCTGCAATGCTTTAGAATCAAGAGATGAAAGATAAAACAAATACATGCTCAAGGCCCTCAAAAATATTATTAGATTAAGACACCTATATTATGTCACAAAGCTAAAATAAACCAGGCAAATCAATAAATTCATACTGAACTTCTATTCAATGTGCACACAATAAACCATAGACATGGTTTTATGGTCAATAAATCAGCAAGTACAGATCGTTCTTAGACGTGTTCACATGCAAAAGAAGCAGCGCCAGCTTGCATATAGTACTGTGTGTACCATGTCATGTGTAGTTTAGACCATCATCTGTGTGCGGTAGGGTATTACAGTCTGTTATCTAGGTGGTCTGATGTCACGCATTGATGGCAGTTACTGCCAGTTAGGGGTGCTAGCGTGCAGTTAAGTAGATGTGTCAAAATAGGAATGGATGAAGCGCATAGCAGTGGAAGCCAACTGCTCTTGTATTGGGGTTTCATTGATCAGAAATGAAACAAAAGGCTAAACCTATTCCCCCCCCTCCCCCCCCCCCCCCCCCCCCCCCCCCAAAAAGAAAAAACTATAATTCTAAATTCTAAGAAATCATAGAGTTCTCTCTAATCAAGCATTAAGCAAGAAATTGAGGGGTCCTCTCTTAAAGAACCCAAATTACTAATACACCAGATATAAACATGGTATTGAAACAGAAACACTTGATATCCATATCTACATTCTATATCATAAATTAGATTTTCCAACGCCTGTTAAGTGCCAACAATACTGTAATTAATTTTTTTTTTTTTAATTTATTTTAAGAATTCTAATTTCTTCAAATCAAATCAATTTAACAAATAGGATAGGAGAAAAATAAATATATATGAATATCTTCTTTCAAAAAAAGAAAGTAAAATAAACTTTATCACATCTTTTTCCCAAAAAAAAAAATTATATCTACATATAATTTACATTTAAATAATTGCATATCTTGTAATAAGTATACTTAAAGAATTACATAATTCATAAGAAATTAATCCAATTGAATCTTCACAACACAAATGAAATATATGCATGTTATTCTATGACATGTATCAATACAACTAGACATGGGCATGGGGCGCACTCATCCCAGCAGCTCCATGGCCACACTCAAAGACCATGGCTCATCAGAATCTTCTTCTTTAGATTTATGTAAAATTTTTCTCCGTCCTTTATAATATTTTTTTCTTTCAATTTTTGGCCTTTCCATTAAAGGAGATTGAATTGCAGGTGTGAATAGCAGTACCTTTTCATCAGCCAACAAGAAGAAAGTGTTGGATGCAAAACAAAATGCTCATGACCAAATAGATTTCACCCCCATACCCAGCAAAGGTCATCAAACCAATAAAAGGGTCTTCTCAAAGCTTTTGACTCGTATACACCAAAAAAGCAAGAGAGACATATTTTATATGCTAAAACTTTACTAACAAATGTTCAATTTAGTATAACCAAACATCAGAACGAATAGTGCATAGAAACAGGTTCAAGACCCATGATCCATGCCCAAGGGGTCCTTAGACCCACCACAGAACCATTGAGCAGGCGTTTCTGGCACATCATTTGGCCATTCAATACCCTTAGTAGACTTCCAATATAACCGGTACATGTTGAGATTCATTATATGATGCAACTAAAAAAGTTTTATACACCACATAAAACACAATTGACATTTAGACAAAACTGGCAATACTAGTGCACCTAATAGAATTGACCATAAACACCATTAAAAGGGGGGGTGGGGTGGGGTTTGGGGGTGGGGGGTGGGGGTGAAGGTCTACAATATAAAATAAGTTTGCCCAAGAAAAAAATACATGTCAATCATACAAGTACAAACAAGTGACTGTATGAAAAAATAAGTAGTAATCATCAAACTAAGATAAATTAACATTGTTCAACTAAAATTAAGTTTTTGTTGTCTCTTTATTGCAAGACTATGATTGAATAGTACACAAGCGCCTTCTTTGAAAAATGGGCCAACACGATGCATAAGCAAAGTTGCATACAAACATAGATCAATTAGGCCACTACTAATGCAAAACATACGACATCCTCACCATAGAAGACAGAAAGCAGACATAGCATCTGTTATGGAATGCGTACAAATTTTTTGTGGGGCTTTTATAAGCCAATTTCACTTTCTGACCATCAAGTGGTCCCTTGATATTCAAAAAGGAAAAGAAGAACGTGGAAGCTTTACAGGCTTCATGTCATGGTTAACAAATCTGAAGCAAGATCTCAACGCCATTAAATCAACATGCCTATTGAATCCAAAAACAGAATTTCAAATGCCAGATGGTTTTCAATGAAAACAAAAAGGAACACCCTTGCGAATCATCGGCTTGTTATCTCCGGCTAGGGGAAAATATGCAATAATATAAGACACACATTCAGAACATGGTATCAACTAACCAAAAAACATTGGACAAACCGAAGAAATAAGCTACTCGAGTTGGAAGAATCTTATGGGCAGTTCAGTTCCTCCGGTTTCTAACTTTTATAATTAACATATCGATTCAAACTTCTCAAGGCAGTGTCTATTGATACAACAACTGTTATTGACATCTCGGTCACTTTCTGAAATCAACCCGATTCACAACCTAATTCCTCAATCTCACGTTCTATTCACTAAACCCTTCAAAAAATAAGAAAAAACAAGAACTCAATCACTGGATGACGATACAAAAGAAAGAAAACAAAGATAGTGTCGAGAGGAGCTTGAGTTTCGATTTGGCTAAAGAATACGAAATTTTCTAGCTTAGCTGATAAATTAGGGTTTCGAGCTCTTCTCCTTTTCTTTTCGTTTCCTTAGTAATAGAGAGAGAGCGAGACAGAGAAAGAGAGAGAGAAGACTGACCGGGATCGGAGCTTTAGCTTGACTACAGAACTGGGGGAAGAACCTGGCGTGGAGTGCGGCAAATAAGGATGAATTGGACGCCGAATATGATCGGATTAATGCAAAAAAATAATAATAAATTTTTTGGATGAAAAATAGTCCTGCAAACTTGTCACTTGAAAGGCACGAGGTTGTGACAGCGCCACCTCCAGGCTAACGTATTGATGTTAACTATTTTATAACATTAAGCTTAACTAATTTTTTATCGAAGAGACGCGATAATAAATTATTTTGAAGAGATTAGGTTCGTTATTTATCATCATGTCTTTTTAGAAAATGAGTTTAACTTACTTAAAATTAAAATTAATTTTATCTTAATAATATTTTTATAATTTTTTAAAATATCAATATTAATTCCCACTTCTCGAACAAAATCTGCGGGTGGCCTTTGTAAAGTTGCACATAAACTGATGTTCAATATCTTTTTTTTTTTTTCTGTAGATAAACCTCCGCTAGTTATTGGTTTACTAATTAATTAAACGAATAAATAAGATATTAAATAAATTTATTTAGTTTAATAAATAATAAAATAGCAAAAGGAATAATATTACAAAAAAAAAAGGCCAAAAAAAAAACATTTTTTTAAACTAACCATTTGCGTACCACCCCTGTAACCCAATACATGCTTGATTAGCGATCACCATTATTAGTTCGGCAACCTTGAAGGTTGTTACCCCCTCCCGGGAGGCTAGGCGCTATAGGACGGAGATGATTACTAATTACCCTAAATTTAAGAAAAAAAACTGGGGGTTTATCTGCTATCTCATTTTCCTTTTTTTTTTTTTTTTCCAATCATCCTTAAGAATCAAGATATGGGAGAATAATTATAAACCGCCATGTATGGAAGAATAGTCATATTATTTATATGGTTCCATTTCAAATTACTATATGGTACTTATTACTACTTGGAATCTAACAGAATCAACTGTAATTGATGGACTAGACTTTGCGCGTTAAGCCTGTAAAATAAAACACTATTAGTGGTGTGTCGTGATTTGGTCTTACGTGGCCACGATCATGTTTAAGTTAGTTAGCATATTGGGATGCATTAAATAAAAACTAAGAAGTTTAAGTGGGTGTCTAATTAACATTATCCTTCTAATAGTAGTGAAGAAGGTATTTATAGATAAATGATACCTAATAGGTACTCGCATAGTGGGATTATAGAATTATTAGTGACTGTTAGCGTAGGTCAAGTACAATGATCTCCATTTGACCGTGTTGATCCTAAAAAATCAGAAGAAATCTATCGAGTAACCGTAACTCAGAATCCATATAGTTATAGCTTTTGATAGTCATTATCTCAAATCACCATCTCCAGGCAATCATGATCATCTAAAGTTGGTCGAGCCTGAGCTTAAAGGACCAGCTCATATGGGGGGTGGGTTAAATCAGGCTACGAAGCTCATGGCCATATTTAACCATCCGCACTTTTCCCCTTCACCCTTCCCCTTCCCCTTCCCCTCAACTCTAGAACCGTCGAGGGGAGTGCGTTGACAAGGACGAGTCCAAAGCCAATTTACAACGTCAAATTTTCCGTAAACCATACTTTTAAATATTCGTATAATTCAAGGATCCTTAATAATATGCCAATACAGCAATTCATTCCAAATGCTTAGTTACGTGTTTAAAAATTTAAATTATTCTTCTTCCACGAATGCTTGTGTCCATGTCCCTCAGATTTCACGAAATCTTTTCAAAACTTACTGGTTTAGGATAGTTTCAAAGAAGTCACTTCAATATCTTTCTTTTTTTCTCTTAATTATTTCACAAAAATTCATAGTTATTGTGTGTTTGTCATTCTTGATTGCGTTTGTGCCAAGTTCTTCTTGTGTTTTCTTAGAAGAAAACTGTCTCTTTGAAGAGACACCACATAGAGGGGAAACAATAAAAAAGAAACAGTTGTTTTTCTGCCTTTGTGTATAAGGTTCTAAAATTTGAACTCCAAGTACAATTCTACATGTATCTTTTATTATTTTATAGTATTGCCCCTCTTTCTATATGTATTTTTTTAGGTTATTTCAAAATATAACAATTAAATCATAAATTAAATGTATTGGACATAGCACATTAAAAGAATAAATTATCAACTTTTTTAAACAAACTCATACATATAACTAGAAATATTAAAGTATCTTAAATACATATATTTATTTTAAATTATGGTAAATAGTATATGAATAATATTTAGAGCATAGATGTCAACACGAAGCATAGTAGCATCACTCATATATATTATCTTACTAAGATCTCTGCATGAATCAATATACATATTTAACAATTAAGAATTGAAACATAATTTCCAAATCGTTACTCAAATATACGTTTCTACAAATCTATGATTTTATAGAATTTTTCTTTTAAACTGGATATAAAATTATTTAGGTTCAAACTTTAGATAAGAATGTGAATTTAGGTATAAAATTTTATACCTTTATAATTATATCGGTTTTGTACGATTTTATATGATTTTATCGATTTTATACATTATGATGAATAGCATAATTATAATTTTTACAACCATGATTAAAGTATTAATATAAGTCTTATCATGCATTCCCATAAACGGATTTATTTACAAACAAAATTTTCTTTTTTCTTTAAAGTATCCATACAATTTTTCTCTAGCTTTATCGGAGAAAACTTGAAACTCATATTGTATTTACTTTTTAATATACTACCATGGAGGCATAAACTTAATTTGTTTGATTAGCATCATACTAATTTATTAGTTTTACCATCAAATGTTTATCACCCACTTACATTCACTCACTCTTGACAAGAATGGCTATTCACTTCCTTCTAATTTTACATTAAGTTGTTATTATTATGATGTTTAACTGACTATACAAATCATAATTAACCGTTGTTACCTAAATAAACACCAATTCATATCCCATACACATAAATTATATTTATTTTCAATTTTTGTTAAAAATTCTCTTGTTTTAAAAATATCAACTATGTAATTATCATCTTATATGATGAGAAGGGATAATATAAATGTTTTATTTTTAATCTAATAATTATTTTGTTATTTTTATATAAAATAAATATTATAATAAATATATAATAATTAATACAACTCTATAATATTTATATTAAATCGAAATTCAACTTTTTCGTTATGGAATAACGAAATCAAACAACCGCTAGTATTTTATTAAAGCAATACTGAGAATGTATTCCGAGTTTTGCCGTTTAATATTTATTACCAGTTGCCAGCGAGTTTGTTACACCAACCAATACACGTGACAGAAAATAGTAAAATTTATCGACCGAGTGCTGGACTAAATGCTGTTTGACATTTGAGATTCCCACGTACCACATTTTAAAGTTTTAGGACTTAATTTTAAGTATTAATGTCAAATTTAGTACATCGACTTTATCCGAAAATTCAATTAATTATCTAAACTTTAAAAAATTCAATTTTAATATATCAACGAAATTTACGTAACTATTTTTGATACCTTAGTTAAGGGTGTAATAAGGTTGCTAACGTGAACGTACAAACGAATCACATCATAACACATGGCATATTACGTGACATTTTAATATTTTTATATTCTGACGTGGTAATTTAATTTTTTTTTTTATATTTTTCGTTTTAATTAATTTTCTTTTATAATTAATATTGTTTCATATTAATCTATAACAAGTAAAATAACCCCTGAAAACCCATGGACGAATCTAATTCATTCCATTCAATGGATCTCATTTCCTTTACTCTTAGCACATTTTCCATTTCCGCCCACTGCTATCAAGTTGGTGATTATAAACACAATTGATTGTAAAAAATTAAGCAATGTGGGGCAATAGCAAGAACAGCATCATACATGTCAAGAATAGTCATCGTCCATGTCAAGAATAGTCAACGTGGGACATTAGCCATTTCAGCCCATTGCCAACAAGTTCATGTTGAGCAGTCATCGTCCATGTCAAGAATAGCGGCAGCAACCTTTCAACTGGAAGAAGATGATCATGGATGGAGCTGGGATTTCATCTAAATTCCATAAAAAGTCGGAGCTTTTCATGTTTCGTTTGATGGAGTGGAGATGTCATATTTTCATTTCAATTAAATAAAGTGTTATTTTCAAACCACGACACTTCCTGATGAGATTACAGCATAGATAGCAGGACCTATGTTGATGATGGAGCAGCTCTGTTGCAAGCATAAAAAATAGAGCAAGCGTTTTGAAATGGCTTTGTTTCCCAATTCCGGTCTCAAGAGAAATGGTTGTGCATCAGGTTATTACAGCCATCTGAAATGCAAAAAACATTGAAAACCAAGCGACAAACTGGTTGGAATAAGTAAACAAGCTAATTCAAGAAGCAAAATAAGTCTTGGAAAAGCATATGATTTCCAAGGAAGGTTGCTTTCATGGAGTCATTCCAAATCCCTTTACTTGTTACAGTATTGGTAAACAGCTAAGGATAAAAGGAAAGCCATTGATGAACTCTTAAGAAAAACTATTGAATTTAGCAGAACCATCTCGTGCCGAAATGCACAACTAGGGATCGTCACGGGCATAGATGCATCAAGCAGGAGTCAATGCATCATTCCGAAATCGATAGCTTTTGTTACAAGAAAACCAAGAAAGCTTTGTTGGATCCTACTACCAGAATTGTTAGGATTTGGGATGCATCTGGTGTGGGAAAGTCCATATTATTGAAGGAAGTCGAAAGCAAGTCCATGATTTTGATGAGGTCGCTGTTGCCCTTGTCTTTAGATCTCCCAACCTGAAAGTTGGCATATTGGTCATGTTCCACATTGGTAAAGTGCTAGGGTCAAGTCTTTTATATATCATCAAGCCTAAAAGTTGAGTTTTGAAATATCCGAATTGGTGGATGGCTTGGGAATAATATCGGGCTTAAGTTAATGGGGAGGGTTTGTGATTGTAATTATAAATTTCTTTTCAAAAATAAAATTATATTAATTATAATAAAATAAAAGAAAATTAATTAAAACAACAAATAAAAATAATAATAAATTGCATACCAGAATAAAAAAGGGTTAGTATCAAGATTAGTACCTCAACTTTACTTTCGGAAGTTCAGTTTTAGTACCTAATTAAACTTTTCAAGGTCATTTTTGGTACATCTGTTAATGGTATTAACTCTGTTGCTGACGTAGATATACGAACCAATCACGTTATGACACGTGTCATCCAATATGGCATTTCAACATCTTATTATTTATATCTCATTTATGATGTGGCAAAGTCTTATTTCTTATTTATATTTTCATTATAATGTATCATAATTGATATTATTTTATTTTTTACTGGTTTCAATTTTAAGAACTTCGAAAAGCCCATAATATGCTCAAATCCAACAACAGTAAACAAACCCACCCATATAAGCAAGCCCACACTTCTCTCATGGCTTCCTTCTCATATATGTAGTGTCTACTTACACATTATAAACAAGAAGGATTCTTGCAAAATTTTCAATGTGAGATAACTAGCTCGCTGCACCATCTCCCTCTCTCTATCTCCCAACCAAAAACCTTAACCCAAATTCTCACCCTCTCTCTCTTCTTCTCTCTCTGTGTTATACACAGACTGCAGGGTTTTCATAAGGATTTTCAAAAAGTCTTTGCAACGGAAAATAAAAAAGAAAAAAAAAAGCCTTAAGTAGAAATCCATGTGCTTTGATTAAATCAGATATCAAGTGGAATAAATCCGAAAATTTAGCTTGCAGTTTCGTATATAGAAACTTGGAATCAATTGCTTGCACTTTAGATCTACAAGGCACCATGATTTCGTTGCGCCCTCTACGTAGTCCACACGAACAAGCACACCAAAAAGGAATCACCTTTTTGTGCTAGCGCAATCTAAACTCTTATAGATTGATTAGGAAGAAACGAGCGTTTTTCTATCGTATTTTTCCTTTCTGTTAGGGTTACAAAGCTTCTCTATCATCTAATATGACAGTAAAGAGTCATAACCAGCTAATATGGTAGTAAAGAGTCGTAACCGTCTATAGAGGCTATTGGTCCCATTTATAATATATTAGTTTTTTCAACTGACATTAAATACACCTAATCTCATTAGGGATAGACATGACAACAATACTCTTAAAATAATTAAACTATTATTCATAATAATAATTTAACTATTTTATTCTTCCCACTTAACCTTTGAAAAAAATCCATGATCCCCTTTTTTTTTTCTTATTCTTTTGTGTGTGACCCTGTATATTCATTTGATATTAGCAGTTAACTTAAAAACTATTTTTCAGTAAACAAAACATAAGTAGCCTCTAGCAAGACATTATATTTACCCAAAATTAAATGAAGATCGGTGATCCAATTTTACCTGTTCTATAATATATATGCCATCATTCTTTGTCTTACGATATCTAGATTGAAAATAAGGCATGGACAAAGTCACCCTTATATCATTCAATCTTGTTGTTTATTGATCTCTTAGTGAACTGATAACACAAATGAAATGGATGACACTATCAATTTAATTGAGCACAACCATGCATTTGTCAGTCTCACTTATCGAGGGGTCCAATGATATCTTTCTCATAAAGAGAGGGACAAATCCCATCTTAATCACTCAACCTCATCTACATGATTCATATTATGTCTAATCAAAACCTTTATAATTATTCGGTTAAGAACAACGTTTGATTCAGTTGAAATAAAATGTTACTCATGTTGAAATCTATGGTGATTTCAGGTATAGAGATGCATTGACATTGTTATTATGAGAAACACTTATGACTCTGGTCTATGTAGTGATCTCATAGCGGATCAATCCCATATATGTATATATATATATATATATATACTTCAATATATATACTTATGAATTTTATCTGTATCTCTATACATATAAACATCTCATGATTATAAAATGAAACTCATAATGGATTTAATTCATTATAAAGTAAACATCCAAACTTTATAATAAAAATTCCTCTAAATTAAAATACATGAATGACAATACTTAGTAATTAGCCTAGGGCACAATCACTAACACAGACCAGTACGATGATGAAAGTGTTGTGTTACAACTTCAACTAATAAAAATGATAATGAAAAAAATTTCAACATTGGACCTCTCGTAATAGAGCTCGCTCAGATGTGTCTCATGGCTGCTCCTTGAGATTATAGGCCAGGTCAGTAGGCACTAAACCAGATCAGTGGATATTGGTTTGTTATGGCCTGCCGCCATGTGGAGCTCGGTAATTGTCTAGGTAGGTCAGGTCGGTATTGAGAGCTTGGTCTTCGCCTGCTGCAGCTCAGGTGGGCACTTTGGAGCATGTCTGACGTGGCTCGTTATTGTGAACCAACTTAGGTCAGGTGTAGAGCTGGAGTCTAGATAGTAGCAAGTCTGCAAGTTCAGCTACTAATGAAGTGCTTGGCTTGGTCTGCTCGTCAAGTTTTGTTCAATAGAGAGTAGGTCAATAGTATGCGTGGAAGGAGCTTAGGTATTTATCCAATTGCAGGTCGATGGTCATTTGATTGAAATACGGTGCTAGTGCTTCCTTGATGTGCGCTCAGGCGGTGCTCTGTTGAGCACTCGAGTGATGTTATGGATCGATGCTTAGTTGGAAGCAGATCAGGTTGGCATGTGGGGCGATGTTCTAGGTCATTGGCGCATATTAGACTAGGTCTGTTGTTCCACAGCACTGCCACACATGAATACTCGGTCGAGTTTGATGGTGGCTCTAGTTTGATCAATAGATAGCAGGTCGTGGTAGTTATTCGATAGAGCATGAATGCATGGCAGAATTTCAGGTTGTGACATGCTGTCCTAGTCTAATATGGTGAGCTTAATGTCTAAAGAACGTGGAAGATCAGAAAATGTGGAATTTGGATTAGCTCAAATGCTTGATAGGCTATTGCTTGAGACTCTACTCGGTTATTGACTACTGTAATTAAGGCCGTTCTGGATCATCGTTCAATAACAGTTGCTCGGCTTGCTGCTTGATTGGTATCGTGCTGCTGGTTTCGAGCTCAGGTTATTGTGCATGATGGCTCGACCTTGCCAGCCAATCAGGTCAGTCACTGTTGCTCTGGTCTGCTCTGATCTGTCAAGCTCGGTCCTGTCTCATGTGGTACCTAGGGTACCTACTGCTTAGTCTTAGACGCTTGTTTATGCTCGGGTCTGCTCTGATATGTCAAGCTTAGTCCTTGTCAATCGTTGAGCCGCTCCATTTCAAAATGCTTGCACTATTTTTTATGCATGAAACAAAGTCATTCCATCAACAACATACGTCCTGCTACCTATGTTGTAATCTCATCAGGAAGTGTCATAGTTTATGTTAGTGTCTTCATCATGGGATTTGGAGCTACCCCTAGCATTATTTGCTTATAAATCTTCCTAACCAAGGTCCAAAGATTTTGCATCATGATCTACGTTCTCACATATTAGATTGAAAGCATCACAATCACTTATTCACATCCCATCATGCTAAAATCAATTGGCCTTGCTGGTATTTTCACATCATATGCTCTAGGAGGTGTAGTTTCCTGATTCAAAGAAGTCAAATTAATTAGATCTCTCCTGGTGTTTTATGTTGTATAAGAGGAATTATTGTCCCACGTTGCTAAATCCTGAAATGAACTCTTGTATATAAATCAAGTCCACAAGTAAAGGTTAGAAAAATGAGAAATGGTGAAAGGCTTAAGGATTATAATGGGTTCTTGAAGTCCAGCAGGTTTTGTTCTTCTAAATTTAATTATCTAGACTTTAGATTAAAGTTAATTAAACAATTAGAAGTATAATTACCGGTAATGTTAACTATAATAAAATTAATTACCACATCACAAATGAAATATAAATAAAAAATGTTTAAGATGCCACATTGGATGACACGTGTCACGGCGTGATTGGTCCGTATATCCACGTCAGCAATGGAGTTAACACCTTAAACAAGATATCGAAAATGACTTCGAAAAGTTTAATTAGGTATTGAAATTGAACTTTTGAAAGTTTAGGTGCTTGATTGCATTTTCAGGCAAAGTTGAGGTACCAAATTCGACATTAACCTGAATAAAAAAATTATTAAAATACCACATCAGATGACATGTGTCACGACGTGGTTGATCTGTATGTCCACTTCAGCAATAAGTTAACACCGTTAACAGAGGTACCGAAAATGACCTCGAAAGTTCAATTAGATACCGAAATTGAACTTCTATAAGTTTAGGTGCTTAATTGAATTTTCAAGCAAAGTTGAGGTATCAAATATGACATTAACCCTAATTTTAAACATTAATTACAAAAACATTATTGCGAATCCCATATTCAGATAAGTTAAACTCATTTCTGAGACCAATTCATTAGTGTCTGAACTTCTCTCTTCAAGAGACGGGTTTGGCCAAGTTTAAACCAAAAAGAAAACAATAAAGTTTAATAAGATATGAAAAAGTAAAATGAAAATTGAAAAATGTAAATAATATTAATGTTCGTACTGTGATGTGAATAAAAATTTATTATTATATATTTTTGAAAAAAATTACAAAAAATGTTGTCTACTTCCTTTTTTTTTTTTTGGTGGGATTTTTCTTTTTGTTTTTTTAGAGTACAATCAAAAGAAGTCTTACATTATTTAGAAGCGGGATTCCTCTTTTGGCTGTACCTTATATAAAGCAAATAAATATGGTTTTTTAACTATACTTATTTAGTTTGTTATTATTAATAACACATTAAATGCTGTGAATAAATAATAATAAATTTCTATTTACATGATAATACAAATATTTAATATTATTTACTCTTTTGAATTTCCACTTCACTTTTATATTTTACTTCTTTTATATCTTATTAAACTTTTTCTTTTCCTTTTTGTTTTGACTTTGTCAAACTCATATCTTTAAAAGATAAAATTGGTATAGACTAACCTCGTATCTTAAATAAACAAGTTTAAATTCTAATGAGCTGATTTATTTAAAAGATAAGGTTAACTTGTCTTATGATTATTTTCGTCCAATGGTATTTTTGTAATATTTAAAAATAAAAATTATTATTATTTTCTTGTTTGCTTAGCTTTGTTTTTATTAGTATTTTTCTTTTTTGACAGAGCATGAAAAAAAAAAAAATGGATACCGTTCTCAACTCAGGATTGTTGTCGGCTTCTCCGTGCATCAAAATACCATCATGCTCCACGATTTGACCCTTTATTCTGATTCCGTCGATGGATGGGGATGGATGGCCATACGGCCCATGCCCATCCGGCTCCGCTCGTTGAAAACACGCCGAAGGGCAAAAGCATGGCAGATATTTTGAAGTATCTTTTCGATTCTGATCTTTATTCTAACAGCACGAATTAGCGGATTACACGTACGAAATATGGCGTCAAAAATTACGACAGAAATCTTATATATAGATATATATATATACACATATATATATAATATACCTTTAATTTTAAAGCAATAGACTTTATCATATATTTATTAGCTTCGTATTTGATAATACAAATTAGCCTTTTTCTCTATAAAAGAAAGTTACACTAACCACTTCTATAAACCTTTGAAAAAATACATAGACTCCACTATTTAAAAATGATACAATTTTTTCTTTGCTTTATTATAGACCTCACAAAACTTAATTAAATGGCATATTATATGGAATCATTTAGTTGACATGACAGTAAAATAAATACTTATGAATTTTCATGCTATTTTAAATTTATCAATTAGAAACAAAGATAGTAAAATAATATTACATATTAATATATAAAAAACACAAATTACAACCTACATAATTGCTTAATGGATAAAGAAAATCGCTAACAGCTTACCACTTAGGGGGGAAAAACCCTCTAAAGGATGTAGAAAAATATCAAGGTATTAAGGTGATATTATTATTTAGCTCTCTTTGTTTGTTTTTTTTTTTATTTTTTTATTTTTAGGACTTATGAAAAAAATTAGCATCAATAATAAACATAAATTGAATTATCCGCATGAAAAAACTTTGTGTAAACATTAAGTCTCGTGATCTATTTTTAACACTTATACATATAATTTTTGGGTAAATTATACCGAAAGGTTCCAACATTTAAAAGTAAGTTCCTTTAAAGTTTCAACATTTTTAATGATTCAAAAGAGATTCCAATATTTAAAGAAGTAGGTCAGTTGAGATCTTTATTGGCATGTGTCACAATATGACAGGTATTCCAAATTTTAATTAAATATTTCTCATATTGATAGGTGTTATAGGAAACATCAATTAACACACTTCTTTAAATATTGAAACCTTTTTGAAAAGACGACAATTTATCCTATAATTATTATGAAGCTTTATTGAATTTAAATAGAATTAAAAAGAAAAAGGAAAAATCACAACCAAAAAGAACTTAGATGGTATATATTTAAAAAAATGAATTTGATTTGATCCTACCACCAATCTCTATTTTCTAGTCGCCAATGATATATTTTTTTTGTCGGTTTAGCTTATATGTGTTGAATTTATTTTTCATATATTTTAATAAGTTGCCTTTTTATTTTATACTATTTTCATACTTTTTAATTAAGTATGAAAATTAATAATATTTAATTCTATTGATATTTTGAAATAGCCATGAATTCCTTAAATTACATATTAATGTGTTATTGGAATGATATATATATATGTGTGTGTGTGTGTGTGTGTGTGTGTGTGTGTGTGTGTGTTTGTTTAGTTATTATAATTAGTGAATGTGTTATTTTATATGTGTATAGTATTATGAAATTAATATTATTGTTTGATATGTATAAATGTGTGTATAATGTAATGAATATGTGTGTCTTTTTCAAATTAATATGCATGTGTTATGTTTAGAATTTAATCAAATTACTTTTGAATTGCTTAGAATTATGACAGAAATTTGGCAAACTTTAAACCTACTTTTTAAGCCTAAATACAACTCAAATGCATTTGAAATTTGCCTAAATTAATCCTAGGACAAATATACCCCTAATGGCTAAGTTTGGATGACAATTGACTTTGTTTAGACATGTTTTTGACCTCTTTTTGGCAACCCTATTTCCCCATACGAATTTTCACTTCTTTCCTTTTTTTTCATCCTTTCTCATCCCAAAATCTTAAACCCTAAGCCAAGATTTATTACAAGCTTTAGGATTTGAACATCATTCCAAGTCAAGATTTAGTCATGTGAGTTTAATGCAAACTTTATCATTTATTTTATGTTCTATATTGTGTTGCTTGTAAATGTTAGAATAGAAATGATTTTGATGTGATAATTGGTGTGGGATTGATTTGGTGCATTGATGATAGTTTGAATGAGATTATGTGGCTAATGGAGTAGTAGTGTATTTCATATATGAGTGTTGATGTGTGGGGATGAGTATTTTGGAAGATTGAAAATTGAGTATTTGAGTTGTGAATTGGAAGTGTGATTAGTGTTATGATGATTAAAAGTAGAATTCATGTTGTTATGATAGTATTTGGATGATATAACAAGCTTTAGAAAGTTTGGATTAAGTTTGGGGAATTTTTGAAAAATGAACAAAGTTGTAATAAAACAGGAGAAATAAAAAACATTTTCGTATAGGCTAAAATTTAAACGTACGCCAGCATCTGGGGCTTCTATGCCGCCGGCTTATAGGCGGTGTTGGAAGCCAACATAATCAAATTTCTTAAGGCCGATCGAACGCCGCAGGCTTTCATTGGAAAAGTCAGCCGGCGTTCCTTCTTTCACATTGTACGCCAGCTACTGAGATTCCAAAGCCGCCGGCGTAGGGTAAAAAGCTGCCAGCGTACATGGATACGCTGCCGGTTTGTACCTCTTTGTAAACTTTTGGAAATTTGAATTTTGGATTCTACACAGGCTCAAAGCCGCCGGCGTAGAATCAAGGCAGCCGGCGTACCCTTGAACGCTGCCAGCTTGACAGTGTTGATTTTCAGAGTATCAAACACCGGTTTAAAGCCGCCGGCTTTGAGTGCCGGCGTATCCCCTGCGCTTTTGAATTTTAAAAACTTTCTTTAAAATTTTCCGAAGTTTGATATATGATCAATCAAGTATTTGTTAAGCGTTCTAGGATATAATAGGATGTTTAAATGCCTTATTATGACTTTGTATTAATTTATTTGAATTTCTTTGATTTATTGTATTTTCAATTAGTTAATTAGTACTTAGGCTAAATGTGAAATTTAATATTGATTTAAACAGTGATAGATCATCGCCCAATCAACCCCGTTAATTCCCGAGCTATCTCAGGTACGCAGTAACTTGCTTGTTTCTTTGCTAGGATATGCATCAAAGTCGAACCACTTTAAATTAAGAAAATTCCTATTTACATATGAGTGTTGATTGTCTTTGTTTGCCGTTGAATCTGGTTCGGAGAGCGGCACCCTGCTCAGATTGGGGGCAGGGTACTTTCTCGTTATTGGATAGAATTGTTTAGGAGATATGAGTATCCGAGCTGCTCATATCAACCCCCTGAGCGTCGTGATACGTTACTCAGGAACCTCTAGTATTACGGGCAACGCCGGAAGGTGGGGCTGCCTAGTCTGTATGAACAGTAGGGACCACTCAGGGAGGCGGACGTGATACTAGATCCTTGTTGTCCGGAGTTTGAATACTCCCGTGTTGTTTTACTAACTAAAAACTTAATAATAAACCAGTGATTGTTGCATAATGCATTTAGCCTAAGAATGTGTGATCCACTTCGCATTTTGTCTTCGTTACTTATGTACAGGGCCTTTGGCTATTTTATCTATTTCAAGTGATGACTTCGATGAGTTCTATACGAGTATGGGTACGGAACCGACTTTGAAGATTTTCTTGATGGGTTGGAGGATTAGAGATTACCATGGACTCAATGGAACCCTATGAATGTAATAGATTATATGAGATTCCTTATAATTGATAATATAATTATAGTGTTAGTTGAGTTGTGTTTTGAGGATTTTTGTTAAGGCTTGTAAGAAGCCTTTGGATGTAATATGTATATATATGTATGTGTTTAGCTATTTAGAAGTTAAGTTGTACTTCCTTTGTAAGATATGTTGGTAGTGCAGTAGTATAGTCTTGTCTAAGGTTAAAAAAAAAAAATCTATATCTCCTATTGTATATTATCTTTATGGAATTAGATAAACAATTACTCAAACCCTTCCTTCAGGCAACCTTACATATAATCTTAGGGGTTATATGTGGTTGGGGAACCGTTATCTCCTATTTCAAATATAGGGGTGATACCGGGTCCTTTCATATTTATACATCATATTTATTTTATTAAGTATTGTTGGCTTACACAAACGTAGGTGGAAATTGAAATATTTTCAAAAATTGGGGCATCCTTGTTTTTTCATAAGTCCACATGGTGGACAATGTAATCTTCCATTTTTTAAACTCGTATTTTGAGTAAAACTAAGTCTTCTACAACTATTATTTAGTTGCAAAATGCTTATTATATTCTTTTTGCTAAATATTTTATGAAGTAAAAGGTAAGTAAACCGCTAGTATATTAGTTTTAGCAATAGCCTTGATTGAGAGAGTTTGTACTTTAATTGTATATGAGACTATTTCATATTTGTCACACCCATTTATTTGCCCAATTTATCAAATTGAAGAAGAATTGTTATTTGGTATTTTGTGGAGTAACAATTCAAACAACTAATAATTATTACAATAATTTCCTATGTAGGAGGCAAGATGGTTTGAGGATTCAAGAAACTGATTAGCATTATGTTTAGTTGAATTGAATGGAATCAATATTCCAACTTTATTCTCGTGGAATGTCTATTCATTTGTTTGGCCTGTGAAAAATTCTATCAAAATAATGTATATTTCATCTAATATGGAATAGATAAGGAATTTTTGTCTTTTTCCTTTACTAGAGGAATAATTATTCTTGACCAAAAAGTATGTTTTGATCCGAAAATGCCTTTAATTATAAAATAAGGAATTGCTATTCTTTTTCATCCTTATTCCATTCCAGTAAATCAAACATATTGTAAGTGTGTTTGTGTGTGTGCATGTGTGAGTGGGTGGTAGGTCGATGTAGGTATGAGTTTCATCTATGGACTACTAAGTTATATATAATGGCACGTTTAATACGCAAAAATAGAATCTTGATTCTAGCTTCCATTCTCTTTCCAAATGTTTGGAATCTTTTTAAGAAGTCAACATCACGATTCCTTATAATCAATAATTCCGGCTTTGAAAGAGAATTTGATTTCGCATTAGAGAAGGTAGAATCGCGATTTCATTCCACCTTTATTAATTATATGTAGTGTAATTACTTTTTTGTCCTATCATATATTCTTATCTTATATTTATTACTAAAGGCATGATCGACGATTATACTTTTTAGTCATTCCATTCCATATAATATTCCAAACATAGGGATTGATTTGTCATTCCCAAACTCATTCAATTTCAATCCATTCCATTCCAAATCATTTCATTTGTACCAAAGGTGACATAAAACACTAATAATGGGACAAATAATAATATAAGTGGCTTTAGATAATCAAAATCCTAATACAATTATTAATAGCGGGATGTTATCTACTATATTCCCTAATGAAGCATCTATTCGGTGCCTTATATGATTATAATTATATCTAATTTTAATTGTGTTTATAAATAACTAATCATTCCTATTTAAAAAAGTAGCATTTTCTCTCTAACCATAACTATTTGCTCCTATATCCATAAAATTTGCATTCCACCAACACTTCCATGACCATGCTGTACAACATGATCTTTAGGGTTGAGCTATAATCCCATCGAAACATGGAATTTATTTTAATTTATATGTTAGGTATTGAAACTTGTAAGATATATTTCATTTTTAAATATTTAGATCATAGGGGATGGGATATAGGATATAAAACCCACATCAAAATATATACTCTATGATACAAGCTCTAAGATATTATGAAACAATCTTTATAAAAGTTATTAATTAATAGTAAATAAGACAAACAAAGCTTCACATTTTTAACTAGGCACATATTCAAAGCCCAAGCCTATATTTCAATCATAAGACGTAAAACAACTAAAGCATATATTTCACCATTCATTCCTTTGTTTCCTCTTATTTTCTTCATAATGTACCATTGTGATAGTTTAAATTTTTGTGATAATATGACATAATAAATTGTTTGGAGTTATACCATTAGATTTATGATATATGTATTTATGGGAAATATGTGATTAAGTTGTCATAAATTATCAAATTAATGAATGTCCTAGCAACAGATTGTTTTATCAAGTTTGAAATACAAACTTGAGCTCATTTCTATTCATAAAAACAAGCTTTGTCTTAAATTCATACTCAACTTGTTTAGAAGCCATTTTCAAGCATAGTCAAACTTGTAACTCATGAGGAACATGCATTGTGTTAAATTCAAGAAATTAAATATACAAAATAAATAAATAAATATACGAGTAGATAATAAATAAAATTTAACTTACATATATAATTATAATTTTGTTTAAATTATATTTATATACTATATGTAATATAAAACTTACATACACTTATGAACAACCATACTTGGTGAAATACCCCAAACCTTCACCTAGATTATAAATTGAGTTTAGATAGATTAAATGAATCAAATGAAGTATAGAAAAATAATTAGACAAATTGACAAAATTAGATTAGTAATTAATTAAATTGAAATTTGAGATTTCAATTCTTAAATTTCTAAACATGTTAATGAAATAGCCATAATTCCCAAATTCATATTTTACAATGTGTGTTAATGCATTTGTGCATGATTTTGAAACATGATGTGTATGATTTATGTTAGTATGTGGTATATATGTTGTATTAATGTATTTGAATATTAATATATTTTAATGTGAATAAATATTATGTCTATGAATTGTAAGTGTAATGAAGTGTATGAAAATTGGTTTAAAACAAGTTAAATATGCTTAATACATTTACTAAACATAGTAGAAATTTTAGACATAAAACAAGCACGAACACATTGATTTTTGGCCCAAAATAAAGCCTAAATCTATGCAAATTAAAACCCCTAACCTAACAGCCCCTAAAGTTAACATTTGAATAAGAATAAACCTCATTTTTTATTAAAAATACACTCCCAAATCAAACCCCAAAAAGCCATACTAATTTCACAACTTTTCTTGCATATTGTCTTCTCTATTTCTTCAAAACCTTGCACTCCAAACCCTTAAAAAGGTCAAGACCCTAAGCCCAAGTGATTTTTAATAAGATATAAAGCTTCTTAAGGTATGCATTTGGTTGGTTATATGTTTATTGAGTTGTTTGAGTTTTCTTATGAAGTGGGGTTTTATGCCATGAATTGAATATAATGAGTTAAGTGTATCAGTTGTGTGTTGAGTTGTATTTGGTTTGTTATTGAGCTTATAGTATGTGCTAAGTAAATTATTTGAAGTGTAGAGATGTTAAGAGTTTGAAATAAGAAGTGTTGGGATAGTTTAGAGAGGTTGAATTGGCTAAATGAGTGTATGTTTTATTTGTGAATGAAGTATAAAAGTGATTATGAGTAGATGGTTTATGGTATAAGTGTTATGGATGTGTGTTTGAATGGATGAAGTTGAAGAATGAATTGTTGGTTTGGTTAGTTTGTTGAAGTGTTTTTGAGTTGGTTAATGATGGATATAAGAACATGTAAGTTTTCTAGGTTAAGTTTACACATATAAGTTAGATGATTCATGGTAGGATTTGAAGTTAAATGAAGTAAAACATGTGTATAGATGTTAAAAAAAGATGACTTTAGGCTTGTATGTTGTATATAAGATGTTAGATGATGAGAAATGATGTAAAACAAAGTTTAAAAACAAGTTAAATTTCGAAAAACAATTACAGAGCATGAAAACGAGGTAAACATGGCTCTCCCTATTCAACCGTACTTCTCTCTATTCTTTCAAACGAGTTGAAACCTAGAACAGCACGACTAGAACACGGAGGTGCCATATCCCACCGTGTTTCTCATTGGTTCTCGTGTGTGTGTTTAAAACAAGAGAACCACGGCTGGAACACGGTTGAAGGTATCTACATGTGCTTCTATCTAGTTGTGATACTCTTTTGATCATAACTTTTTCATACGAGCTTGGATTTAGGTGATCAAATTGTGTTGGAAAGCTTAAAAAGAGATCTAAAATTTTTATGTTTTAATTTTTTTCAAACTCAAAAAATATCAAGGTCAAAATTTGACTTTTTTCAATTGATACATTTTCCAAACAAAGTTTAAAACTTATTTTTGCTTGTTAAATGTGTGTTTGCTTGGGAAATGAGTCTTTTTGAGCTAAAATGAGATAGTTAAATAATATTTGATGTGCTATATTAGTTAATTGATGTAATTAAACCTGATTTAGGTGTATTTATAAATTTAATAAATAATTGGATTAAATATAGAAGTTAGTTATAAAATAAACTTAGTTAACAAACCTAAGTTCAACTTGGCTTAATGAACTTGAATGAACTAAAATGAATTAAATTGATTAAATTTAATAAACTTGGCCAAGTTTAAGTTAACATGGGCTTAAGTAACATGAGTCTTAGATATAAAATGAACTTAATTAATTAATCTAATTCCATCTTGACTAGATGAACTTCACTAAGCTAAAATGAATTAGATTATTTAAGTTTAATTACTTGACTTAGTAAATGATTTAAATGACTAATTCTAATCAATTTGGTTAAGATTAGGCTAAAATGGGCTAATAGCTAATAATTGGTATGGGCTAATGAATTAGGTTGATCTTTGAATAACACGGGAAATATGTTGTTTCAAATGGTTGTTTGCTTAGAAAATAAATGTTTTTGGTATATGAATGTTTTGTTGATGTTTTTGTAATAAAATACTACAGTAAAATAGAAAATAAATACTTTGATAGACAAAGGAGAACTGTCCGTATTTTGGCGTGGCGATCTTCGTAACCATAATAGGGTTCCAAATTAGTGTATGATCAAATAGGGTTATAATAAAAGTTTGCGATGAGTAAATAATTGATACAAGTTCTTATATGAGTTTGTTATATAAGTGGATTATTGGTTTTAAATTCTTATATGAATTTAATTCTTGAACAGATATGGATATTTGGTGTATCATTTGAGATGGCTTCTGTCTTAACTTTTGAGACCTTATTTGGATTTCATATGAGAGGTACGCAGTAACTTGCATGTTTGATGTTAGGCATCTAAAATGGATTAAGAACTTAAATTCGACTTAATAATTGATGAGTGTTGATTGTCTATTACTACGTTGAATCCGGTTCGGAGAGCGGCACCTTGCTCGGATTAGGGGTACGATAGTTTAGGTGCTTAGGCCACCCCTATCATGATGCAATGACTTTCATAAGTGGTACGGTGGGTAGTCGATGGGGTTATTAGTATCGGTATGACATTTGTTTATTCTTAAGCTAGGTGATATTATGGATTAAGTTAAGTGAAGATGAGAAACGGCTGAGAACCCTATATGAGACTATTTTTCATTTATGTTACATCATATAGGAGATATAAGTCCCTAAACAATTTATATCAACCCCCTGAGCGTCGAGATTGTTACTCATGACCCCCAGATTTCCTTGTTGTTCGAAGTTTGAATACTCCAGCGATGTTTGACTAATTAAAGATTGTATAATGACTCGTTGATGTTGCATTGCATTTAGTTAAGTTCGTGTGTCATTGTGTGTGTGATTGTGTTATTGTCTACTGCACTTCAGCTCATTCTTGTTGTTGTTTTTTTTTTTATAGGTTTTGATATGATGATGATGATAAGTTATTGATGTTGTTGAGTTGTTGATATTGTTGAGTTGTTGATGGAGATTATGGATGATGATGAAGATGTTTGTCTAGGGTTAAGGGCGTTATTGATGATTATGAGAGAATTAGTGAAGTGAGATAGGTCCGATGGATTTATTTATAATTATTTTAATTTTTTTTTTTGTATTTAAGACTGGATTTAATGTTTATAATTTGTATTTTCTTAAAGGGCTTGTTGGTGCCCATGTTTTGTAATCAAGCTTTTGTAAAAGGTTTGTTTAAGTGAAAGTTCTTCCACTTGAGTGAGTGGAAGTTTTGAAATGTTTTATTTAGAAATTGTTTTATAAAATAGATTTTCCGCTACTAAATCTAGTTATTCAAGAATCTAACTAAATGATTTAATAATATAAAATTGGTTAGTAATGTTCAACATAAATAAAATCTTTTAAAGGAAAGCCTTAGTATGTAATACTTTAGAGTATTATACGTGGCGGTAGCGCCTTAATCAATTTAATTAATTGAATTAAATTCTCGGGTTGTTACACTTTGAATCTTGATCAAGCCCACTTATGACCTTACATGGCATGTTAAGCTTGATTAGTTCATTAATGAATTCAGCCACACTTTTTGAACCATGTTGAGCTCAAATGAGCTTGATTGCAACTTTAGTTGACCCTTATCACTTATATAATTCTATTTATAATAACAAGTACATCTACTGGTCATAATAGTAACGATGATGGCAAGGTGGTGATTATGTGAATGCAAAGTAGAACAGTAGTTGGTGCAATAAGTTGTCGAAATGATAACAAGTAGTGATTACTGGTGATATTAGTGAAGTTGCCATGGTAGCAGTGATAATATGGTGAATTGACAATGGTGATACTAGCAATAGATGAAATTTTGAGATGTAGCAATGGAGGACGAAGGTGGTTGCAAACGAAAGTGATTACGTAGTGGTAATAATGGGTCTGTTTGGACGGTCTGTTTTTTATCTGTATCTGTATCTTTTTCAAAATGATATGTGTAAATATGTCCGATTTATATTTATACTTTATCTACATTTGATTTATTTGATCTTTTGACGAGAACTGCCAATTTTTTTTTTTCTATATTTATTTATTGATAAATAATTTGTTAGAAAAAAAAGTTTTAAAAAAGTGTCTGTATCCGCTAGAAAAAAGCCAAACAAACAAACCCAATGTGGTGTGGCAAATTGTGATATGGTGCTACTTTGATTTGTGTTGATTATAATGAGACTTTTTTTTTTTTACAGATCTGTCACAAAAAAAAATTACATGAATATTAATTGCACAAAAAAATTACATAAATACCATTATAGTATCGCATTTAACATGTGTGATACTACATTTTTAATGTACGTCACACATATTATATGTGATATAGTAAATTATTAATTGTTATGTTCTATTTAACAAATCGATATATACAATGCAATATCGTATATGTACAAATCACATTTGAATAGATGCAACATACATAAAAAAAATGCAACATTGCATGTAATAAATATGATATAACATTATTATTTTGATAATTTTTTATTTAATAATATTTTAGCATTTTAAGTGTTAATAAACTCGAGTTTAAACCTAGACAATAATAGATTGTGATAGCAATGGGACAATAGTGGTGGTAATAACAATGATGGTGCTACTAGCAATGATAATATAGTGTGATTGAAAGAAATCTTCGCTTGGTTTTTTATAATGGTAGTGTAAAGACCCGACATTGCTCAATTCTCAAATTAACCACATACCAAGTCCTCAACCACGTATAACTCTTGCGAATTATACTAAGGTTGTCTAAAAGAAGTGTTTAATTGAACATTGCTATCCGATTTAGATTGTGAAATCATTCAAATTAGATTCTAGCAACAACTGAATTTAGCAGCGGAAAAAAAACTTTAATAAAAAAGTTTCTACATAAAAGCATTTCAACTCCACTATTACAAGTGAAAAACTTTCACTTTGATAAATATTACAAAAACTTATTACAAAACATGGGCGCTAACAAGCCCTAAATGAAAATACAAATTATAAATAATCCAGTCTCTATTAAAACAAACAAAAGGAGAAACAAAACAACTAAACTACTCAACGCTCTTGACTCACATCACTCATCCACATTTTTCCCGAGTCAACATAAGCACCTAAAAACCCCGACAACAACATCAATAGCAACAACATCACATATCTCGTCTCATCATCCATCATCACCAACTTCAACAAGAACTCATCATCATCATCTTCAACATCAACATCATCTTATCAACAACAAAACTTTAAAAAGTAACAACAATAAAATGAGCCGAAACCCAGTACACAGCAACACAATCACACACGGAGTAGCACGCAAGCTTAACTAAATGCAATGCATCAATCCACAAGTTATTATCTTTTCATTAAAATAAACAAATCAACAATGGAGCACTCATACTCCGAAACAAGCCAATGGGAATTTGGGGGTCCTGAGTAGCAGCAGCTGCTCAGGGGGTTGACATAGATAGACCGGATATCTATATCTTCTATATCTAACCAATAAAGAAATTTAATAACATCATCTAGGGTTCACACTCCTTTATATACTCCACTTATCCCGGTCTATAACATCAATTAGTTCAACGGTCCCATACCCGTAAACTAAATATTATTTCCTCCCGAGCCTAAGTAGAGAATATACCGATACAGTTGACCCTATTAGCTACCCACTTAGCCAATAAAAGAAACCACCATTGCATCATGATGAACCATTGCATCATGGCAAAGGATTGGGCTAAGTGCCAAAACTACCGTGCCATTGCATTATGACAAGGCTGTCGCTCCCCGGTTCAGGATTCAATGACGTCAAGCACAACCAACACTCATCAATTATTAAGCTGAGTTTAAGTTCTTAATCCGTAATAGACGCCTATCCTAACATCTAACATGCAAGTTACTGTGTACCTTGAATATGAAATCCAAACATAGCCTCGGAAAGAATTTCAGAAGATAATCCAGAAGATAAATCAGATATCCACCACTGTTTAAGGAAAGAACTCATATAAGAAACTAAACTAAACTAATCATTCACTTTCTCAAACTTTTATTAACCCTATTTGATCAGACACTAATGTGGAACCCCACTATGGCTGCGAAGATCGCCCCGCCAAAATATGGACAGTTCTCCGTTGTCTATCAAAGTAATTCTTTTCACTTTAATTATAGTTTCTTATCACAAAACATAACATAAATAAAGCACTCATACATAAAAAGCATTTATATTCAAGGCAAATAAACATTTGAAACAACTTAATGCTCATGTTATTCAAAGATTATCTTAACACATTCATCTAAGCCAATTATTAGCTATTAAACTCATTTTAACTTAATCTAAGCCAAATTGATTAAAATTAATCATTTAATCTAAAACTAGTTCAAGTTGATTAAAATTAAGTAATCTAATTCCTTTTAGCTAATTCAAGCTTATTTAGTCAAGTTGAACTTAGATTTATTAACTAAGTGCATTTTATATCTAACTTCTATATTTATCCAATTATTTGTTAAATCTATAAATCTACTTAACTCATGTTTAATTATATCAAACAATCAACATAACACATCAAACATCACTTATCTATCTTATTTTAGTCCAAAAAGATCTATTTCCTAAAGCAAACACACATAAAACAAACAAAAATAAGTTTTTAACTTTGCTTGGAAAATGTATCAATTAAAAAGAAATGAAATTTTAAGCACTTATACTTTTATAATTTGCAAAAACTCAAAACATAAAAGTTGTAGATCTCTTTTTAAGTTTTCCAACGCAACTTGAATCACTTCAATCCAATATTGTATGAAAAAGTTATGATCAAATTACGAAAACATATCAAGTTGCATGAGAAGGATCACGACCAGAGCATATCACGACCCTTTGGTCGCCCGTGATGTATGAAAAACACATAATCAGTTCATTTCACTCCCTTTTGCTCGCCCGTGATTGATCCTCTGATACATGTTACGAATTGTTCTGTTTTAAAATCCATTTTTACACTTTTTCATCAACTTATATCATCTACATTGATTTTAATATCAAATATACTCGAATAACAACTCCTAACACTTCAAACTTCATCCAATAACATCAAACAAATCCAAACTTCAATTCACTTCAACAAACTCCAACTCACTATTCATCCTCTTCTTCACCATTTCCAACTTCCATCAAACATGAAACTAACAAATACAATTATAAACAGCACTTTCAACTCAATTCAACTCAATTCATCAATTATTAACTCAAACAACAAATAAAACAAAGATAACTCGAAATAGAAAACTTAGCTTTTTAAGAACATATGCACACTTGAGCTCTCCTTCTACACTTCTAGCTTTGATTTCCACTTTGTCTTCTCAAAATGAGATTTCTTTAAGAGAGAAAGAGAGAAGAATATGGAAAATTGAAAGAGAGAAAAGAGAAAGAAGGAAACGAAGAAAAGAAGGGGAATGAAGAAGAGGGGAAATAAATAAGAATGAAGAGGCAGGGAAAGAGAAATAAAATAAAGATAAAGATAAAAATTTAGAATTTTTTAGAATAAGGTATGAGTTCAGAACTATTAGATCAATATCTATAGTTCTAGAAATATTTAAAATATATTTTTAGAACCGATAGATCATAAATTAAGAGCTTATAATAAGAACTTAATTTAGGAATTTATTTTAGATAAAAATATATAAAATTTGAGTTAGGTTTAAGAACTGATATTTTTATACAAGCAAATGAACTCAAATTTTGGAAAGATTTAGGAATTAGAGTTTTGGCTAAGAAATAAGGGTTTAGAAATCCTCTAAACATTTCAATGACTTATTGAGAGAATTTAGATTTCAAATCTCAAGTTTCATTTAATTAATTACTAATCTAACTTTGTCAACTTATCTATTTATATCCTATTATTAATTTAATTAATTCAAATCTATCTAAACCCAATTTCTAATATATGTGAAGGTTTGGAGTATTTCAGGTAGCATGCAACATACAATAAAAAAAAGGCTATGTTGCATGTAATAAATGCAATATTGAATTGATATTTTGATAATTTTTTATATAATTAATATTTTAGTAATTTTTAAAATATTCATAAATGCAAGTTTCACCTATTAATAGTAGTGATAGTGATAGCAATGGGATAATAGTGATGGTAACAATAATGACGATGGTGCTAATAGCAGGTGATAAGGTAGTAGTGATTGAGAAGAATTTTAGCTTTTTATTTTATAAATTTGATTTTATCCATTTAAAAATTTTGTTCATCAATTTAAAATTATCAAGTTTATAAGATACATTTTATTCAGTATCAAATGTATTTTATAAATGTTTTTATTTTATAAATTGACTAGCTAAATACTACTTAAACCTATTTGGCCAGGCTGCAACTGTCACGACCCTAAAAAGGGCTAGAAGGATTAATTTGAAGTTCTCATATTACGTGTGCACCCGTGATATGAGAACCATCTTGCAAGTCAAGGTTTGCAAGACTTTGCTTGAATAATTACTTTACAAATTTCTAATATGTAATTAAATTTGGGATAAATAAAGGAAATTTGATTTCTCATAGTTTATCAGAACCGCAAAGAATTGGTATCCCTACCCGAATAGTGAAATAGCATAGATCATCTACATTTTACAAACTTCGAACTATTATACAACTAATCTAATTCACACTCTAAACTTCTTTTACATAAAACAAAATCGTAACTAACTATACTATCTATCTAACTCTTATTTCAAACTTGTCTCTTATCTTCAAAGAGTCTTATCCACGCAATCTTATCCAATTCCCGATGCTTTAGTTGTTATTACACAAAAACCATGGAGGCGTGAGCTAATCTGTAGTTTAGTGATAACAAAACCAAACCAATCAAACAAACATTAAGCAAGTCTTATTAACAACACGTGCAAATGTAATACTCAACCATATGATATGCAACAGTTTGGATGACTAGGATCCAAACCAATGAAGATTTATGTCCTCTCTTGCGGGTTGAAGGACAAACACTAGTATCACGCCTAGGTGAATCTAAGAACTAAAAAAGGAGGATTTCTTTTCTTAAACTCATTGTTATATATAATATATATATATATATAGTAACGTAACCGCAACTTCACCTTAGAAATAACTAAAATGGAGGATTTCCTTTTCAAATCCTTATTATTTACATATATTTTACTAACATAACTTCAACTTCACCCTATAATCTTAGAAACCCCACTAAGCATTATCATTCCAAACTAACCCTCATCAGGTGACGTCCTTCAAGACAAATTAATTCTTTTAGAATTGGTGCCTTATGTTAACTTTTATCGGATTCACTGGATTTAAATAAGCATTACCACATGATAGGAATAATAATATGTGACGTGCGTACTTCATAAATGCTAATGTAAGTTATGTTGTCGTGCAATGTATGGCTATTTTACTTATGGGTCAATTAAAAGTCATATCATATCATTTAGTGACCACGTCAGTTAACAAACACCCCTAAATAGAAGCAACTCAATTACTACGAGCAATATATGTGATTACTTTTATTTTAATAATTTATCAAACAATACAATCATCAAATAATATAAGAATTCCCAATCCCCACACATTTTTCAATTGTGTTTATCTTTATATAGGTACAACTACATTACAAACACAAACAAGATGATAAGGTCAATATTACTCATCTATAATCTAAGCTAAGTCATAGAAATTTTCTAAGAATTCCAAAGATTATTCAGTTTCTCCTATGAAAAGGAAATAATAAACACTCAAAATCTTTCTTAATACACACATTATTAATTTGAGCATTTTAATTTATTTTCAGTTCACTAGCCTACACTTGATTGAAATATAAACTTGCACTAAAAACTTATTTTAGTAAATATATATTTGAAACAACATACTCCCTTTATCATTTTATGTCTAACATACTACAACTACATCCAAGCCATTTATTCATTGAATCTATTTAATCTAACTTAACCACTTAATCTAATTATTAAATAATACTCAATTGTCCCACTAATTTCATTATCATATATCTATTAGGACCTTAATTAACTTAAATATTTTATTTTAGATCAATCTCATTTTAGCTCCTTATAGCCTTTCAAGTTAAAGTAAACTTAAGTCTATTAAAGTAACTTAGCCAAATTGATCAAACTTAACCAATCTAATTTATTTTAGTTCAATGAAGTTCATTAGGTTAAGTTGAGCTTAGATTTCCTCCTAATTCATTATATATTTTAAGATTCATATCAACTTAAGCCTATGTTGACTTAATCTTAGCCAAGTTGATTAGAATTAGTCATTCAATCTACTTACTAAATCCTATTCAATTATCTTACTAAGTTATTACCATGTGGCTATTAGATTCTTAACTAGTTTAATTCATTTTAATTCATCTAGATTCATTAAGCCATGTTAAACTTAGATTGATTAACTAAGTTTATATTTATATCTAAGTGCTATAAAATTATATTATTGGAATCCTAGTTCATTGATCTTTAAGAAATTATAAAGTACTAAGTTTAACTACCTTCACTTAACCAGTAAAAGAAGTATTTAACTTGATTTGAATATGTTACAATTTGAAACAGTTAAAATTTAAGTATCGATACTTTTGGAATCTCTAAAAACTTAAAACATAAAAGTTGTAAAGCTCTCTCTATACTTTTTTTGTTGCCTCTTAGATCACCTCAATCCAAGTTCAAATGAAAATGTTATGATCAAAATATGAAATAGTGTCGTGATCAGTGTCTAACAAGGGTAGAGTCACGGTAGCAATTATGCAAAAATACAACACTATACGCTACTAAGGAGAGTTAGGGCTGTGCAAAAAAAAAAAAAAAAAAAAAAACGATCGAATCGTGAGCCAAACAGAACTGAAATTTCGATTCTTTTTTGAAACGGTTCAGTTCAGTGAAAGAGTAAAATGGTTCGTGGTTTGGTTTGAACCGAACCGAACTGTTATATATATTTTTTTAAAAAATTAAACATATTATTTTTACTCTTAATTGTTTCATTTAAAAAATTTAATTGTTTTTAAAATTTGTGATTTAGATATGAATCATTCATGAGAATAAAATTAGATTTTTCATATTATGTTTTAATTATTATGTTGTCTGTAAATAAGATAAATTTTAGATTTTAGCCTCTAGTATTTTAACTCTTGAATTTTTTTCCCTTTGTCGCACTAATTAATCTACTTCTATTATTAAGTTACTTATTGATTTATACAACTGATAATATTTTAGTTAGAAGTATACAACAAATTAAATTTTGTATCTTATATTGGGATAAAGTTTAGTATACCATTATAGTTCAAGATAATTCAAAAAATTGAGATTAGACACAATTATAATTTTATAATAAATGAAATCATTTCCTTTTCATAAGTTTTACATATTTATTTGGTAAATGATTAATTTCAAATATCGTTGTTTATATTTGCATTGGTGATAAGAAATATGTAATGGAAGTTTTTTAATATAATATATTTTTTATTTTATGAATAAAAACGGTTTGAACTGCAAACCGAACCGTTTTTTTTTTCGGTTTGAGAAATTACAAATCGAACCGTATGGTTAGGTTCGAATTCAAAAGAAAAATCGAACCAAAAATATAGTGTGGTTCGGTTTGACGAGCAAATAGAACAAAACCGTACCGTGCACACCCCTAGGGAGAATCACGTGTGTGATTCTCAGCTTTTGAAGTTTTAAAACAACCTAAGGATGGTAAGGGTAAGATTATGGTCGTGCTTGGTCAAAACTTGACACATATAACACTATTAAGGAGAAAATCATGCTAGTGATTCTTGCTCTCAGTGCCCTGTACCAGATTTTACGTTTTTTTTTTTCATTTTCTTCAAACTTTAACTCCTTAAACATCACATAATTCATACTAAACATCATATAAGTAGCATACAAACTCATTTTTATAATTTTTAATACTTCTATACTCATGCTTCCTCATCAAACATCTCCAAATTACTTCATTAAACTCCTTCTCTACTTATGCATGAGCAAACTAGATTTCTAGTTATATGTTCATAAACTTCTTATTTATAAACTTTATCACAAACCTAACTCATGTCTAGCTCTAATCCATTATATTCAAGCATTTACAATAATCAAAGTAAAGAAAACATTTATACTTGCTTGTTTGACAAATCCATCTAACTTGATCTTTACTATTACTACTCCTTAACCTAAGTTGATTTAGCTTCTTTGACTTATAGCTTGTTTCTATCTTTGCTTTCTCCTCATGATTTTTGAGGAATTGAGATTATTTTTTTTTTTTTTTTGGAGAAGAAGAAAACGTAGAAAGAAAGAGAAGAAAAAGAGAGGGAAAAGGAAGAAGAAATATAATAAAGGAAAGCAATAGGGGGGAAATGAAAAAGGAAAGAAAAGGATAAAGGTGAATAAGATATTTATGGGTAGGGGTTTAAGTCAAAATCTTTTAGATAGAGTATTGAAAACAATCAAAAAGTAATTTCAAAATTTATAACATAGCAATTAATAGCTTCAAATGAAAATCTAGCTCAGGGGTTTAATTTGTAGAATTTTGATATGCAGTTAGAGTTTGGACTTAATAACTGATATTTATGAATAAGCAACTGGACTCAAATTTTATGGGGATTAAGAAAATAGAGTTTTGGTCAAAATGGCCAATTAGGACCTTTTGTAAAACTTAGAGAATTGAATTTTTGAAATTTGGTTTATTTGATGATTGAAAGAAATGGGATTCTAATTAAAATTGGTCGAGATGATAATGAATTTTGATTTGTGGGAAAAATAATTAAGGCAAATAGATAAATTGAAGGGAATAGAATTCACATTTGATAGTTAGATAGATTTAAGAAATTTGATTGTTGGAAAGAATCATTGAAGCAAACAAATGGGAAGGAGTATTTGATATCCCAATTCCAATTAAATAAATTTATTAATTTGATTATGTTAATCCATCTATTTGTAACCCATCACTTAATTTATCTTGTTTGATTAAACCATCCAAGCTAATTTTTAAATTACATTCTAAATAAAGTTCAAAATTAATCACCCACTATACTAGTTAATTAAGCTAATTCCACTTAGATGAATAAATGTTTTGATTATTTGTTGATAGTCATCACTCATATTAACTTTAACCTTTATCATTCAAAAGTTTTTGATTATTTTAAAATTTATTCTTTTACTTATGTTTCCATTGTGCTATTCCGATTATTTTAGATTAAATTTGGTAGTATGTTTCACTTTTACTGATTATTTGACAATCCATTATCTATTGAGTTTATATATTGCATATCTGTATTTATTATCATGTTTGTTTGATATTTCTCGTTACTGTAAACTGCATTAAAACTTTGTACTATTTTATAATTGTTTCCATGTTTCTGGGTTGTTTATTGCGTGTATTATATAATTACATTGATTTATTCTTTTATTGTATTGGTTGGGTGTTTCTTGTCAATTTTTTTTTTTATGAAATATCTTGATATTTGAATTATTAGATCTAAAATCATTTATTTATAATTATTTACTTACTTATCATTTATTTCTTTAATTATCATGAATGTTATCTTTTATAACTTTTACTAATACCATCAATTAGTTAAAGTTGAAATTAAAATATCTAATTTTTGTTCCGTCATGTGTGTATATATATATATTGAATTTTACTCTTTTTATATTTATGGGGTGTTATTGCGAAATTATGGGAAACTTGTATCTTAAAATTTTGTTTACATCAATTCAAATTTTAAACGATAATTAAATTGTTCATATTTTAATATTCTTAGATCGTATAAAATTAGGAGTGATTCTTGTGATTTTTTTAAAAACCTTTTAAAAAATTTTACTTTATTTACTTAATGATTATTATATTTGAGTTGTATAAATTTGGACAGCAACGTACAACAAACTCGAATGGACACTAATGAGTAATGTCCACTAATACCCCAATTTTCTTTTTTCTCTCATCTTTGAAAGAGACTTACAAAAATTTCTTAAACATGTTCAACTAAATAAGATATATTAAAAATCATCTTTGAAGTTAGTAATCTTAATTGTTTTATTTAATAAAGCTGGTGGAACTACTTTTAGTATTTTTATTAAGGTAAATTACATCATAACTATTAACATTTAGGAGATTCATTTAAGATATTAAGGTTTCGAGTTGTTGCATAGAGGAATTATCTTGTAAAAGAAGTTAAATGGGTATCAACATTCCACATAATTCTTTTACACTTTGTTTAGCATGATAGAATCAATTACGAATGAAAATAGAAGAAATGAATTATTAGAGAATTTAAATCATTTCATATATCTATAAAATTAAGAGAATAAAAATAGATGGAATCTTAGTTATTATAAAAAAAAAAAAAATAATATAAATTACTCATATGCCATAAAAGATAACAAGTAATTGAAAGAAGAAGGGTATGAGAGTAATTAAAAAAAAAACTTCTTTTCCCTCCTTGTTCTCTCTATTTTGAGGGGACAAAAAAAAAAAATTGTGAGACTTAAGAAAAATATTACGTGACTTTCATTTTGTAAGTCTTTTCCTTTCATAACAAACAAGGAAATGGAATTTGATTCTTTTTAATTTCCTTTCTCTTTTAATCGTTCTTTTATAATTCCTTTATACAAAAAAAAAAGTGTTATGGTATTAATTTTTGGATAGTTTTTGATTAATTTCCTTCATTTTTTTTAAAGTGAATACTCATTTGACTTATTTTTTGTAGAACATTGATTCACTTTCACAAACTTTTGAAATATTGATACTTTAAATAAAATTACCCTAAAATATTAATACATTCAACTACAATTTAGCTATTTTATTATTTTTCATTTTTTTATTTTCAAATATACCATTTTAAATATTAATTAGTAGATGTGAGTTTGGAGTGATAATTTTAATAACCAGTGCTATAAGCAAGTTAAGACAAGAGCCACACGGTGCTAAGTTTAATCTTAATCAAACTTATAATTTTGAACATAATCTCAACCAAGCTAAACATGTTAAAATAGGTATCTATAAAAAGGAAAAATTCTATAAATAATGTTAGTATCCAAATCCAACAACAACTTATACTCGATGCAAGCTTGATTGGAATTATAAATCAATTGAACCAAACATCTTAATTTCGAGTTCTAATTGATTAATGAATGGAGTACCTTTAGTTCACGTTCGAAACAATTGTTATGTAATTCGAATTTGAGTAAATATCAAATTAAGTGTATATAAATGGGAGTGCATTAACTCTTGCATGTTGTTAGAAAATAATAATAAATTGATATTCCTTTATTTTTTCCATTACTTGTAAGTTAATTTTCAAAATATTCTACTATTAATAAATTTGATATTGATAACATGTAACTCTGAGGACCCACTATTTCTTTAGATTTCTCTATATAATAATTCAACTTCAACATTGGTTCACATAGGTAAAACAATTCCATCATGATGTAGTAAAAATTTCATTTGTATGATATCTATATAGCCTTTTAATGGCTAGTATATGCTATAAGTGCATAATCAATAATCATGTTGTGGGTAGTTTTTAAAGTACTATCATTCATATGATTACATATTAGAATACTGTTAGTAATTACAGTTACGAATTATGTTACATATCTTAAATTTTTTTTGTGAATTGAAATCTAAGAAGGAAAAAAAATCAATAAAATGGAAAAAGACAAACAAAAACAAAAACAAATCCATAACCCCCCTTGGCCCCAAACCCATAGAAATAAGAAAGACTTATCACCACCACTCTCTCTCTCTCTACCTCTCGCTTTCTCTGGATTCACGCATCATAGGAAGACACACACTTGCTAATTACATCAGAAAGTACAGGACAGCTTTGGTGTTTTGAGTTTGAGTTGGAGTCCTACTGAGTGTTGACACATATACATCATAAGATAAAAAGTTTGAGGGAGATAGATACAGAGAAATAGAGAGAAGGGAATGGTAAGGATAATTCCCATGGCATCTTCAATACGTCCCTCTCTCTCCTCCTTCAGATTTGCCACCATCTCCTCCTCCACGACCACTTCTCGAGTGGGTCTCTCTCTTCCTTCTTTCAATCCTTCTCGAAGAGTTGCTCTTTCTCATCTCGGAAGCGG
The DNA here is from genome assembly GCA_024138025.1 of Combretum micranthum. Lineage (NCBI taxonomy): Eukaryota > Viridiplantae > Streptophyta > Magnoliopsida > Myrtales > Combretaceae > Combretum > Combretum micranthum. Next base: position 160,322 of record JAMXBD010000452.1, on the reverse strand, counting down.
TAGATTTCTTTCTTTCCTTTTTTGTTTCTTTTTCTTTTCTAGTTTAATAATTCATGTAATATTTAATTTTTATTTGATTTTCTTTTTTCTTTTTTCTTTTTAATTCCCGATTCTGTTTGGTTGAGCATGGTTGCGGAAATCATAAGCTTTCGTGGATTCCTATGAACAGTTAGCTACTTTTTTGGCTGTTGTGGTTACTGATTGGAGAAAATATTCACGGCATTGTTTTGAATAGGTATTTTGATAGAAAATACTAGAAATTGATGTCCTTGATGCTGATTGTTGCTAGTAATTTTGGGTGTGTTTCTTTCTTTCTAATGCTTGTTACAGTACATCGTTTATAATTAATATTGTAGATTGGTTGAGTGATTGTAGTGACCGTTGGCAATAAATTTAGTGTCACTAGAAGTAGCCAAGAATAGAAAGAAAACTATTTTGGTTATGGGGATGTAATTTTTTATTGATTAGTACACGTAAAATATTTCATCCCCAAGAGTAGAAAAATGTTTGGTGGAATAATTCACCCCACTGCTAGATCTGCTAACTCTACATTGATGGATGAACTGGAGGAATTTAACCACCCATTGCACAATTGGGTCTTGTTTAAATTAACGATGTAGAATTTCATTCAAGAAACTGAAATTCTTATAGGTTGATTATGCCTTTTAGTTGCAATAAGATTTTCTAAGCTCTCTTGCTAACAGTGTCATATGACTTGGCATGTAAGCTAGAGGTTTGTCTTGTGTAAAATCATTGAACGATGATGTGCTCATTCGAAGTGTGCTGCGGAATTTTGAAGTATGTTACCATTTTGCTATATTCTGTCAATGATTTGACATAGTTGCTGATTTTTCAATAAAATTCAGTTGTGTTGCAGTCGCAAGTTTTTGGTATAAAGGGTTCTAGGATTCTAAGAGCAGAGAATAATGTCGTGGTTTCCAGTACGCCCGGAAATATGGCACAAGCAAGCTCAGCTGCCACCCAAGAAAATCTACTAGACTGGGTGAAGAAAGACAATCGAAGAATGCTTCATGTTGTCTATCGTGTTGGGGACTTGGATAGAACCATAAAGTATGTGCTTCAGCATATAAAACAGTTTTTGTTTATTTCCTGGTTTTAAGGTATCATTATGGTCATCTTGAGTTAATGGAAACTTTTGGGTTATTACAGGTTTTACACAGAATGCTTAGGGATGAAGCTGCTTAGGAAGCGTGATATACCAGAAGAAAGATACACAAATGCTTTTCTGGGTTATGGGCCTGAAGATTCACATTTTGTCATTGAACTCACATACAGTAAGATATAGAGATTCAGATTTGGCATCTTGTTGTGGCACAGTTTTAACTACTGGACTTCTCTAGAAAGGCTGAATACTTTCCTTCATGAATATTAATAACAGCTCAGAGATCTTTTTACATTGACTGACAGTCATCAATTCTCATGTTGGCCAGATTATGGAGTTGACAAGTATGATATTGGCACTGGGTTTGGCCATTTCGGCATTGCAGTTGACGATGTTAGTTCTATTTACTATCTTCCCTAAAAGAATTACATATGTCTGTCTATACTTGATGCTGCAGTACAGGAGCTGTTGGACATCTTTCTAAACTGTTGTGTCCATTACTGGTGAAAGTGGATAAGGGTTCACCCAGTTTTGTTGTTGACAACGGTCACAAGTACATGGCCAAATCAAAAGGGAAAAAAAATTTCATGGCTATTCACCTTGGGGATGATGCAATGGAAAATTTTAGAAGCAAAGGGGTTTTAATATGGTCCATCTTTGATATAAACTGTGGAAGTGGTGTCCAGATGAGACAATTATCATAAACGGAGTGCATTATTTGTGTCTTAATTTTAATAGCTTCACTGTACTAGATAGCTTATCAATGTTCTCTTGGATTTACTCTTTCATGTTTTTCCTTTTTTTTTTTTTTTGGCCGATTCCCTCATGTTTTCCTACCCACATTAAATGGTGTTCCAAAATTATTGGCATGACTGGAGTGAAGAGACATGCTAGAAATTGACATGTACACAGCTTAGGGAGAATGCCTCGTGCATATTCACCCTAAATATGCCACTTTGCTTAAGTGTATGATCAACTCAGGCGATTTGACCTCCTTATGTGGACTTGTATGTATGTATGTATGTATGTATGTACGTGCCATTAAGTCTTATCTCTTTTTGAACTTGAAGTATGTTTTGGTTAATATTTGATAAAAATAGGAGCATTGTGATACAAAGGATAAAGATAAGTTGCTCTCTCGTTAAAATTTTGCAAGGTTTATTTGATCCTGGAGGATGTAGAGGGTCAAATAGCTTCATGGAGGTCAATTGTTTATTATGGGTATTGAGCTTTTTCATCTGAAGTATGCAAGGTGGAGATATGGAGAGAGATGGTGCTCAGTATATGTAGATGGCACGAGGAAATTGAGGGGTCCCTGATCCAAATTCCATTGGGTGCCACTGCTTTTTGCTGTTTTTATTTCATTCCTACTTTTTCCACTCTTCTCCGATCTGGTCTTGTTGTCACACTTTATGGTTAGATATTAATTGTTGTGGTTAACATGAGTGCACTTGATTTTTGTTGACTTGCTTAGGTTGCCAAAACAGTTGAGCTCATTAAAGCAAAAGGTGGGAAAGTGACCCGTGAACCTGGTCCTGTCAAAGGTGGCAAAACAGTTATAGCGTTTATTGAAGATCCTGATGGCTATAAATTTGAACTTTTGGAGAGAGGGCCTACCCCAGAGCCTTTGTGTCAAGTAATGCTTCGTGTTGGTGATCTAGACCGGTCAATAAATTTTTATGAGAAGGTATGGATTTTCTGTCTTATGCTTCACCATGTCCGATGATGCTTCTCTCATCTGCCTTTTTGTATTTGCTACTTTTCTTACTCTGATCGTTGGTCTTTTGTACTGCTTGGCTTAACATAATTTTATCTCAGGCTTTTGGTATGGAGCTTCTACGCAAAAGAGATAATCCTGAATACAAGGTATTTGACATTGCTCGTGGTGGTGAGCTGTTCATTGATCCTCTCTCTTGTCATATGTGCCATGTTCTACTCATGACATTGTCTTGGGTTTATTTTTTCAGTACACTATTGCAATGATGGGTTATGGCCCTGAAGATAAAAATGCTGTTTTGGAGCTTACATACAATTATGGTGTCACAGAATATGACAAAGGAAATGCCTATGCACAGGTACAGAATGGCAGTACCTGTTTTCTTTTCTTTTTTGTCCCCTTATTGTCTCATTACATCTTTTGAAGTTAAGCGTTCAATTGGCTGAAATGTACCAACCCAATATTTGTTTTGAGGATGATGTCAACTTCACTACCTTAACTTTGGTTGTTTTTTCACTTTTATTCCTGCATTCTGAGGTTGCTAAATGCCATACCCAATCAATACTATCATGGATTATTCACCATTTCATCTGTTGAAAAGGATTGGGATAGTTATACAACTAAAAAAAGTTTGATTTGGAATAATATATAGTAACTATAAACTTCAGAATTAAATTGCAACCCTCCCCAACACCCCCCTCCTCCTCCCTTCTTCCCCTCCCCCATCACCTACAACAACCAAAAAGAAAAAGGAGGAGAACGATTCCCTTTTATGGCTGTCCCATCAATTTGTTTTTTCAGTTTTATTCATACTTACAGCTACAATGCTCAATCCTTAATACTCTCTGTGGAATCATCTGTAAGAAGTTCAACCCATACTTAAATTGTATCACGGTAAAATCCAAAATGTTACAACAGGATTAGTTTGGTGTTTTTTTTTTTTTTTTAACCCTTATCCTTCTCTCTTACAACTGTTACTTGACTTGGGTACACATCAACTACCCTCCAAAAATGGAAGCACCACTACAGCCTATGTTTGCAACTCACTTTCATTTAAAGTGGATTTTTTTTTTTTTTTTTGCCCTCCTTGTGAGACGGACACCTTCTTTCTGAACATAGCAGTGTTAGTTTTACTTCTGAAGAGTCAGCACCTTTTTGTTGATGAACGCTTTGGGTAGATGAAAATTACTTGTGTATTTGCTTATAATACCTGAAAGGTTGTTTTAGTTGCATATGCATAGCTGCCATTAATGCATCTGCTAATTTGTTCTATAATAAGGAAATTGGTTTCTTGCTTGGTCGTTGTTTGCACTCCACTAGCTTTGGCACCAAATTCTCTCTTCATAGCCCATGACGAATTTGGTCTTTGCAGATTGCAATTGGAACTGATGATGTTTATAAAACAGCTGCTATTAATGCATCTACTAATTCCTTCTATAATAAAGAAATTGGTTTCTTGTTTGGTCGTCGTCTTCACTCCGCTAACTTTGGCACCGAATTCTCTCTTCATAAACTGTGATGAATTTGGTCTTTGCAGATTGCAATTGGAACCAATGATGTTTATAAAACAGCTGAGGCAATCAAACTCCTTGGTGGTAAGATAACACGGGAACCTGGACCATTACCTGGTATCAACACAAAGATTACAGCATGCGTTGATCCTGATGGCTGGAAATCGGTATGTTTTTTATGGCTATCCCTTTTAATGGGGGCGCATGATGATTACATTATCTGTTGGGAACTTGATGACTTGAACTTCAAATCTAGAGTATATGGGTTTGTTTATTACATGAACTTATTTAATTTTTTCCTTTCCCGAGAAAACTTTCCACTTATCTTGTCATTTGTTCATGCAAATTGTTCAAGCCAAAGGAAAAAAAAGTCTTGGTCAATTGTGATTTACAGTCTTCGACTTGGTGTTTATGTGTACTTAAGTTACACATTGGATGTGGCTGTTTCCACTTGGTAGAAGAAAGACTGATTTAGGCCTAACATTTCTCGTGAAAATGCTTGTTCTGCTCCTATTAAAAATGGGAATAATTATTTCTGCGTCAGGCTTATCAGGTCAACTGATATTAGTAAAAGCAAGAAACATCTGGGCTTTCTTGGCCTGTCCATCTACATTAGAGGAATAAAATAGAGCTATATTTGCATTCTTAGAGATAAGTTTACTGCTATGATTTTTCACCTTTTTTAGTAGCTAATGTTATCTAACCAGAAGGTTTTTAACAAAATAGAGAAATAATAGTTATTTTTTGTGGTTCTTTTGAGGGCTTATGGCAAGATATTGAAACATGTTGGAAAAGATCAATGAACAGCTACTGATTTGTTCCTATAAGGGAATCACAATTCTTCGTTTAAAGTAAAAACAATTCCTTGGAATAGCTATTCTGCTAATCAAACGTAGCTATAAGTCGGCAGGGAAGAAACAGCTATCCTATTACACCCTTATAAAGTGAGCCAAACGTAGTTGTTCTTGCAAGTTGCAATGTTGGTGATCGTATGAAAGTTGTGACAATGCTGCTGAAATGTAGATAACGGTAGGCTGCTAGTGGAGGATTGTTTATATCTCTAATCATTCACTTAAATTACATGCTGACATTTTTGTTAAGGGATGCATGCGTGGTTGCATGCACATCTCCAATCCATCAGTTCTGCATCATGCTATTATTCTATGAAATGTGTTTAAAACCATTTAGCTCTTCCTGCACTGCATGCACCTGATTCGTTTTTGTGACTGACAGGATTTTCTTCTCCTTGTTCACAGGTGTTTGTTGACAATGTTGATTTTCTCAAGGAATTAGAATGACATCACATGTAATCAAGGTGTGGGTACCATGTAGAACTCCAGGTCTCAGGCCTGAACAAGAACAAGATACCAAAACTTTCAGACAGAGATTATACTCCCTTTGTAGTTAAGAGTAATGATTATGATAATGTCAAGAAAAAAAGAACCCCATTTAGTTCAATTATTAGGTCCAAGTGAAATTTTCCATTTTGCTTTTTATAAGGAAACATATTTCGTACAGATATCTTTTTGATTAGTGATGCTTTTTCTATTTTAGACCAACTGATTTGTAAGAATTCAAATGCAATCTGAAAGTAATGTATCATAATTTATAGCAACTTATTTTGGGTTTGTTTTGAATAGTTTGTATTTTATTTGTATCTAATTTGTATCTGTATTTGGTCTATTTGATTTTTTTATGAGTAAAATTGTTTGTTCTTTTATATGTATATATTCTTTGACAAATAGTCTGTATAAAATTGTTTGTTTTTTTATCTGTATCTATTTCTTGACAAATAATCTGTTTAAAAGTGCTTGTGTGTCACATGCAGATGAAACAAACGGACATTTTATTTGCTCTGCCACTAGCTTATAATATTTTAATATTTCGGTTTCGTTGTAGATGCTACTCAAACATTTGTTAGGTGTTTCTCATCGATCATGCATTTCCCGCAAAAAATCGTTGCATTCAAATCATTTTCTTAATGATTTCTGGATGCATGTCTCTGGACATTCGGCTGTTGGGGCTTTTGAATGTTCAATGTCAATCTACTATCGACTGCTACTTAACTAATGCATGCAAAGCATCATTTTCCAAAATGATAATATCGGTTTTATGGTTCACTCTTAAACATTCTATCTTGATCAGTGGAGGCCACCTTCGATGCGTTCCTCGGTGTGGATTATATTGGTTGGAAAAAGGTGTTGTAATTAATTGATAATTGTTGTATGATTATATCATATAATACATGGAATGCTTTTATAATATATATATATATATATATATATATGAGAGAGAGAGATGAATTGAAAAGAAAAACACCTAGATTAACTCTATATGCATTACAAATATATATAGAGAGAGACACACACACACGCACAACAAACACACACACAAGCTCCTTTGAGGTGCAAGAGTTAACTTAAGATTGTAGCAATGACTAAGAAATGTTGATATAGATACATTCATGGTGAGGATATTGGTGTGTTGGAATTGCATAGGGATGTATCAAAGAAGAATCTGACTAGTAGGGGCAATTTAGTGAACAAAGTGATAATTGAGATTTACAACTTCGTTTCATTATGCCAAACGGGATTCATTAATAAGTAAATAGCTCTGAGATTAGCATGGTAGAGAATGATGGGGTGTTGAATGGAGACTCCAGGTTCATGAGCAAGTTAACAAATCTATATCAATTTAGTAATCATAAAGGCAAGGGCACTACAATTAGCCTTAGTTGGCTGATTCCTAAATCTCTAGGAAATAAGATTTTGACCAAAATATATGGCATTACTTGTTAATTGACAATTGTTCGGACTCCCTATCAGTCGACATTACTATTGACTTGACTAATTTACCACGAAGTTGATACTTAGATGGGTAATTAGGCGACATTTTAATGTACAAACAATCTCACCATAGATATGGAATTTGTTAATGGTAGAGAACCAAAACCACTAAGATGACTCCAAGGAAGCAACGAGGTTTTAATAGGATTAGAGAGATGCATATGATGGTGTTTGAGAAGGATAGAGATGAATTAAGATTGAGACAACTTACGTACCTTGAACCATGTAAGTAACTTAAACGTCGAGGAACAAGTGTAGGAGACCAAGGTCTTTCATGGGAAATTGCCGTGAGAGAACTAAAATGTAATGGTTAAGGAGTGAAGCGTTGCTATTAGTGAAGATAATATTATCCACACAAAGAGGAAAGACCAATGTGTCCGACCCTTAGTAAGGATGAGCATAGATGCATTAGCTTTATTTTTTCTAGACCTTAGATTTAATAGAAGGTTGCTAGAGTAATGGAATCAAGTTTGATGAACTTGCTTTAAGCTATAGAGAACTTATTTAGTTAACACACGTAGTGGATGTCACGTCCCGAAGGGTACCCTAAACGTGACAGTCCGCCATACTCAATATTAAAGTTTAAGTATGACAATCTTGATCATTCCCAAAAGCTTTTATATTAAGTGTAAGGCGTACTTTTACAACTTTAGAGAACCATACATGGAATTATGAAACTTAAGAAGGTACGATAACAAATTAAGAAAAGATGATTCATAATATTCACTTACTTATAACAACGATCTTTACAACTTAGGGTCATTTCCCTTTGATTACTAATCTATTACAAGGATATTTATACATCAATACTAATACTACACTTTATCTAAAATTTCCTTTATCCAGAAGAAACTACCTAATCGCAAGGTCCACGTGGCCTTAATCATAAATAGGGAAACTGCAAAAGATATTTATAGGGGTATAAGCTAACGGGCTTAGTGAGAATTATTTCCATAAATGACTTCTTGTAACAAAGTTTCAAATAAGTTAATTTAACAAACAAATGGAATACAACATACACGTGGACAAACAAGGCATATAGTTTTCCGAAAACTATATGTTGAATGGATTTGCGCCCTCCATTCGGGGTTTAGTGATACATAACCTCAAAACAAGTAGTTTTAATAAAAAGTTTTATGCTTTCGATCAATATCGCCAAGCACATAAAGTCTACTTGAATTGAGCTTTGCTTTCGGATCTTTCGCCAAGCATTTCCTTTTTCATACGCCGCCAAGCAATCGCTTTCGGATCCTCCACCAAGTGTTGCTTTCGATATGAGCTTACTATCCTTCTCACCCAAGGATGATAACCCAAAATGTAATGTGACTCACTTCGTGGTATGCATGAATCATTTATTTATGATACCATAACATTATTATTATTAAAGCTTATGGTGATCAAAGCATTTCATACAAAGCAAGTATTTATACTAAAACAACATTTTAAATCAATTCCGGCCTCGATATTCTTAGGATTCTTTCAAAGAATTAATTAACATACATATCCATTTTCCTTTTCCTAACTCTAATGCAACTAAATTACAAGCACAACAAGTATAGCATTTAAAGGAAATAAACTCACGATGCCATGTCGACTATTCCCTTACGCGGATGAGTCGTTCACACACTCCACTCAATCGAAATAATCTTCGGGACATAGGTATCCTTCCTCGGAGTTACCTAGCCAAAGAAAATACCCACAATGAGTATTTCTTGATGATTTTCTTGAATTTTGACAAAACAATGTCAAAAGAACGTTAAAGTTCGTATAAAGGAATGTTCCAACTTAAAATGGCCATAACTTGGTCATTTTAACTCGGAATCGCGCATATAATATACCGATTTCTACCTACTCGAAAAGATATACCCATTTCAAAAATTATTTTTAACAAACAAGATCATATAGGCTCCGAAACAGTGGCGACAAAATTCACCATGGATTTTCCAATGCAAAAACAACTTTGGTTTAATAATTCAAAATTTGTTTGATAAATACTTAGTTATCTATATAGTTGAAAATTTCTCTTTTTTTATGGTTACTTAGCTCATATTCATTCATGCTTAAGTGTTTGTTGTCCATTCATATTGCTCAAGTAAAAATCATGTCGGTTTTGGAGTTTTTAGAAAATATAGTTTACATGAATTCTCTTTTGTAAATCTCTTAAAATGAACATTTTGTTTTCTTTGTTTTCCAAAGATGTTTTATGTTGACATTTATATATATATATATATATATTTTTCCAAGTAACTTTTTGAAAATAACTTTTCTTCTTTCTTTGTTTTCTATATTAATACTATTTTTCCTATTTAATTTTCCTATACAATTTTCTTTGTCTATTTGTTTACAAAAATCTTTCATTTGAAAATTCCTCATTCTTTCCTCATATGTTTTTCATAGAAATTATCCTTGCATAAAAATTTATTTTCTTTATAAAAACGAAGTTGGATAATAAGTGTTTTTAAGAAACTTTTTATAGTAGTTTCTAAAATCTTAGTGGTATCTTCTTGTAACTTGAAAAGAGATAACTTTATTTTTGTTTTAAACCATAGATCTTCTACTTTAATAAACTTATTTTCTAAGTGTCAAAATCTCCTTTTTGTCAATTTATTTTTAGAACTTGAAATTTTGGACAACAATTTAAATGAACATGAATTATGAGAAAATAATAGCAAGCAAAATAACATAAGTAATAAAGTCAAGTATTGGATTCTTAACTTTTTCAAGGCTCCCGGGACTAAGAAGTAGACTAGTCCCAAAATAAAAATAAAATGAAAGAAAAAAAAATTTGTTTTGACTTGATGATAACAAGTCTAAGACTAGAGACTAGTCTTAATTTAACAAAGAATAAATAAATTGCGACAGAATAAATAAATAAATTACAATTGAATAATAAATAAATTGCATTTGCATAAAAATAAATAAATTGCAAGTGACCTTATATGCTCTTAAACAATATGTGTGTATATATATATATAGATAATAATACTTAGATATAGTAACAATAATATGAACAAAAAAATAACATAAACATAAATAGATTTTCATGAACAAGAACGACATATGAACATAATGTAGCTTCCATAACATTTCGTCTTTAGAAACTCACACTATGATCATGTAAAGTTACATGACATGAGAAGAAAGAAAATAATAGAAGATGGTTACCTAAAGAAGATTTTGGTAGTAATATGTGGTTATGGGTTTTAATTGTAGGTAGAAGTATAGAATTTGTGGGTAATGAATGTGTGAAAGAAGTGAAAGAGGAGGGAGGTATTTATAGGAAAATGTGGAATAATTTTGTGTGATTAAAATAAATAAAAATTGAAACAAAATTGAGGGGAAATGGGCAAGGGGGGCGCCGGCCATAGCAAGTAGAGGGGGGGGGGGGGGGTGCGAGGAGGAGGAGATCTTTTTTTTTTTTTTTTTAAATAAAAGATGTAATATATAAGGTAGATGTGAAATAAAGTTATGGGAAAGGTAAAAAGTAAGAATTATAGGTTATGGAGTGTGTAAGAGTAGGTGTAAGAAAAAGTAGAGATAAAAGAATAGTATAGGATAGTAAAAATAGTGTAATGTAAAGTAGATGTGACTAATAAAGTACCGGTAGTAAGAAAATACGCGTATAATACGATATCTGTTATTTTTACTTACCAAAAAATTACAAGATTGATATTTTTGAAAACCTTGTATTTTTACTAGTCTAACGGTGTATTCGAAATATTTTACTATTTCGGGGTCCTAGACACGTTTTTCAAGAATCATGTCCGATCGGGTTCAAAACGAGTTGCGGTTTCACTAATCTGATCTTTTTATGTTGCCTTAGATAATTCCGCACTATTCTACATTCTAAACTTCTATTTATCCTCATCGAGTTTCTTATTTGGAAGTGTCGGACTTAAGCTATTTCGTCTATCTAGAGTTTTGTTGACTGTTAAGGTTCCGGTTGACTTCTGGTTTAGGGTTTTAGGCTAAACCGATTCCGAAAATTTGGAGGTTTATAATGGAGGTACTGTAGAGGAACAAAACCAAAAGGTTGTTTAATGAAAATTGTCTCTATGAGATGGTGGCCATAAATAAAGACATTCTAAACATTTAATTGATGAAATGATAAGGGAAAAAAATGAAACAAATGGTGATAGGTTCAATGACAAGGTGAAGGTCTCAAACTAGTCAATACCCTTACATTAAGTGACTTTTAAGGCAACAAGATGCACTTTATGGCACTCAACCTATCCCTTAGCATTATATTTCAAACAAAATTTCCAAGTAATGTCAACAGTGTCTTGGTATGGTTGTAGGGGAAATAAGGTCCAAGTTTTGCTTTTGAGAAGGGATTTAAATTTTTCTTCCATCACTACAGCCTACGAGGGTCATAAATAATAGAGGTGTAGTGCTAGACTTTGATGTTGACACATGTGTATAGAGACTAAAGATTGTGCAAGGTTTTGTGATGCCAAATTTGGTAATATATGTATGTGATGGGCGTTTATGAATGAGGATGGTACAATGATAAAAGACAAAGAGGTGGAAGTAGAAGGGGTGGAGGAAGAGGATAGATGGGCTATTTCGATTGGTACAGTGGAAGGGGTAGGTGGATTAGGAGCGTCGAGGGGGGGGGGGGGGGGGGGGGTTGCGTTGTTGTGAATAGGCAACAAAGTGTCTGTATAAGCAGGAGTAGGAGGGAGATATACATGGTGGGGTAAGGTATGAATATCGAAGTGGGAAGAAGTGTAGGTGAAATTGAAGGTAAAAACATGGCAAAGGTTTTAACTAATTATGTAGGGTAATTGGTGTGAGAATTGATGTAGGGAAAATTGGGCTCATAGATGATTACATCCTGATTTATTGTATTTGGCTAAAGGAAGGGTTAAGAAAACAGTAGCCTCTATGGTTGATGGAAATTGATGAAAATATAGGATGAGCAAGGAGAGTTTGTTGTACTTTTTAAGTGAGGTAGGGAAGTAGAGGCAATCAAATGCACAAAGAATTGATGTCTAGGAGCATACAATGGAGGAGTTCAAGAGCGACTTATCATGACATTAGCTAATAGGAGCCAATTGATATTGTAAACAACAGCGGGGGTAGCATCAACCAAAGAAGGCAATGTAAGTTGATATGAACGTGAGTTGATAAGGATATATGATGTTTTGTACTCAATGGTCACATTTGATTTATGAGTATATGACATGATAATGAAGTTATCTGTGTGTCAGTAAGAAGTAGTGAGAGCTCACTTCACAAATTCACCACTACCATGGCTATGAAAATTTTAATAATTGGAGAATAATTTTCAATTAAGTACATAATCACAATATCTAAGATTTGATCTAATTTGATACCAAATATTAGAATGAATTAAATCAAGGGGCTTCTATGTTTATATGGCAATTGTTGAAATGGAAGACAAGTAAACTTGCAAATGTAATGGAGTGAAGAAACTATAAACACAAAGACTTGATTGGAAACTCAACACCGACCTAACGTGTGAGAACTTCATATGTGGATGATATAACAAGAATATCATATTTCATTACGGATACTAAGGAGAGGGGAGATTGACAAGACCCAATGTAATAGGATAAAGAGACCCTAGTTAGATGTTGGAGTGTCTAGTTAGTCCGCGAATCCTTAACATAGAAAATAAAGTCAACTAAACTAACAGCACATGCATTTTCTTAGCACAAATAGCGCAGACAATAGATTATGTGTGAGATTGAAGACATGTTAAACATTCTTGAAATAGTAATTATGGCCTTAAGTGCAAATAGTAAGATCGTCGGTATCAGATATAGGTAGTGATGCATTATTACCCATAAAAACCTATTATAATCAACATAGATTTTAAGTAAGAGAGTATGTCTACATCGAGAGTCATAGGGCATAACACCATATTTGAGATACTACAACACATTATGTGACTTGCTAAGGAATAAGGCAATAATTTTTTTTTTCACATATGCATATAACACAATAAACCTGCAAACTTGGCACAATTAATAAACTAAGAGGCAAAATTAATCATGATTATGTCGAAGGTAAAGTACTCCTATGAATTGTTTGGGGGGTTTGGGGGAATATTGGAAGCTACATATTGCGGTGGGTGGCAAAGAAACTTGAAGTGTTTATAGAAAGCGACTGCACCCTCCAGGTCTAAAGTGGGCACTAAAACCTTATCTCCAAGAGGAAGCAAGTTTGAGAAACAGAGATGTAATGCGCGAATGATCATCCTTAGTGCCATGCGTTTAAGCCTTCCAAGCATGAACTACTTGAAAGTAATAGAATCAGAATAGTGTGTAACTCTAATTATCTAGCCATCTTTTGGTGTAATAGCTTGAGGTTATCAAAGCTCCAAAGTTAAGCGTGCTCAATAGAAAATACTCTCACGATGGTGATCCTTTAAAGCAAATGCAACTAAGGATAAAACTATGTGGGTATTTCGCTAAATTGGACAATACCTTAGCAGTGAGTTTTAAGCCATTTAGTAGTGCCAAAGCAGTTATCTAGCTAGAAGTGGGAGGAGTTTAAGTATAACATGGCGAAGTACCTTAGAGTGAGGGTACCTTTTGATCGTGGTAAGAATGGCATCATATCCATGAACGAAGCATAAAAAAGTTGATGTAACAATAATTGTTGAAGTCATGGTTTTTAATTGAGGTGAATGGTCAATAATGTATTTTAGCTTATATAGCAATCAAATATAGGAGAATCATTCAGGTAAGGGCAATAAGATAGGAAAGAAAAGAAATTGATCAAAGAGGATGTTAAGATTCGTCGGCGAGAGAAGGTGGGATAGCAGCGTTAGTGATTTAGGGAAGTAAGTAAGTTGGGTGATAGAAATTAGAAAGCCTAAAAATGTTGGAAAGGAAAGCAAATTCAAAGCTGGCACAAGGATTGAAGCTTGGAGATACAGATATGTACATTGGCACAAACGCCGCCGGCCATCATATTTACGCTGCTGACATAGAAGGCTTATAATTAAAGGCTGCCGGCCTTCTTTATCTGACAGTTTTATTTTATTTTTTTGTCTTTTGAGTTTTCTTTTATTAGTTTATGTTATCAGTACCTAGCTACCACAATTATGTTTTTTGAGTTATGTTATCAGTTACATAACTGCCACAATTATATTTTTTAGTTACTAACTATCTTATAATAAGCCTATGTATAAAGGCTAGTAAACACTCAAAGGGACATAGAAGTTTTATGTTATCTTTTGAGTTTTGAAACACCTGTTGTGTTAAAAAACCTTTGTGGTAATTATGAATATTGAGTTTTGGTTCTCTTTATCTTGGTTCTTATCAATTCTTGTGTCATATAAAATTGTGTTGAACCTGGTTAAAGTCTTGAGATTCTTTTAACAATCGTGATTACTTTATAGATCGTGATCCTATTGTTCTATAATTTAATTACAAACAAATTTTATTTTATTGTTCGTGGATCCATTGAACAATAATCTATCCATATCACTTATTTCATTGTTCGTTCATAAAATTTCATAACCCTAAAAGTCAAGATTAAGATTTAACACCACCTCCACACACACACACACACACACACACAAAGCACACGTCATTGGGTATTGGTTAAGGTTGGGATGAGACTTTGGAGTTGTTTAGATATAGAGGGTTGGAGTGGTAATGGCTGTTGGTATAAACAAAGATGGATGAGAAAATGATGTTGCAGGTGAGAAAAAGAGATGTAAGTTGCTAATGTAACAGAGGAGAAGGGGGGAGGGGGTGTGTAAAAAATGAGTTGCTAGTAATTAAAGATAGTTATCGAGTGAGTCTTGTTGGAAATTATAGAAGTGAAGGAAAAGGAAAAGATGTAAGAAAGGGGAAAAATTTAGAGTTTATTCCAGACTTAATGTTCTAACACCATGCATAGGAATTGATGTTGGGAATAGCTATCGTAATTAATTAATAATTGCTATATGATTGCATTGTATCATACATGCATTACTTATATATACACAAGTTAAAATAACAAAAAAAGATTAAATAACCTTATATACAATTAAAATACATACACAATAAAATGAATCCCATTGGAAGAGCTATTATGTCATGTTTCGGATGTGAAATTGTTTGTAATGGAATATTTCCATATGGAATGATAAATCTATTCCTTTATTTTGATATATTGTAGAATTAATGGTATTTGTCAAGCATATTCTTATTAATTAATATGAATAATACATATGGAAGAGGATAAAAAAGTAATGAGAATAGTTATAATTTATGATAATGAATGGAATCATTATTTCGCCTTCTTAAAAGAAATCAAACTCCTTTCAAAGTTGAAATCATCAATTTCCAAGAATACAATTTTGGCTTTTAAAAATGCATCCAAATATCAAAATGAGAATGGAACTTGGAGTTGTGATTCCATTCTGGATTCATTTTCGCATACCATGCATAACATAAAAGGAAACTCCTGTTTCTATGGTTTTCTTCCCCCTTCAAACTCAACTCAACTCCCAATATAAGTTATGTCAAGCACCTATTAATCCCACTGGAGGTGGCTTAAGAAGCTTGATTGATTAAAATAGAATGTTTAAGAGTGATTACAACAACAAAAGGTTTCACAGTATCTAGTCTATACTTGTAGGTGGGTGTGCAATCCCCAAGGTGGTGGTAAGTAGGGGTATGCACGGTATGGTTCGATTTGTAATTTTTTCGAATCGAAAAAAAATGGTTCGGTACGGTTGGTTTACTGTTCGATCATTTTTATTCATAAAATAAAAAATATATTTTATCGAAAAATTCCATTACATATTCCTTATCATTAATGCAAATATAAATAACAATATTTTAAATAATCATTTATCAAATAAATATGCAAAACTTATAAGAAAGAAGTGATTTTTTCATTATAAAACTACAATTGTGACTATCTCTTTTTTCAATTATCTTGAACTATAATTATATACGAGACTTTATCCCAATATAAAACATAAAATTTAATTCGTTATATGCTTCTAACTAACATATTACCAATTATATAAATTAATGAATAACTAAATAATAGAAGTAGGTTAATTAATTAATTAGCAAGACAAATGGAAAAGAAATATGCAAGTTAGAATACTAGAGGCTAAAAATTAAAATCTATCTTATTTAAACAACATAACAATTAAAACATATTATAAAAAATCTAATTTTATTCTAATGAATAACATCTATCTAAGTCACAAGATTTAAAATAAGAACAAAAATAATATGTTTAGTTTTTTTAATATATAAAACGGTTCGGTTAGGTTCGAACCATACAGTTTGGTCCATGGTCCCGAACCGAATCGTTGAACCAACGTTTTAAAAAGAACTGAAATTTCGGTTCAGTTTGATTCGGTTCATGGTTCGATTGGCTTTTTGCACAGCCCTAGTGGTAAGTCATGCTTGGTCTTGGATTCTTTTTATGTGCATTTAGATTTATTTTTTTATACACTTTTTACAATTTTTAAATTCATTTGTTGCATTTTCATTATATTATTTAATTAAATCTATCTAATTATTATTTGTCAATTTGACAGGTGTACAACTTACTATATGTGATAATGTTGAGTGTAAAATGTTAAAAAATGAAAATGTAACGTACCTCAAAGAGCGAAGTATATAAAATGTAATTCATTACTACTACTATCATTCTTGTTGCTGTTATTGCTTTTCAATGTAAAAAGGAGATAATAAGAGGTAAAAACACAATATGAATTGTCATGAATGAATTCAAGTTGTGCTTTCAAAAGGAGTTTATTAAGACTACTGAATAACTCAATAGATCTTATTGATGTATGATAGCATGCTTTAAAATCTAAACACTTTTATTTTTAGCTTTATGCCTCAAAACCATAGCCTACCCTCTCAATAGTTTACATATTTGAGCTTTAAACCCAAATTTAAATTTGAGGTTTGTAGTTTCAATTATGTAAAGTTGAGTTGTGTTGTGTCATTTTATAAATAACATTCTCATTTATTCCTTATACAAGTCCGGAGCCGGCTCGACCCAATTCAGACTTACCCGTTCATGGGTGTAATTTTTAGGACCTAGAATCAGACCTACCTTGTATGGATTCAGTGGGTTCTAATTTGCAAAGTTTACCAATTGCGTTAGAATGATGAGTAGTGACACATTATTTTTAAAATTAAAATTAAAAAATAAAATTTAATTTAATTTTAAACTCAAAAAAATTTTGAGCCTAAAAGTACTAGTCTTTAACGTATTTTCTTAAAGAATCATCTAAGATGTGCATTTACTTAGACACAACTGCATCCCATTTTAGTTTTAGTATTAATGATATGGACTGCAAAAAACTTTAAAGATCACAAAGAAGATATATTATAATAGCTAGTTTCACATTGTTAAGGGATGACGTTTTTCTTTAGGTATTAGTCTATATAAATCAAATTAGGGCTTTTAAGTTATTTATTTCTTATGTTGTTTGATAACACCATTTACTTTGTTGAATGAAATAAGGTTGTAATGCAATTGCTATTATTAAAGAATGAAGTAGAGTTGTAATTGAATTATTGTTTGTGTTGGTCCCGAAAAGATAACCAAGAGGGGGGGTGAATTGGTTATAAAATTTACTTTTCAATATTTTGAATAAATTTCACACCACTTGGTTATTCAACTAAAATGGCTTTAAAACTTTCTTAAGATAATAATCTTAATAAATAAAAGCTTTAAGCAAAAATTCAGATCAAAAGTGATTCAAGACTTTCACACTTAGAAACCTTCTGCTTAACTCTCTAAGTAAAAAAATATGAATGATTTACTCTCTGATTAACCTTCTGAGCATATATCACACATATACAACATCAATAATAAATCACGAAATTAAAGAGAGATGAGGAGTAGAGAGTGCAAAGCGATATATAAAGGTTCCACCTCGAGCGTCAATCCTCTCTTCCAGCTCCAAGCCGGGGTCCCGGTATTCCTCACCGGTTGTGTTCTACTATCCAATCAAATCAATGAAGTTACAAGAAGTATTTGCCAAACTTTTGGCTACAATTCACTTAGCTTGATTTTAATAAACAATCAATCAACTAAGCCTACTTGTAACTCTCAACTCACATTAAATGTGTAACAACAAATCAGAGGAATAAAGAATTATGTTTCCTCAAATGTATTTGTTCAAGGAATAGTAACAATAGAATATGACAGTAAATTTGCTCAAATTCAAAGAAATTCGTGGCTCTTTGTTTTGTCTTCTTTTTCAAGTGATTGTGCTTCCTTTTTTCTGTCTTGGGTGAGTATAATTATCATTGTATCTTCCAACGGCTAGGAAATCAATTGGATAAACTTTGCTCCTTATTTTGTGCGTAATATTAGCTTTTCTATTTCTTCAAAATCTGCAAATTTTGAATAACTTGAGATCTTGTTGTTGTAATCTCGAAATTCTTGCCCCAATGGATAAGTTTAAATCTCCAACAACTTGTATAATTATCTTGAACTTGAAATTCGAATTTGCGATCACCGTTGTTGACTTGTTCCTTCGTCTGGTACTGTTCATGCAATAAAAATATCGTATTTTCCATAAATTTCGACTTCTTTATATGGATAAATAATCATCAGACAAGTCCTTTGCATATTTGGATCATGTTTTCTATATTTCCAACTAAAACTTGAATAAACTATTGAAAATTGATCCTTATAAGTCACGTTCTTTTTCCTTGATGTTAAAACATAATTTTCTCAAAAAATGAACTTTAATCCGATGAAATTCGAATCCCCATGGATATTGAACCAACTTTGTAGAACACATTGAGTATATTACCCAAATATACTCAATCATTGGAGCTGGGTCTTCAACATATTAAATCTAAAAAGAAAATTCGAATCTGGAGCTGAAACTCGTCATTTTTTTTGTTGCAGTTCACCTTCTGATTTACCTTCTGAAGAACCTTCTGATAGTTTAAAAAGCCAGCGGAGAACCTTCTGACAGCTCATTTGTTTTTGAAATCTTCTCTAAAAACTCTCTAAAGTATTCTTTGCATGGAGTCTCTTTTGAAATCATTCTCTAAGTCATTGTAAACCACTTTGATTATATTAAATCCTTGCACATTTAATGAATATGTTAGTAATTATTTACTCCTTTTTTTATCATCAAAATCATCATTTGAGATAAACCAACAGTTTGTTAATTTTTTATTTTGATAAAGGGCATTCTTGAAAAAAAAAAATCAATATTAAGTTTTCATTAATAGGTTTAAGTAATGAATGACTTTTCAATATTTTCAGTAATAAAAATGCCCATTGGAATCAATTTTATGAGCAACTAAATGCAGTAATATGATATATTTTCATAAATATAATGCTTCAGTAAAATTGCTATTACAATTAATAGAAGCGAATGTTTTGTGAATTAAGTATATTTTTACTATTCGTATAGGAATAATTAAAATTTGAATATCATTGAATTGTATTTCTTTTAATTTTTTTCCATTGCCTTTTAGAGTTGACTTAAACTTATACACTTAGTTTATCTTAGTTAGAATTGACCAAAGGATTTTCATTTAAGGTTTAATTTTTTAATTCAATTTATATCTAACACTAACCCATTTGATATAAACCCTCGAATAGGAATTAGAAGAGATATAATTTTAAAAATTTTTAGGAGTTGCCACTCGACCATGATCGGAAAAAAATAAATTAGGATCAATTGGTAGGTTGATCCTAGTTTAGCTATTGATATGTGAAAAAATTAATTTTACAAAAACTAGAATTTTATGATTTTGGAGGCTATCATATTAAAAATCAAACGATTACCACCTTAAAATTCTTAAAATAGGATCCACTCTTTTAATTTTTAAAAATATGTTAATAATGGAAATATTTACAATGTGATTTCTATAAGTTAAAGTCTACCAAATGATACAATCATCATTTATTAATGTTTACAAAATAATAAATCTACAAATACATAAGAATCAAATTGATATTTAGAAAATAGAGGAATATATATACATTTTTTTATATCATCCCGTGGGCATCTACGTATCTATTAATCATGATAAGATATTATGTAGTTTTCTATTGAAAATTTTAATGTGTTGGTAATTTTTAATTTTTGAAATCTTCCACTTTAAGTTTGTTAAATTTTATTGATTTTGATAAAATTGACTATTTTGATGATATTGATCCTAGAAAACTACAAAATTAGGTTTTATTTTAGGAAAAGAACATTTTCTAAGTGACAAAACCATTCGTAAAACCATCTTATAATATAGTACATATCATGGCATAATCAAACTATAACATACCCTATTAATGCGGACTCCTCAACAGATCTCAAATAAAAATCCGATCTTTATCTTTCAGGGATTTAGAATGAAGTGAAATTGCAAATTAAACAAGGACATGGATGTAATCGTCGTTCCATAGGTTCCACGAAGAATAAAAACAAAGTAGTTTGTGATTGGATTATAGATCGATAGCACCACGATCTACAAAGCACTCATAGTGTCAATGAATCACGATATTCAAAAATGGTGTTCGCCACAAATCTATGTAACTAAAAATTTGATAAGAACAAACGATTAAAGGAAAATTAGATTTCTCAATAATCTAAACCACAAAATTTTACAACTCGCTCAAGTGTTTCAAAACATATATTTAAAAAAAAAAACTAATTCTCTGTCTAAGAAAAACATAATACATATAAGGAGATGACATAGAAGCTTAAAAGTCACGCTGGTCAAATTATAACGAACGCTGGCATTTAATATCAGTAACTAACATAGAAGCTTAAAAGTCATGCTGGTCAAATTGTAACGAACGTTGGCATTTAATATTAGTAACATCGGCGGCGTTGCACTCCCAGTTGTCGATGTTCATCCCCTATCACCATATTGGAACTTGTTCTTGATAGCTTTCCTTTCCCTACCTTGAAGCAATCTGATTTCTATTATTACCCCCTGGTTGAAGAAGATTCATCCTCGAATCTTGAGTCTTTAATTTCGGCACATTGGAATTGGGGTTAGAATTGATCATCGTGCTTGTCCAAGCAAATAAACTCTTTAAGCCCTCTGTCTTCTTGATATGCAATAACTTGGCTTGCTGTAATTCTTCAAAACTCATAGGGTTCAGCTTGAATCTCTTGCCTTGGTACTGAATGGTGTATTCATTCAAGAACTAGATGTGTAGCATTCATGGGTATTACATCCAATAAAAGATCATCAGAATAATCACCAATGGAGATAGGAACATGAACTTGTTTGTGTACATGAATAGCTCCTTGATGATTTAACCAATGTAAAGCATAGGGCTTTGGATGTTGCTCCAATTGTAATCCAAACTTTGAAACAATTCCAGCAGAAACAAGATTGGCACGGCTGCCTGTATCAACCACAATTAAGTACGTTTTCCCTTTGACTAAACTCTAAATATAAAACAAATTAGTTCTCTGATTCGGAATAGCTTCCTCATGCTCAATCATCAATGCTTCACCCTGAACCGCATATTCTATATCATCATCATCCTCATCCTCCAATAGAGGCTTAGAATGCTCACTCTCAATCTAATTATCTTTTAGAATCATGACCCGCTTGTTAGGACATTGAGAAGCAATATGTCCATGCCCCAAACACTTGAAACACTTGATGTCTCTACTCATTTTTTTTTTTTTTGAGCTTAATCTGAAGCCTTTTCTTCAACAGATGTGGGATATCCCCAACATCCCTCCCCCCCCCCCCCCAATCACACATCGGATCATGGGATTAACCGTCTATGTTTCTCAACCAGATATGTTGTAAGCCTTGGCTCTGATACCATTTTTGGGTGCTATTGGGCCTTATCAACCCCAAAAGCTCATGAGGTGAGGCTTTCTCTCACACTTATAAAGTAGCACCCAACCCCTTCCATAATAGGCACAGTAATCCCAATGATGTGCCTAAAACCTTAGATACAGTGATCTTAGTGGGCATGCAGTAGATCTCATAAATCAAATGTTCAGAAAAAATAAAAATGCTATTTTTGTTATGGCTTTTGTGTTTAGAATACAAGAAATTAAAAGATATGATCAACGTTGATATGGATATGACATACCAGATCAACTCGAAATACACTCACTCTCGTTTGATATTACGCACAAACAAGAAGAAGTGGTTTGTTCGCCACAATCTAAAGATTGATAAGAACGGATGTTCATCACAATCGTAAGGATCGATAAGAACGGGATCTCACCACAATCAGACAATTGATTGATAAGGGAAATAGAGAGAAAATTCTCACTAGGGTTTCAATCACATGAAAAAACTAAAGATTCTATTACATGAAGGGTATTTATAGTAAAACCCTTAAACAATGCAAAAACTATAAAAACTAATGAAAATAATAAAGGATGGTTCGGCTAAATACATAAGCTGTCGGCCTAAAAAGTAAGATGGCGGCCTAAGTGGTAGCTCACATGCCATGATGCTCTAGTCTTCATTTGCTTGTCCTTCTAAAGCACCGACACGTATAGTTCATTGAAGTCATAATATATGGATGGAGCATCGACCAAATTAGCTCCAATTTGTCTGACAAAACTCGCATGGTAAGATTCTATAATCCTTGAGCTCGGCCTCTAGTGATCGGTCTTGTAACCTGATTGACCTGATTACCATCACCAACCTTCAATTGTTTAATACCGTACGTCAAGTATGGGCCACCGGTATAACTTGCAAGGCTACCAGCATTCAATATAAGCTGCCGACTTTGAATGAGTTTGTTTATCCATTCCATTTGCTGTGTTTTCCTTTGATTCAACAAGCTTTGGTCTTCTAGTTTAGTTCGGGTATTCATCTATGGAACCAGGCTAGACTGTTTCTCATCTTTCCTTCTGGCCTGTTGAAGATTTGTCCTCAAATCTTGATGGAAATAAGCTCCACCCGAGTCAAATACAAACCTGCAAAACTCAAAAGTGTTCATCAAGGATCGACTCATAAACTGTCTCCAAGGCTTGATCTATGAACCCTCTCTTGACTAATGATTCCCATAGAAGCACAACATCAAGTCCTAGCACCTCCAACCACATGGTGCCATAATAGCTATCCATAATTAAAAGTTTTCCAAAAAATTCAAACCACTCGTCATGAATCCTATCAATGGAATTCTTAAGGACTCTACGACAAGTGTCAAGCAAATACAATTCCTGTAGCTTCAGTAGTTTTCGTTTCCCACACTTGCCTCTTTTGAAGTAAATAACATCAAACTTCTCATTGTCATCTATAGATCCTTCATCAGATAATTCAAGAATCATAGAACCCAATAGTATGGCTTTAGAATCATTGAGACAATAATGAACACATCCATTTAGTGAGTCAATATCATATCTATCTTTAACAAAGAACTCATAAAAAACCCATGTATAGAATCTGATACTCATTTTTATGCCACCATTCCAAATTCTTATACTCAACCAATACAAAATTATCAGCCAGGCTCCAATGGATGCATATAAGTCATTCATATGATTTAAAAGAGGCAAAATCACTACTATAACCTTTAACATTGGGTAACCCCATCATCACATCAAAATATAGTGGGTGAGCTATAGGAGAATGAACATGAAAATATCTGCATCGCTCAATAGCCATTGATGCGAGTGGTTCCAATTCATGTATATAACCATGATTTAGAGTCAATGTCATGTTGCACATCCCTTAAAAATTCATCTCTTCCAATGCAACATCCTCCATGCTTTCTTTATCAAATATTTTACTTTCTTCTCTAACTTCCTCTTCCACTATAAAATTTTCCCGTGCTTCCACCTATTTCTCAATTTCATTTTTCTCAAAAATTACAATAGTTTCCTATTGTTACATTTCAAGAACATCATCATCAACATGCATTGGAACCCCATTAACAATTTGCATTGCATACTCATTTGGACATTGGTATTCTAGATGTCCTCTACCCAAGCATCGTTTACACTCTAAATTCTAGTCATCATAATCATTAGCATTCATTATACCTAGATGTGCCTTTTGTGGCGTTAGTGGTGGTTGATTAATCACATGTTGTTGTACTAAAATCATTTTATCTATTTGTGTCACCATATTGTTCATCATCTTGGCCAAATCCTGCAACTGCTCTTCCAGTGATTTTCTACCATTCGTTGTGTTCTATACACACTATATTTCAACATGACTGTTCGTCTTCCTCAATCCCACAACAACAAAAACAACACGAAAACCCTAATTCTCTATTTCAGCATCACTCAGTAATAACAACAACAACACAACAATTTATAATCACTATAAACCCTAATTCAATCATTCACAAAACAACGTAAACCATAATAACATAAAAATTAGATCTTATGCTTACCAATCGTCCCGTCATTGTAACTGTGCTATGTCAATGAAATTTTTAAACCCGGATTTGCAGAAACGTGGTTCCTAAGCTCTGATACCAAAAGATGATGTGCTTATAACCTTAGACATAGTGATCTCAATAGGCATGGAGCAGATCTCACAAATCGAATGTTCAGACAAAATAAAAATGTTTTTTTTTTATGGCTTTTGTGTTTAGAATACAAGAAATTAAAAGATATGATCGACGTTGATATGGATATAGCGCACCAGATCAACTCGAAATACACTTACTTTCGTTTGATATTACGTATAAACAAGAAGAAGTGGTTTGTTCGCTACAATCTAAAGATTAATAAGAACGGGTGTTCACCATAATCGCAAGGATCGATAAGATGGGATCTCGCCACAATAAAACAATTGATTGATAAGAGAAATAGAGAGAAATTCTCCTTAAGGTTTCAATCACATCCAAAAACTAAAGATTCTATTACATGAAAGGGTATTTATAGTAAAACCCTTTAATAATGCAAAAACTATTAAAAACTAATGAAAATAATAAAGGATAGTTCGATCAAATACATAAGCTGTCAGCCTAAAAAGTAAGATGGTGGCCTATAATTAAAAGATGGCAGCCTATAATTCAAAGATGGCGGCCTGAGTAGCGGCTTACATGCCATGACACTCCTGTATTTATCTGCTTGTCCTTCTGAAGCACCGACACATGTAGTTCATTAAAGTCATAATATATGGATGGAACATCAACCAAATTAGCTTCTCCTGACTCCAAATTGTCTGATAGAACTCGCATGGTAAGATTCTATATTCCTTGAGTTCAGCTTCTAGTGATCGGTCTTGTAACCTAATTAACTTGATTCCCATCACCAACCTTCAATTGTTCAATATTGTACACTGGATATGGGCCCCCGGTGTAACTTGCATGGCCGTTGACGTTCAATGTAAGCTGCCGACTTTGAATGAGTTTGTTCATCCATTCAATTTGCTATGTTTTCCTTTGATTGAACAAGCTTTGATATTCTAGTTTAGTTCGGGTATTCATCTCTGGAATCAGGCTAGACCGATTCTCATCACCTACATTTAGAATTTAGGCATGCCAAATTCTCTAGTCACGTAATTTAAATAAATTGTTTATGTCGAATATTTGCTAGCCAAATTTTAAATTATGAAATCATTTAATTAGATTCTGGTGACAACTATATTTATAACAAGAAAACAAACTTTATAAAAATATTTCTAACTTTTACTCACATGAGTAGATAATCCTTATAAAAACAAAATCATACCATCAGGTATCTCCCATACTTTTCATGATCGTATAGTAAAGCTTTAAAAGATTTAAATTACAAATATAGGCTCCATAACTAGCCCCTTATAGAAAAACAACAGACTTTAAAGATATAAATCCAGTTCTCAAACAAAATAAAATAAAATAAAAATAATTCAATGACCCTCTTCACTTCATCCTCCTCCAAATCCTTCAGAATTAACCATACCTAAGTCAAACATTATCATCATCAAATCATCAACATCATCATCATCAACACCTGGAAAGAAAACAATAAGGAGCCAAAGCCCAATACGACAATAACACAAGCACATGCAAGATGTTACACATGCTTAAATTAATGCAATGTAACAACAACGGGTTATTATCTTCAAATTAAAGCAAAACAAACAACATAAGAGCACTCATACTTCGAAATAGACTTATAGGAATCTGAGGTCCTGAGTAACAATAGCTACTCAGAGGCTTGGTATAAGTAGCTCGGATATTTATATCTCATATATCTAACCGAGAAAGAGAAAATAGCCTCATTAGGGTTTATAGCCGTTATACAACTTTACTTATCTCAGTCTATAACATCAATTAGTTTAACCGGTCCTATAAACGTGAACTAAACCATATTACTGCAAATGTTACATCGATATTATTTACTCCATCAGCTACTTGTTAAGCCACTTATAAATTGCCATTGTATCCTAGCATATTGTTGTATCATGGTAGAGGGTGGCTTAAGTGCTTAATTACCATGCCTAGATTCGGATAACATTGTCGCTTCCCAGACCAGATTCAACGACACAAGCATAAGTAACACTCACTTATTAGGTCGTCTTTAAGTTTTAGTTCATCTATGATGTATGCCTATCCTAAATAACCAACAATCACATCACCGTGTACCTTTCATGGTGCTTGAAATCCAATAAAGGTCAAGGAATAGCTTAGAGGACAACAAATATCTGTTTCATAAAATTAACTCATATAAGTATTTAAATTAATTATCCATTTACATTAAACTTATTTAAAAAAACTATTTGATAAGATACTGAATAATAACCTCACCATGGCTATGAAAATCATCCTGCCAATATATGGATAGTTTTCTATTGTCTATCCAATTTTATTTTCTCTTTGTTTATAGTTTATTCATTATAAAAATCATCATCAAAACATTCATATTCAAAAATACTTATTTTCCAAGCAAGCATACATTTGAAACAACATATTACCCATATTTATCATGGTTTATCCCAATATATCAGTCTAAGCCAATTATTAGCCCTTAAGTCTATTCTAACTTAATCATAGCCAAATTGATTAGATTTAATCATTTGATTCAATTATTATGTCAAGTTGATTAAACTTAATCAATCTAATTTATTTTAGCTCGTTAAAGTTTATTTAGTTAAGTTAAACTTAGATTTATTAACTAAGTTCATTTTATATTTAAGATTCATTTTATGTTTAAATCTATGTTAAATCTAGCTTATTATTAAACTCATTAATTCACTTAAAATCATTCTTAAATTATCATATAACTAATATAGTATATTAACTATCATTTTCCTATTTTATTTTATTTTCATTTTAGACAGATTTTTAAGAAGAATACAGGCAAAAACACAAGTCATGTTTCACCCTTTGCACATGCATATGATAGAAGCATGACCAATATATCAAGCCGTGTTCCCATCATGTTTCATTAATATTTTAAAGTTTAAACGCTCGAAGATTAGAGAGAAGCATGGCAAGATAGGGTAAGCCGTGTTCTTCCCATGCTTCACTAATTTTCTTAAGAGCTCATAGATAAGAGAGAAACACGTTAGGATAGAGCATGCGGTGTTTTAGCTGTGTTATTTTGAGAATGTATATGTAAAAAGAAACAGAGAGAAGCACGATTGGATAAGGTGGTTGTGTTCCAGCTATGTTTCTTCTTTGGCATATAAAAAATAAATAGCACGATTAATATGATTGTTGGTCCCGAAAATAATCAAGAAGGGGGGTTGAATTGATTATTTCAGAAAATTAAAATTTTTTCCTTTTAAAACAATCCCCTTTGATTTTAAGTTAAGAGAACAATATGAACAATTAAATAGCAATAAAATAAACTGTGGAAATATAAATAGAGAAGGGATAAGAAGATCAGGCACATATTTATAGTGGTTCCGCCTTGTGCGCCAGTCCACTCTTCCAGCTCCGAGTCGGGGACCCCGTTATCCTATGGGTTAGTTCCACTATATCCAATCAATTCAAATAAAAGATTGTACAATTCTCTCTGCTCGATTCTCACAGCTATCCTTAAGTTAACAATCAATCTACAAAGTCTAATCCTATAATTAAATTACAATTTGAGAAGGCAACAACATGTTCCTTCTTAAAAATGAAAAATCAAAATTTGCTTTAAGAGTTTAATAGCATTATGCAGCTTAAAAACTTGTAACTTCTATAAAAGCTTCTTCCTTTTTCAAAATAAGAGAGAGAACAGCAAGATGAAGCTTTTTGTTTTTCGTCTTTACGTGAGAGAAAATATCAGAGTATATATTAATAATAATTAATCTCTCTTTCTTCTTCTCTGGGTCGGCAATATATCCACACATTTCAACGTTCGAATCCTTCTGCTGTAAAGTGGATAAGTCTTCCTCAATTTTCTCGGATCAAATCCTCTTATCCTCTTTTGAATTTGAAAAACAATTTCGCTTTAGTTTTTGTTTGATAAACTTCTGATATTATAATGATTTCTTCCCTTTATTCTAGAAATAAAGCTCAACGTTCTGATCTTCTAATCTTCAGGAGAGATAAGCTTTCCAAGATCTTCTCGTAATATTTTATCATATCTATCTTGAATTTTGATTTTTGAAATAGTTGGTGGAAAATAGGAGATAACGTTTGCTGAATTTTCGTGATTCAAAATAATCTGTATGTTTCTGTTTGAATTTATTCTTTTGACGTTGTTCTGATAAATATAGATATTTGAAATATCTGTTGCTGATATCTTGAACTCCATCGTGATCTTCATATGTTATCTATTTGAAGATAACATTTTTCTTCTTCTGATTTCCTCAACGATATCCAAGATAAATAGATAAGCTCGTTCTTGTCTTGAAGTATGTCAGAATAAACAGTTTGTCTTCAAATAATTCTTGTAACTTTAGATTTATCGTTGAAAATATTATTTTTGTTGATGAAGAGAAACTCGAAATTATTTAAATCCCCAAGGATATAATCTGACTTTAGTGGAACAAATAAGTATACTATCCAAATATACTTATTATCGGAGTTAGATCTTTAAAATAATCAACTTCTTCATATAAAAAATTATAGATATTGTTTGAAAAGATGAACAGTAACTAACTTTAACTCAGAATTGCTGTTTAAAGTTCTTGAAAAGGTTCTGTAAAAACTTCTGTGTTTCTGGAAACTTTCTCATGTAAATGTTCTGTGAATAGTTCTGTAAATAGTTCTGCACACTAAGGGATTAGTTAGTTTTTTGACTATTTTGTTATCATCAAAACCTTAAATAGTAGAGAATTAACAAATATGGTTATCCGTGTTTCTCCTGTGCTCTTTGCCTGTTTTAAACTTCGAAAACTTTACTTATTTAATTACCTATTTTACATCACAACTCCACATCTAGCATCTTAAAAGCAACATACAACTTATATCTTTATTTAAACACTTTTAAACATGTATTTTTACTTCATCTAATATCAATTCATGTCATGAATCATCTAATCTATGCATATGTACACTACCTTAGATTCTAACTTACATGCTCATATGTCTATTGTTTACCAACTTTATCATTGTTTTTACTTATATTTAACACTGATTTATCATATACATACAGAAACAACAAATCAAACAAAGTAAGACAACTATATTTATCTTTAGCAAACACAAGTACATTTGATCTTCTCCTTAGTTGATTAAGCTTCTTCATGCTTGTTCTTTCTCTTTATTTTGCTTCCTAACTTTGATTTCCTTTATAATTAAAATTAAGAGTTGGAGATGATTTGAGAGAAAGAAGAGAGAAGAGAAGAAGCAAGAAACGAAAATGAAAGAAAAGGAAGGCAGAGGAAAATAAAAAGAAAAGGAAGGGATAAGATTTTTAAAGATATTTTTAGTACAGGGGTGTTAAGTTTAAATCTCTTTGATAATTATATTAAGTATCAAAACTAATTAGAAATAAATTAAAAATCTATATTATAGAAATTAATAAATTGATTTAGAAATACAATAAAAAAGTTTAGTTTACGAGAAACTAATATATAAATTAAGTTTGTGTTTAAGAACTGATATTTTAAACAAGCAAATGAATTCATAAATTATGGGAATTTAAGAAAATGAAAGTTAAAATAAATTCAGGGTTTAAGAGTTTAACAAACATCTAAATTGAATGTTTAAGAGTTTAGAATTTCAAATTGAAGAAAAGGGGTTCTAATAAGATTGAAAAGATTTATGAAATTTGATTTTTGTTGGAATAAATAGATGAAACAAATAGATAATTTTGAAAAGGATATTCAAAATCTTAAATTCAATTTGATCTCTTTACTAATTTAATTACGTCAATTTATCTAGTCATATATTTAAGTTACTTTACTTAATTTAACTAAATATCTAAGCTAAATTTCTAGATTACATTATAGTTCTAATCCAAAATTAACCATATATAATACTACTCAATTATCCTATTTCTAAGTTAGTTAGATGTAGATTTAGGTATTTCACAAATATTCATAGATCATATTCGTTCAAACATTATAAAAAATAAGATTACTACCTATCATTAAATTATTATAATTAGTTCATTACCATAACAAACACATATTACAAACAAAAAATTCAATTTGATACTTTTCAAGCAATTACATGAGATGCATGCACGTATACTTATTAACGCGTATATGTGTGTGTATATGTTGTTATTTATTTTTACCATTATAATTTTTATTCTTTTTATTTTTGCTATTATTATTCTTATTATTCTTTTTAGATCTCCAACAACATAAGTGCCATACATACATTTACACTATTCAATGTTTACTTTTCATTATTTTTATTAATTTTATTTTTTAAAAATTGATTATTAATTATTATATTATTATATCAAATAAAACAAAAAAGAAAAAAGAATGCACTTAACTAGGCTCAATGTTAGTAGCGAGTTAGTCATGGAGCTCCAGTTGGGTTAGGTAGGAGCCATGATGCTGGAATGACCATATATGGCGGTTAATGACGATAGGGAGGTTGCCGGATGGAGAGAGGAAGCGACGGCAAACACTTCGACGGTGGTGAGTTAAAGAATGTTAAAAAGTGGTGTTCAATGAGGCATTGGACAGCAGTGGTGGCAAGGCTACGACGATGGTGTCCCTGAGCATCCCTAGAGTGATTCAAGCTATCAACCTATAGATTTTGACCTTCCAAATCCTTCTATAGTGATTGGTTCTTTTCAATTTGCCTACAAAATAAGGATTTCGAAGAAAAACTTCAAACCCTAGGTCCAAACACAAGACATGATCTCAAAATTTTGGGTGGATTTTAAGTGGAATTCATACTTGTAAAAGTGTTAGTTAGTCCCATTCTAACTATTAGGGTTTTAACCTAAGCTTAGAAAGTGCCAATTTGTGCAAAAATTGCATCTTGATATTCTAGGGTTCTTATTGCATGAATTTGGGATTTCCATCAAATTTGAGTTTTACTTTTTAATCAAATGTGATATTTACACTTTAAAGAAGGATTGGAAGTCCTTCAGCTTGCCTAAAAAGTAAAAATTCGAATAAAATGTTCATATTTTTCGAAAGTAGAATATTGATATTCCTAAATTTACCTACTCTGATTTAACTTAGCAAAACCCTGCGAAAACTTGCAAATTCGACATTATTATGAATTATTACCTGCCTATTTTACAATTTCACCATTAATTTGGTGTAATTATGAAGCTAAACTTTCTATTTACTGGAGATAGGGATGACGATGATGTCATCACTGATGTTAATGGGCGTGTGCGGATTCTGAGTTGCCACATGTCACCTCCAAGTGAAGAAAATAAAAAACACTTTGTGGGTTCCTCATGATTTGAATCCAAAGCCTCTTGTCATGCATGTGTGTCTTACCATTAGGCTATTAGCCTATGTCTGGTCACTTCATGCACTACGAATTACTTTAAAGCTTAAAGTTTAGGCTTATTTAGATTAAGTAGCCCTGATGAGCTATTTAAATGAATCCTAATCTAGCTATATAATAAAAATATATTATATAAAACCTAAATGATTTTTCTAAGGCTTGTAAAATAAAATTTTCATGTAATTCTTATACCTTAAAATATTCAAATGTGGTGATTTTGCATTTAATACAATATTTTATTTTTATTACATATTAAGAGATATATATATGTATGTATGTATATAAATTCTTAAGCTTTAATAGACAAAAGTGAAGTATCTATAACCCACTACTATGAGGCGGATTACGATCCGACTGCTAATGGTTAGTTGGTACTCTAATATGGTTTTTGTAATAATTTGAGTTAGTTTTTAAAGCTTAATTTTTGAAATAGTTCACATGTAAAACTTATTTATAAAATGAATTACTGAAGGCATAGGCTCTACTTTCACTATAGTAGAATTTTTAAAACGCTTTGGTAAAGCTGCTCCTTTAGTAGTAAAATATAATAATATTAAAGTGCAGGCTCCACCTGTGCCTTCTTTGTTTACTCCATAACAACTAGATAACCAAACTTTCAATCTTTGATTCCTTTAGTTCATGAACAGAATAAATGCTTTTTTTTTTTTTTTTTTTACATCTATGGATCTCTAAAAATCTCATATACCAAACTTCATGCTCCTATTTCATTGTAGATGAAACAATTCATAGAGAAAAGTTCATCGATTTCATCTTTGATGTAGAGAGAAAAACAGAAGTTTATACTTTTCTACATCTCTATACCTCCAGAGATCTCATCAACCAAATTGCATGCTTTGATCTTGCAGGAGATAGAAGAATTCGTGAAGAGAAGATAGTGGCTTTTGTTTTTAGTGTAGAGAGAGAAAGTGTTCCATCAAGAAAAAGGTACGGATAAAGCATACGCCTTCAATGTTAAAATAAATTAGTAGTGGAGGCATGAAACCTACTTGCGCTTTCTTCTTAACAATTTTGCTAGAGGCCTATTTCAATATTAAGTTTTAAAAACTCTTTCCTTCCTTATAAGTTAAAAAGTCTTCAATGTATTTATCTTTTCTATATAATAACTAAAATTTATTATTAGAAAATTTTATTTGAACAACATTTTTGAATCGGTTTCCAATAGTAAAATTTTATTTCTTTATTGATTTGTGTACGTTTAAATAAACTTAAATCTTATACAATCTTAATATCACTTTTATCTATACATTTTCTTGTAGATACGTAATTTGTAATTTAATGTTTATAGTAAATTTTTTTGCGATAAATCATATATTTATTTAAAAAGATGAATCAACTTAAAGTCAGGGTCAAGGGAAAAAACTGCAATTAAAAAAAAGAAAACAAATTATAAAAATTAGAAGTTTTAGAAAAAAATCACATAAATGTGACACCTAAAATTGTGTCTTCAAATCAAGGATTTGATTTGCTAAAAGTTGCAGCACATCTTGCATTTATATTAAAGCCAAAATACAATTCACTTGAGTTACATATGAAAATACAAATAAAAAATAAGTTGTATTATATGTATATACTAGCTAACAATTTAAACTACCATGAGCAAACTTTGCTGTGGAACAACTCCAAACTCCAAACTCCATCAAATTTGTTGAGAATTCCTAACCCAATCCCAAACCATACAAACACACTCTAAGCTCCATCACACGTCAGTTTGACGGTCACAACCATATGTCCACAACATATCAACAAGAACTAAATGAAAAGTTTAATTGAATCTTCAATAATACACCTTGTACAAATAATAGATACATAGAATAAGAAATGTAAAAGAAAAAGCTAATATTGGTGTTTGTTTGCTTCTTCTTTGCATGAAGAACCATAATGCTTGATCAATCTTTGGTTATAGGTTTGATTAAGTACCCAATCGCTATCTTCACCTTCACTTAATAGGATGTAGAGAGAATTCACATGCATCGGTGGAGGTTCGGGCTGAACTTGGGTAAGACCATCCCTTATATCACTAGGAGCAGTTGCAGGCCGCTTCCAATGTGGAGATGGTGGAGTCCAAAGTGCTGTAGTAGAGTTCTTAGCCAGGGGTATCTCGAATGAAGTTGAATATGACGCTGAAGGACTTGGCTAAGGGAACTCTTATTATGCAGGCGAAGGAGGTGCATGAGGAGAAAACTCGTGAAAAGGTGATCATGTTTGCTGGTGCATGCCTAGGATCTTACATCCTACTCTCCTGCAACGACCTTCTTGAGCCGGTTGGAGTGATAGAGAATTATTGTTAATAATAGCTAGAACACTAGGCTGTGGTAATGCTCATGAATTAGCATACCACTTTATCAATATTCAATGCCTCAAAATTGATGTTCGAATGCTCAATGTGCAGTAATTTATTGATGAAGCTAACCTTCATTAAATGGTACACATTAAGATAGAAATAGATTCTACAAGAAAAAAGATAAAAGAGTTGTAAAGACTTAACCAAGGACCTACCATGTAACCTAACATGCCCGTGGTACAATTAATGTACTGCTGAATAATCTTCCATAACATGGCAATTACTTGAGGTTTGTTCCATCAGTTGATAAAAAAATTGCCTTTGGCTGAATGATGGCCTTTTGTGCTCCAACTAAATAGCATGGTAGTGTACCTAATTGGTCTTGATTATGCCACGTAGGTTTAGCTTGTGTAAGTGCCTGTCTATGTCCATAGAATTAGGAAAATTGACTTGCATTATATATAGTTGAAGATCAATTGACAAACTAATTTAGATTTGAACTTTTTATTTCCATGTAACGCATAAATAAGAATGTCATAAACTAAAATGTGCATGCATAATGTAATTTAGAAATTTCATCAAATTGTTAATGTTCGTGCTACGCAAACTTGGATGAATTTTATCAATCACTTAATGTGCATGTTATGTGAACTTAGCAAAATTTGATGTCAAGTGATTTAAAAACACCATTACATTATGCATGTATGCATAATATTCCTCTCCTAAAAATTGCAATATAAACAAAAGTGTCAAAACAAAATTAAGTGAAAAGACACTTACCTTCATCTTGGGTTAGGGTTTGGAGGATTGTAATAAGAGCAACTTTGGTGAGATTTGATGTGAAAAATGCTAAGTTCAATTGATTCGAAGAGTAAAGGTGTTGAGTAGGGTTTTGATTTTAAGAGGAAAAATCCATGCAAAATAAGGAAGAGTGGGATGAGAATTTTGTTTATATCATGATGAAAAACTTGATTTCATTATTAAACTTAGAAATCATGTTAAACATGATTTCAATGTAGACTTGAAATTGTCTTGAAACACTATTTTAATACAAATGAAATCATATTTTTAGATATGGTTTTAAGTTCAGATTTTGTGAGTTTTTTTTTTTTTTTTTAAACTTATGATTTTTAATTTTTCTCCACAATCCCTTAAGGTTGAATAATTATTAAATCATATTTATAATTAAAATAATCAAGTTGTTCTATTATTATTTTGAACTGTCTTACATTTGGATCACGTTGGTTGTTACTGTTATACGTATACAAAACAATTCAATTATATATATAATGGATTAATTAATAATGTACCTGAGTAATTATAGGCCCATGAAAAAAAATATTTACCTAATCCGAAGGAGAATATTATATGTATAATATAGTTTAAAAAAAAATTACACAAAACGAAATTGTGAAAAAAAAATACATGAAGAGTGTTGCTGTTTTGTATTTTGAAAGTGCGATATATAATTTTTTTTTTTTAAAATTATACTAGTATCACATGACCAACATGTTACACTTATGTAAATATTAAATATGTATCGCATGACGGTTATGCAATACACGGTTGACTTATATCGCATATTAGTCATGCGGGATATTTGTTTTCACAAGTTTACTCAAATAGGTCGCTATATCCCTTATTGAAAATGCGATATTGATGTAAATTCTTGTATCTTATTTTCAATATATAATATAACAATAATAGTTTTATAATTTTTTTTAATTTGTATTTAAGTAATTTTTTTTCCAAAAACATGAGACATGTGATTCACCCGATACAAAGCATACAGAATCCGGCGCGGGAATTCCCGCTTCGTCTCCTTTGCCTTCTAAGTTTTAATACACACCGAGACACGGCCATTCAAAACCCTAAGTAAACCTCAGAACCCTAAACCCTTTTCTCCCTCTGTCTCTCTCTGTCACACACACAAACCAGAAGATGAACCCTGAAAGTACAAAGAAATGGAACAATAAGAAGGAAGGATCGAAGAACCAGAATCCGAATCCGAATAAGAATAAGAACAAGCGAGCACGCAAAGAATTCGCACCCTACGGCAATTACAGAAACTACTACGGCTATCGCGTAATCTCTCTCTCTCTCTCCCAAGAATCTCATCTTTCACTTTATTAAAAGCTTCATATTACGATATCTATGCCATTAGATGAGCTGAAGTTGGTTTTTGAAGTTCTGTTTTAGCTTCTTAAAGTAAGGTTGAAGCCGCAAGTTATTTATTGATTGATTATTACTTTAAGCCGTGTCTTGTTAATTTCGGTACTTATGACTCAAGTGAATGATTCGTGTAATTGGTTTTTTGTACCGAGAGAAGAAAATTTGGATTAAATATCTAGTAATTATCATGGAATTTGAGCGCTGTGTTGTCCTTCATGATAGTTGATTAAGAAATGAAATGAGCTTGATTGGAGGAGTTTATACTAAGTACGTTAACCTCATGGCTCAGGTTAGTTGTTATAACTGGAATTTGGTTAGATTCTTATGCTCAGGTGGCTTTTGCAATGACTGAGAGTTTTCTATGAAAGTGATGTGTATTGGATGAAGAATATGTTGAAAGGGACATAATTGAATAAGATTTAATAGTTGTCAATTGAAGGTTTTGGTTCCTAAATGGGGTTATTTTAAAATCAAAGTACGGAAATAGGCTCCGTGGGAAAGAAAATTCGGGGGAGGCATCGTGGAGGCGCTGTCATTGATAGTGCTTTGGATTTTCAAAGTAGGCACCTTCAATTATTTACTCGATGGCACCTTCAACTCCACCCCTGCAATTCACAAAAAAATGTCAGTAATTGTTATCCAAATTTACAATCGAAGAACCAGCAAAATTTTCTATCTAAATTCTCAGTGGGTTTCGTGGAAATATCAGTAATTTTCTCAGAGCCACTAAAACAGGATGAAGGCGGTTCACGACTATCTCGAGGATGTACTTTCTCAAAATTTATTTTCTTACCCTTACATCTCCTCACACCAGCATCACCACAAAACTTACAGCACTTGATGCTTACAGCATCATCCAATTGATCCAGCCTCACACCGCCTGAATCCAAAACAACAGGTTTAGATTCCTGCATACCCACTTCAGTAAAACCTGACCCAACCCCGGCAATTATATTTAATCAACTTATGATTACCAACCCCATCCTTATCATTGTCAGGATGAATCTGGCAGCTATCGTCATCCAGCATTTTGTTTTTGATCTGGCAGCTATCGTCACCCAGCATTTCGTTTTCGATCACACAGGAAGTTGTACCCCGCCAAACCCAAGACCTGAACGGGTGGGGTGTTTTTTGGTTGGGGAGGGGAGGGGGGGGGGGGGGGGGTGGGGTGGCGGGGCGGTGTATGTGTGGGTGTGCAAGGTGCCGTTATACTTCTTCTTCTTCTCTCTGAAGGTACTGTTGTTAACGGCACCTACTTTGAAAATCCAAACGGACCCTATTTCCGTACTTTGATTTCAAAATAACCCCATTTAAGAACCAAAACCGTCAATTGAAAGTGTTGTAATGTGAGCTTTATGGAGTTGGTTTCACAGCTATCTCAAGTGTCCTTTTGATTTATGTGGTTTTATGCTGTTGACTTAAAAGTTATTTGAATCTGCTGTTCTTGATAAGCTTTACGGAAATCTTTCAAGTTTCAACTAGCAGAGTTTTAGGTATTATTGATTTTGAGCAAAGTTATGATTGTATTTGACAATGGTAGTTCATTTTGAATTTAGCACAAATGCAGTTGTAATGTATTCAATGCTTTGTTAAAACTTACTTTGGCAATTGTTTTTGCTGTTAATGCTTTAGTTATGTGGAAAAGGTGAATGCATACAGTTCATTAGTTACTGATATCTTATACTATGTTTGGGAATTTGAGGAATAATTTCTTCCTTTTGATGTTCCAGATAGATCAGGGTTTAGACGAAGATCCCCGTTTAAAAGTTATGAGGAAGGAGTGGTTTGAAGGAAAACAATGTCTTGACATTGGCTGTAATAATGGGTTGATTACAATCCAAATTGGTAAAATATCTTATGCCTATAACCTTGTTTATTTGTAACGCCTCTCTAAAGAGACTAATGGTTTAATCACCTTTCACATGTAAAATGTGTTAGCTATTTTAAGTTACAATATACATGTAGCGATCTTTTCATGTAAATCAGACTTCTTTAGATAGAGACTAAATGCAAATGGTTAATTTGTTTCATGTGATTTGCTATGATGCAGAGTATGAGCTTGATTAACTTGGTTCAAGGAAAGGTTGTTACTATTGCAATATTATCAGCACAAATATGTATATGGAATTTCTCAAGCCCGCTGTTTCTTTCATGATTGCCATTGATGATTTATTATGCCATCAGCTACTTTAAAAAAAAAATGTTGTATAATTAGATCCTTGTTATCTGTGGAAGTTCTTTTATTTCCTTTTCATATTAATAAGTTGAAATGTTTAGAAGGTTTTTGCCTGTCCCTTTTCATGGTAGGCTGCGATGACAGTTTATAGTTTATATCTTTCATGGTAGGAAAAATGCTTTTGTTTGAGTGAACTGCTGCATATGAGATTTATACTTGAAATATTTGGTAGGAAGAATGATAATCTCTAAGCAAAAGGACAATGCAGAACGGAAATACTAAGTCCCCGTGTATCCATCTTTTTTATTTCTTACTGTATACCTTCATCATGGCTTATACTTGTTCTATGCAGTCTTCTATTTTAATGGTTTTTGCTGTCATCGAAGAGTTGGACTTAGTGCATGTGATCTTAATGCGAAATATATATACAAGGTCTTAATTTTTACTGACACAAACTGTTTGGTACTGTGCAGCTAAAAAATTTCGTTGCCAAAGCATACTTGGAATTGACATTGACTCTAGTAAGCCTTTTTCCTCTTAATTGCTAATAGTGATATGTTAGATAAAGTTTGCTGTTTGTGATCCCAAATTGTCAGATGGTTTATAGGCTAAGTGCATGGACCTATGAGGTGACACAGATATAGACAGGACATGGCAGTTAGGGGAAAAATGATATGGATGCTGCTAGAACATGTTGATAAAAGGATAATAAATGAACTACACATTTACAAAAATTTAGTCTTTTGAATCAGAAATATTGCATATCTTCTTTGAGGAAATACTTTCATTTCTGATTAATCATGAGGGAAAATTTGAAAATTTTAAACATAGTATCCTATGAGATTAAGGTATCTTTTGCAAATCCTATGCTGTCCATGTTTCATGTACCCAGAGCCTATTCTGAGTTTAGGATTGAGCAAAAGAAGAATTAAGGTTGATTCTGTCGTTCCTTTTTTTTTTTTTTAATTATATATTTTACTTATAAATGAAGGAACGGTGGAGAATATTTGATTAAGCTTTTAAAAAAAAATTGGTCTGAACTACATCTTTTGTCCTACAAGAATCCTTGTAGGCTGTCATCCTCCCTCTTGCAGGCAAATGGCTAGCAAGTTTCTGGGGTGTTAAAGTTCAGTAGCAGCTGGCTAGATTTTGATAGAGCAGCTTTCTTATTTTGCTTCACGTTAAGAACATAAAGGAAAGAAACTAACCGATCAACATTCTTATTTATTTATTATTTTTTTGTCTTCTATACTTTATAGATAATGTATAAAGCATGAGTTTGGCCTTACAGAGGTGAACTAATTCTTCTTTGCTTTCTTAGATAGAATTGAAGACGCGTACTGGCATCTCAGGAAGTTTGTGAAAAAGGAAAGTTCTGACAAGGGGAATTCAAAATCTTCAGAGTTGAGGGTTGAGGAGGGATCAAATGATGCAGAACAATCAATCAATAACTCTTTAGATGGAGAGGCAAGGGAAGCTACGGAGCATCAGTTTCCTGAGAGGAGAGATCTTACTGACATTGTCTCCTTTAAGAAGGAGAATTTTGTTCAGAATAAGAACCCAATAGCTGAATCCTTTGATACCATTCTTTGGTAAGTGATATTTATTGGTGTTATCTATTTTGTTCCTTCCTTCCAGTCACATATTTTTCGTTATTTTCAATCATAAAATGTTAATAAGTTAATGATTACCTGGATTGTGTGTGTTTTCCCCCTCCCCATTTCTCAGTGACAATGGATCAACTGAGAGCCAGTGCAATTGTCTTTTATATGGTTTTTCTGAAAATGGGAATCTGTTCAAATATTAGGGAGATTACACATTGCATAAGTATGGATATGGTACTCATGTGCTTCAAACTCAAATGAAAACCTAAGTATCTTAGATCTATGTATCAATAGTATTATCTGATGGTCTCACAGATCAAGTTGAGAGCAATAAGAGATAATATCATTATTGAAAGAGCAGTGTCCTAATTCCAATAAGTCGATCCCTGCACATTACAGTGGATGCTTTTTATTCTTTATGAGACAATGCCTTGTTTGTACTAAGTAGGAAACTTCCACTTTTTCTTGTTAGTTTTAGTTATTACTGAATTATTCCCAGTTGCATTACCATCAGTTTTTAGTGATGGGTATCAATGCAATGGGATTTATTGCCTTTAAATTTACAAAATAACTTGAATGCATCTTTTCTCGTTATGAGAAGGCAATGTGATTTCAAAGTCTCTTCCCTCTAATACTTTGGAACGTTCAACTCACCTGTCTGGCATGCTGTTATGAGGTCTATTTACCAGAGTGGGATCAGTTCTGTCTGAAAGAACACGTGTATTTGTCCAATGAATGCGTATTGCAGTTAATCATCTAAAAGAGAATATCTCATACAATTTTTTAAAGGAGGAATTGAGCAAGGTACAAGTCAATGCTCTTAAAAGTGCAATACTGAGCATAGGGAGGTCTTCTGAGATATTGTATTTTTCCCTCTTTAAATTTTTTTGTAGGTAGCATGATAGGAGCTTGTGCTCTGTTTGAAGTGGAAAAGGGAGAAGGCAAACTACTACTTACTATCAATGAGTAAAATGTAATTTTTCCAGCACAACCTAAAAGATGCCGGATTGTCTCAAATAACAAGCAACTTCCATTGAATCAATATCTGTTATAAAAGGAAAATAACAATGAAATAAACAACTTGACATTAATGTTTGAAGACCTTATGCTGAATATAAATTTATCTATCTGTAGTTTACCCTTTTCTTAAATGAGATAGGAGACAATTAACAATTCCATCTGTTTTTGGGAGAAAAGTAGGAACCATATCTTTTGATTTTTCTTATGTCTGCATTATCATGCTTACTTTTGCGGCATCATGGCTTATAATGGCTCAATTATGATTTTAGCTTGAGTGTTACGAAGTGGATTCATCTAAAGGGGGATAATGGCCTAATCAACTTGTTTTCGAAGGTTTGGCGCCTTCTACATTCGGTATGTTTCATGTTTTCCATAAATTCTTAAGTATTTCTTTGGAGGAAGCATTGGTTAGTTTTTGTACAGGTGATGCAGAAATTGTGTTGAAATGATGCATATGCAATTTAATTTCTATGTTTGACATTGATGGTCCTTTTGATTCACGGCATATGTTTGCATATATATTATGCTTGAGTTTATATAAATGTCACATTGGATGATGAGGTCATGCATCTTTTTTTCTCCTTTCATTCTTATTCTAACTTATCGATAAAATTTCATATAAAATTAGAAGCATCTATATCACAACTTCTGCCATATCAAGGGAAGAAGAGTGGGTGAGCCAATTAGTAATTGTGTGCTTGGGCGTGGACACATGGGTTCCATTTGCTTCTACTTCTTTCATATCCATACTTACCTTATTTGTATGGAGAAATTGGACCGATGGCAATGCTGCAGCAATTAGAAATATGATTATTCTGTATTTTACCTTGTTTAAGATTGAAGGATGCCTGTCATGGCTATCACAGGATAACTTGTGCATGACAAAGATAACATAGAAAAAGGCTCCATATTTGTCTATAGGAAATGCTAACACACAGCTTCTGTACATGCCCAGTTTCTGGACGATGAGCACATGTGCTGATGAATTGCATCCCCATTAATTGCAGGGTGGCATATTTGTGCTGGAACCTCAACCTTGGCGTTCATATGAAAAGAATCGCCTTGTCTCTGAGGTAATTAAATTTCATTTTCTTTCTTAACTGGGCTTTTAGTAATATATGTATATTATATATATGTATATATGTATATTTTTTAAGCCAGCAGCTTTGAGTAATTCTATCCGACTAGTTTTATCATGTACTGCAGGACTTGAGATCTTTTTGCATTTAACTGTTAGGGATGATTAAAATGGTTCACTTTTTTAATCATTATTCTTCTCCTACTTAAAGTTGATCCAGTATGGCCACGCGTCATTGTTTTCTTGTTACTTTTGCCTGGATGTATTTCCTTTCTAGGTAAGGCCAACCTTTTTTGGGGTAAGGTTACCTGAAAGTGTTTTTGGTTAAACAAATTGTTTTTCATATCATTCGGTGTCTCAAAGTGAAGCTATTTCAAATATCTTTATTCTTGTTTATGGATTTCATGGATGCTGATGTTACTATGTTTTATACATTTCTTTTTCCTGATCTCCAGACTAGTTATGTTGGGGGTATGTCTGGCATGTTTTTTTACTCTGAGCTGATGCTTTCCAAGGTGCTGGCTTATCAATCCCCACCATGTTTCTGCTTTGAGGCTTTGAAAAATTTTCAAATATGGATGGATTTTGATACGAACCTGGAAGATTATATTGATCATATTGAATATGATAAAAGGCACACTTCAGAGCAAAAATGTGTCTTAAACGCAAAGACCCAATGAGTCTCTTCTCATTTATATCATTATATATACTCCTATTTTACTATTTATGTGCTCCCTGGCTGTATCTTATTGGATGTGACTCCTACTATTGAATCAACATACAAAACTAATACTAACTACACAAATGCTAGCTTAGACGATTGCTGGACAGATTTTGTCCTATTTTGATTTATTCATCCTTCAATAATATCATCATTTGACGTGTGTTCAAATTCTGCCACAAGACGACAAAAAAGAAAAACCATCATGAGAGATTACTTTCCTCAAGTCGTTTGAGTTAATTATTAAGAATTCTTCAAGAATATGATAAAAACATCCTTTAGTTGGATTTGCATACATTAATTAAATTTTATGTAGTCGGTGTTTGATAATACACTCGATGATTTTCCATTTTGTTGTGCAGTCAACAGCGGAGAATTACAGTAATATCTTGTTCCCTCCAGAGTACTTTCAGGAAATCCTTCTGGATAAGGTAATTGGAATTTGGGGTAGTGTGGGGAAAGTTGGTTTCTGATATAACTTTTGCTCTTTCAGATACCTGATGCTTAGGATTTTTTCATCGCAGATTGGCTTTAGAAAAGTTGAGGACCTAACCTCTAGTTTGACAGGTAGCAAAACAGGATTTAATAGACCGATTTTGGCATTCTACAAATGAATACAGAGGAATTCCGTTGTTGATTCGATACACCTCAAATTCAGTTTCTCGTGATGAATTCATCAGCATTCTACTGACTCAGCTAACATGTTGAACGCATCAGAATTGTCTCAAACATATGTTTTCGACATCTTAGTTTTTTGTAAATCTGCTTAAGATGTATGTAAGGTTAAGGTCGGTGGATACAGGGATATGTATTTTTTTTGTTGGAAAATGAAAGAGATGCATATGGTCTATGGAAGTGAAAATAGTTCCATATCAGATCAATACAACGTTTTGGCTTTCTTATGCGGCGGTTTCTTCGGTTGTATTATCACATAAAGGGACAGCAGCTTCATCCAAATTTTGCATGCTAGATTTATTCGAGTCGTGGATTTGTATAACAAATTTCGTATGTTTGTATAAATATTTATCTTGGCATTTCCATTTCAGCATTTGGTTAAATAATAGACTGGTAGATGTTGCTTGAAACGGAAAAAAAAATTTGCTGTCTCCATCATGCTGTTTTCATTGTGTTCCTACCAATAAATATTTGACACGAGTTAAATAAATTTAGAAAATATATAAATTTCTAAAATAAAGAAGGTACTTTTTAACATGTGCAAGATGTTTATTGATAGGGATATAATAGAGATATGATGATGGGGACAACAAAAACATTTTTGCTTCAAACTTTACCTTTTCTTAATTTTGTTTAATGTTATGCTCGAACCAACTTAAATCATTTTTATAATTTATGAATTTTTCCTACTATTCATGGCTAGACTTTCCAAATCTAGAAAGCAAAAAGGATGTTTCCTTTTGTTCCTTTTGTATCCTTTGGTCTTGTGTAGACACTTCACCAAAGTAATGGGAGGCGATAGGATTTTTATGTAAGGCTTGCGGAGTTGTGTCATCCCCTCTTCCATATGTGAGCCTGTATCTTTTGCCCATGGTTGTACCTTCTGAGGTGTTAGATGAGTGGGAATA
This sequence comes from Combretum micranthum, assembly GCA_024138025.1. Classification (NCBI taxonomy): domain Eukaryota; kingdom Viridiplantae; phylum Streptophyta; class Magnoliopsida; order Myrtales; family Combretaceae; genus Combretum; species Combretum micranthum. The sequence goes on along the minus strand of JAMXBD010000452.1, from coordinate 115,758 downwards.
GTACTAAAAGGATACTTAGGGTATGGAGTAACAAACAAACTGGATTTGAACCTCAAGCTTCCTATAATATCCTTAGAATAATTGCTTCTAAATGATAAGATGTGATATGTAGACTCATATGTGGAAGCGGGTGGCGATGCTGCTCAATCAATCATTGTGGAGGTGCTAAAGCGTCCATCTCGAACTCTACTTGACTGTGTGGCCTAACGACATGGTGGATCCATTTGCAATCCTTGGGTCATCTCAATAGGCTTCTATGGCTACATGTGCTCCTCATGTGCCTCTTCTTATTAGCTAAATTGCTAATTTGAAAATTGTTTAGGGAAGAGCTCACTTACAGCATGTATGCTTTAAAAACGCTCTCCACATGGGATTGAAGGTCTAGAGCATTGACGTCAGGATTCTTCCATACACGATTGAGGAAATATTGGGTTGAGTTTTGAGTTAAATTAAGAATGGTTCTAGCCTACCATTGCGTTAACACGTGAATGAGGGCCTTCAAAGCTAATGATCGGAAAAAAGTCCCTTTAGTTTTTTCTTGTACACATATAACCTCCAGTTATAGCATTTATGTCTTTTAACACAATATGTTGCTTTTGGGGTCAAACTTGATTCATTGACATGAAAGTTACAATGATGCTTTAGATGGAAGGACTTCACATGGTGAATCAAATTGGCCTTCGAGTCAAACATGATGCCCTTATTTAGATCCTTTGCTTGTGGATATGTTACTGCATATTATGTTTAGACTTTGCTCAAAGTTGATGTATCTGTTACTCCTACCAATATTAAAAAATGGAATTTCATTATTAACACCCATGTCAGTCACTTCCCATTGAACTTGAAGGATGTTGTGTGGGCAAATCGCTTGCGACATTCTCTTGCATCTTCTAACTCTCTTTAGAACTATCATCATCTCGACTGCCACTCTACTCATCTTCTATTAGATCCCTGTCTTGATCAACATAATAATGACATACTAATGATTATTTACAACTCTAGGATTGAGAAGTAGGTCATCTCTTATTGGACTTTATCTTTGTAATATGATATTGACTAGTGCATGTGCATAGGCTGTATTCTTCATATTGCATTGACAAATAGCACATCATGCCTTGCCTTTGTGGATTTACAGGACGGATGTCTTTGCTTCAATATGCGGTGCATGATGCGCTTGGACGCTTACATTAATTCCCAAAAAAGGATAGCTTGATTAGTGTGCTCATGTATTAAGATAAAGCTTAATTCCTTAGCTTGTGTAGTAATATCCTCATCTCCTTCATCTTTCACGATAGGCAAAGACAAAAATGTAAGAGATGTTTTGAAAGGTAGTGTTTGAAAATTTGTGTAATAGTGCAAGTGAAATACCTTAAATCTTAACCTAAATTAGAAATATAAGATAGATAGTTTAAATGGGTCCAATAAATAAATAATAGAAAATAAATAGATAATTTGATGTAAATAAGTTAGTAAATAGATTTGAGTTGAGATTGAGATTTGAAATATTTTACAAGATCATCTATTTTTAATAACTATTCTTAATAATCAAACTATTTAATTTTAACCCAATTCTTTATTTTAAACTCATTTTATTCCAAATTCAAATTCCTAAATCCCAAAAAAAATATTTTAAATGTTTTGAAAACTCTTAAACCCTTAAAATTTAGTTATCTTTCATTTTGTAAAATCTTATTAATTTTTGAAATCAATTACTTGCTTTAAAATTCAGTTTTAGACGAAAATCCAATTTAAATATCAGTTTCTTGTAAACTAAAATTCTAAAGTGTGTTTCTAAATCAAGTTAGTAATTTTTATAATATATATTCTCAAATTATTTTCAAATTAGTTTTGATACTAAAGATAATTATCAAAAGGTTTAAACTTAATACCCTTACTCTAAAATATCCTAATTTTTATCCTTGTCCTTTCTTTTCTATTTTCTTTCCCTGCTTTCTCTTTCTTTCTTTTTCTTTCTCTCTCTCTCTTTTCTTCTTCACCATTCCCGTCTCTCTCTTTCTCTCTTTTCTTTCTCTTTTGTTCCTCTTCCTTTCTCTCTTTCATCTCTCAAATTCTTCTCGCTAAATCTCAAATTCAAGAAGGAATAAAAGAGAAATCAAGTAGAAGATGAGATAGGAAAGGATAAACCAAGCGAGAACAAAAAGAAGAAGAGGATCAAGTTGTTTGAGTTGCCTAAAAACTAAGTATATTTGTTTTATATTGTTTTGATTCTTGTTTTTGTTTATACATGATGAATTGATGTTAGGTATAAGTAGAGTTTGTAATAAAATTAGCAAATGAATGAGTTGAAGAAGTTATGAAAGTTCAAATGTAACTATGAAGTTATGAAAGTTGTTAGATGTTGGGGATGTGGAGTTTCTATGTATTTGGTGTTGTTAAGTGAGTATGTTGAGTTGTATGTTGCTTTTATTGTGTTTTAGTTGATGTAAGATACTAAGATATGTAAAAATTGATAAAATAGAATTTGAAAAACATGGGATTTCGTAACCCCTTCAAATCTGTCAATCACGGGCGTGATTATGACCTTTCAAGGCTTGGATTGGATGATTTTTGGAAGTCAAGGCCGTGATTCCGCCTTTACTGGCCTTTGACCTCGACATTTTTAAAAATCACGCCTTTGATCTTGGTGTTTTCAAAAATCACAGCTGTGACTCTACCATTACTAGCCTCTAGTCACCGTATTTTAATCATAAATTTTTCATACGAACTCAGATTGAGGTGATTCAAAAGGCTATGGAAAGCTTAAAAAGAGATCTACAACTTTCATGTTTTAAGATTTTACAAATTCAAAAATTATCAAGGCCAAAAATTTTATTCTTTCCAGTTGCTACGTTTTTCAAATAAAGTTAAAAACTTATGTGTACTTGTTAAATGTGTTTATTCAAGTATAAAGTGAACTTAGCTAATAAATCTAGGTTCAATTTGACTAAATGAGCTTGAATGAATTAAAATAAATAAGAGGGATTAAGTTTAATAAACTTTTCTAAGATTAAGTTAATATAGACTTAAGTTAACATGAACCTTAGATATAAAATGAACTTAGTTAATCATTGTTAGTCCAACTTGACTAAATAGATTTTAATAAGCTAAAATGGATTAGATTGATTAAGTTTAATTATTTTAGCATAGTAATTGATTAAATGATTGAGTATAATCAATCTTGGCTAAGTTAAGTTAAAATGGGTTTAATAGCTTATAATTGACTTAGAATAATAAGTTAGGATAAACCATGAATTATATGGGGAATATGTTGTTTCAAATGTTGATGCTTTTATAATAAGAGATTATAAACAAAGTGAAAAGAAATACTTTGACAGATAAAGGAGAACTATCCGTATTTTGGTAGAGCGATCTTTGCAGCTATAGCGTGTGTCATACCCCGCCCCCCACTACCGAGGGTCTGGGCGTGTGATGCCAGGGCAGACAACTACCAGAGGCCCTTAGTGATAATCACTGACACCGCCCTTAAGCGACTCCAACCAACGCATGCCCGTCGGGTATCACTGGCACTATAAGTATTGTTACCCTCAGGTGAGTTGACCCCCTATCTGTAGCTTGTAGAGATCGAACCCAAGACTCGAGGCTTTTACCTGCCCCAAAAGCAGTAACTCTCACCAATTGAGGGTGGTGTTGGCCATTATCACTAGGGGGCCTATGGCAATTGTCTGCCCTGGCATCACATGCTTAGAACCTCGGTAGCGGGGGTGGGGTGTGGCATAAAAAAGGGGTAATACTCCTCAAATATAGATAGTAGAATTCTAATCATAGAGGCGTCTTTTCGGTATAATGGCTCGGAGTTTGTCAAAACTCCAAAGTTAAGCGTGTTCTGCGCAGAATAATCCCAAGATGGGTGACCCCCTAGGAAGCGCTGGCACCAAAAGGAAAAAACCGTGCTACGTTTGGCTAAAGCGGACAATACCTCATTGGATAGAGTTCCGAGTCGTTACACAGTGCCTCTGGTGTCTTGATTTTGCTTGAGGGTGTGCTGGGAGGGCTAGCGTACTTGACATCATGATCCCCACCTAGGGTGGCCTAAGGGCCTAGGTCCACCCGCTTCGCTGCGGTGGAGCCGGAGGTAGCAGGTCGTGATAAATGATATCAGAGTAGTGGTTGTGGACCTATGTAACCGAACTAATGGGGACGTCGGTTCTATAAGTGGGGAAGTATGTAATACCCCTCAAATATAGATGGTGGAACTTTAATCATAGAGGGGTTTTTGCGGTGTAATGACTTGGAGTTTGTCAGAACTCTAAAGTTAAGCGTGCTTTGGGCAGAGGAATCTCATGATGGGTGACTCCTGGGAAACGCTGGCACCAAAAGGATAAAACCGTGCGGCGTTTGGCTAAAGCGGACAATACCTCAGTGGGTAAAGTTCCGAGTTATTACATAGTACCTCTAGTGTTCTGGTTATGCTTGAGGGTGTGCTGGGAGGGCTAGTGTACTTGGCATCACGATTTTTGCTTAGGGTGGCCTAAGGGCCTAGGAGCGCCTCTTTTGTTGCGGTGGAGCTTGGGTGGCAGGTCGTGATAGCGAGGTTCCTATTTAGTATCTGATCAAATATGGTCTTAATAGAATGAGTTTGATATAAATGAATAATTAGTCTAGTTTCTTATATGAGTTTAATTCTTGAATTTACAGATATGAATACTTGATCTATCTTTTGAGTTGGCTTCTAATTTCCTTTCTGAGCCTGTTTGGATTTCAAACATATAAGGTATGCAATAACTTGTATGGTGACTGCTAGGATAGTCATCCTAAAAATGAATTAAAACTTAAACTTAACTTAATAATTGATGAGTGATGGTTGTGCGTGTGCTGTCAAGTCTGGTCCGTAAAGCGGTAACTTTGTCCTAGTGGACACGGTAATTTAGGCGCTTAGGCCACCCATTATGATGCAATGACTTCCAATAAGTGGCTCAGCGGGTAGCCGATGGGGCAAACAATATCGGTATAACGTCTACTTAAGCTTGAGAAGAAGTAATATGATATGGTTCATGCTATATGGGGACGACTATACTGGATGATGTTATTGACTGAGATGAGTAGAGAGTATGTAACTGTTGTGAGCCCTAAATGAGACTATTTTCTCTTTCTTGGTTGGATATCGGAGATATAAGTATCTGGACAGTTTATATCAACCTCCTTAGTAGCTGCAATTACTCAGGACCCCTAAATTCGTCTTGGGGTAGTCACCTATGGGGGCTATTGGCATGCTCCCCCATTGTTGAGGTGGTGGGCTAGGGATGGAAAATCGTTTCCTGGATCGTTTCATAGTCTGAGTGCTCTAATGTTGATTTGTTTAGTTTAAAGAAAATATAATAACTTATTGGTTGATGTATTGCATTTAGTTAAGCTCGTGTGTCACTCCGTGTGCGCTTGTGTTACCTTGTATCGAGTTTCGGCTTATTATTGTTGTTGTTGTTCCTTTTCTAGGTAATTTGATGATGATGAGATGTTGATGATTGGATGATGATGAGGTTGAGTTGATGAAGATGTTGTTGTTGATGTTGGTGTTGATATTGATTATGGTGTTGTTGAGGGATGATGATGATGCTTGGCTCGGGCTTCGGACGGTGTTGGCTAAGTAAAATGAGTTTAGGTTTGTTTTGTTAAAGCGCTGGATTTATATTTTAAGTTTATAATATTCTTTTAAGGGCTTAGTTGAGAAGCCCATATGTTTGTAATATCTTTAAAAGTTTTGTTTTTGGGAAAAATGATATACTCTTGAAAGTAGATTATAATTATGCTTTTGTAAAGTCTATTTTAAAAAGTTTAAATTTAGTTGTTTTAAGAATCCAATTGAACGATTTCATAATTTAAAATCGGTTAGCAAATGTTCGAAATAAACATATAATTCTAGGAAGCCTAAGCGTGTAATATAAAATATTATACATGACAGTAATACCTTAATTTAATCTAGTGCGTTACAACAAGTGAGAGTTAAAGAGTGAAAGAGGGATTCAAGTGTGAGTGAAAATGAGCAATCAGTTCGTGGTGTCACTATAAAACCGATAAAGGCACATGCTACCTTCTTTAAAATTTTTTAGTTCGCGAGTGTATACGCCTTCTCCAAAATTTTTTAGTACTCCCCAAGAAGCATGGTGTACATGCGCCTTTTTTGATAAGCCAAGATGGAATTGCCAACTGTGCCTTCTGTATATCACTTGCACAAAAGGTACATTGTTTTAGTGTAATATTTTGTTCAGGTCAAAGGTACATGTTTGACACTTATATTTGGAATATCTATAAAAACATACCGTATTTTAAAAGTTATTATTCTTTTAAATACATTATTTCTGTACCATCCCGTTAACTTAATTTATGGCAAGGCGTGATACAATTCATCAACGGAACACATGGACCCGTATAATCTGGCATCAACTCGAGAGGATACCTGACGAATCATACTTGTTTTGACTGATTAACTTAATGGCAACTTAATGGGTTGCATTCAAGTTGATCCTTTTAGACCTGCCACCTATCTAACATGATATGATCCATAATCGAATCGAAGTTGCCCGCGTTGACCAATAATTCCAAGGATTGACTGATCTTACTGGATTTTGGAACTAGAATATAATGGAATAGTACATTCATATTAAATCAAACATCTCTCTTTACTGTTGTAACCCTGAAAACATGGAATAGGATATGTTAAACGTATAAAATGATTTTGGCCAATATATAACGATGTTATATGGGATATCTAGATTGCTTGCTTTACTATATGCCCTTTAAGAGGAGATAAAGGAACAAAATTCCCATTTTCATGTCTACTGATTAAATTTGAAAATTTTGTTTGAGGATATGCGCAACATTTGCACTGGCAAGAGAATTGTAGGGGTTTCAATCAGAAATTTGAGAAGATCATCTTGTTTCTAGACGGCCGAATGTAAACGAACGAAGGAACCCCAGTCAGGAATCTTGGAACCAGGAAATGTACTACGTTTTGATAAATACCGGCTTCGAAATGACTCATGGTTCATCAAGAGAGACTCAAGCTATTGATCGGGTTGAACTATCTAGTTGCTTACTCTTATAAATATGCATGGATTTTAGAAAGAGAGAAGAGAGAGAAGTGACACCAAAGGGGAATATATGCACAATGGGCAGCTCGCAAGTCTGGCTCACCTAAAAAATTGCCAAAACAGGGTCACATATTGTCAACCACCTCTATCAATCTTTGTGTAGGAGGAAACTAAAGCTTTCTCAAAAAAATCTTCATTTCCATCCACGTGGAATCAGAGATCTCAACTTATCATCAAGCATCCATTAGTTTTTCCAAATCAAATTTTCAAGGACCACTCCTGCATAGATTAAAGCAAAAACAAAATAAACACAAATACGTGTATAAACTTAATTACAATCAGCAGAAAGGTGCATATGCCTTTAGATAGCAGTAGTCTTCCACCTCTATGAACCTAAACTGCTATTGATTACTGAGCAGGATCAAACTAGTTATCGATATTATTATTCAAAGATACAATTTACTGGAAAGAAAGAAAACTGGGACTTTCAAATATAGCAAGTACTTAGAGAGAGACTGAAAAAACGAGATAATGCACGGATACAGTATGACCATGTCAAAGTAATGAATTGATAATGACTGGACCATTACTTGGGTAAGAGCTATTGAACAAGGAAAATAAAGTACATCACATTCACCTTGTGCTAGACCATAGCTTACAGTATTGCAATGAGCACAGTATGGCATTTTTGAAAGAAAAGGAAGCGAACCTTGGGTAGTTTGCATTCCAAAGCCAATAAGTTTTCAGTCACATTGAAAGCAAGAGACCAGCAGAGATCTATAACGGAATGATTTGATCCTCCAATATAACAACATAATTGCCGCTTTCGTGGAAGGAGATCTTCGCTAGGTATGGCAAAAATATAATCAGGAGATCCCATTTTTCATACTCGATATGCTGAAAAGTTGATGTCCATGCATTTTTAGTCATGTCAACGCATAAGAGAATCTTCTCTTCTAATTATGCAGCTACAAAAAAAGAAGGAAAAGAAGATGATACTGTTAAGTATAAACATAAAACCAACCCACATCTACAAGCTTTTAGGTAAAGCTTACATAGTATAAGGGTAGAGGTCAAGGCTGTGAATCTCTCTGTTTGCCTAGCTAATTAAGTCAGATAGATTTTAGTTAAATTCCCAGCCCAAAAATATGTAAGTAAATCAACAAGATATTGGAGCAAGAGGTTCTGAATTTGAACCCTAGCCATTTGGATTGATGTTAATGTTTTTATATTTTATAATAACACTTCCTTTCACTTATGGAATAACGAATTTTAATTAACCCCAAAAGTGGCGACTTGCAAATGAGAATCAAACACCAACATATGGATTCAAACTTTTGGTTTACTCCTTTAATACAATGTTGAATTCAGTTGCATAATTATCTAATTTAAAAGCTTGCTACCATGTTGAATTTAGCTCCATATACATCTAATATAAAAGTTTAAAGTTCATATCTTAGTTGGTTGTGGAGCTAAACTTAATAGATACATCTAACTTCATTCATAAATATTATATTTGTATTGGAACATCCCTTTCCAGGCACACACTTCTATGAAAGAAAATATTCCTCATTAAAAAATTTTGACTTTGGCATAAGAGAATAACAACTTTTAGTGGTAAATTATAGAAAAAAATGTACACGATAAGGACAACAGATACGGTGGCATAGGTATACAGGTGAAACAAAATGAGGCACATGCATCTTACAATAACAATCACTTTGAAGAAGACGTCCACTGAAATGATGACCTCCAGTTCCTATTAATTTGACCAGTCCTGCTACCATGTCCATCACCAGGGTTTGCCAAATCAGTGGGCAGCTGTGGTTTTGATGTGTTTCTCTTTGAGATGTCAGCAACACCATATGAGGTTGATGGCATGTTGACATTTCTTAGCATCTATAGAAGTCAAGAGTTCATATATTATCAATCTGTAATAAATTATTAACTATAGAAGCACTTTTACATGGAAAACAAAACTAGAAGAGTATTCATGGAAATATCATCTACCATAAAAGAGTTCATGTATTAGAATTAATTTCTCAGTTAAAATAACCTTTTGCGGACATTTTCATCCTACACCCTACAATCAGGTTCTAATCAAATGAAGATGTTTGTTGGGCATTGAAACTCCATCAAGTATAGAATTGTTCATTTCGTAAACTCAGTAAAAGTAATTTTTTGTTGACAATTTTATCCTATATCTACATTTTTTCCTTCAGAACTCTGGTTTTTGTCAAATGGAGATGCAAGGTGCATGTTTTCACCATGAAGATCAGAAATATTCACCAATCTTGTATGCTCCTGACCTCAGGTGAACGTGAATCAACAGCAACTTCTGCCATTCCCAATCATGAAATGTAGTGACTTCTAGCGAGGGGAAAAAAAATAACATAAAAGTAGAAATACATTCAGAGAAATCCAATGATACTCTTTCTCATCAACCATCCTTCAAATTCACCCGCAAAAGTTTCATCTCTCTCTCTCTCTCACACACACACACAGAGAAAAAGAGATAAAAGTATTTGATTCAGTTCTTATAACTTCAAGCCAAATCAGTAATTTCTTTCAGTCAGTGTATCAGAATTGAGCCAGATGCTCCAGAAAGGTCACATAAGATGGAAGTTTATCGTTTGATTCAACAGTTCTCCAAGGATCTCTTTCCAAGCATGACAATGTCAGAATTTTCTCTTTGTAGCAAATAATATAATTTAAAGAATAACTTTTTAAGAGGCAATTGAATCTAATAGCAGCTAAAATGTTTTCATTTGGCCATAGAAAATACAGCCCAGAAGGGTAGAAGGAGTGAAACTGTGACCTGATATAAATTACATGATGAAAATGAATTAACGTAAGTTTCTTTTGACATATCATCAGTGGCTTCTCATCTCTGGAGAACCAAAAACTTGTATTGTCAACATCATTTATTAGGTCACAGAAAAGCAGTAACTTATATTATGGTGAAGACAAACCCAATAGAACATGCATTCTCCAATAATAACAAATTTGCACCAAATTTTGATCACTGGTAATCTGGTAATTGAAATCAATTGTTCCACATAACGTTGCACAGGTAAAATTTTCTGCATTGTGGTGAGTATAGTGAGGTTAACCTTGGAGCTTAATATTCGTTGCCATTGCATGACTGCTGCTCCCTCCAGGATTGGGCTGGATAAATGCAGAACCATAGCAAAATTTAAAAAAAGAAAACAAAAGAAGAGAAGCAATCAAGTATGATTTGTAGAGACTATTGAAATAATCAATGCAATGCAGGAGCTGTAATCACCATAAATGACTAAAAAGACATATAGATAAGTAGGTTTTTTATAAAATTCTAAAAACAATTAACATGTGGACATTATGAATTCAATTCTGAATTTTAATTTCATAATTAATAGGTTTTTTACCCAATATTTAAAACATTAATTTTATTATTTATATATTTGTTCTTCCCAGTGGAAAATTAATTATTAAAAAGATTTTATAGACCATACTTACAGATGATACAGGGTGAGTTGAACTCTTTTGTGCTTGCTGGTACTTTAAGATAGTCCAATCAAACAAAATCCCATTTATACCCTATAATGAAGATTGAAATCAAGGAGTAATGAGGGACAAAGCATCAAATGGCATTGCAAAAATGCGGAGATTACAGTATAAGGGTAAGAAAAGTCCAAAAAAAAAAAAAAGGTTAAGAAAACTTCTCATTATTGCAAAGACAACCAAGCTCTAATACTGGTTGCAAAACAAGAATCACAACTGGGAGTGAGTAAAAAAAATCTCAACCCAAAGATCCAGAAAGTACCTTCACGAGAGAACACCTCCCGAAATAAGCGTTTTAAAATTCCATAATCAGGTCGCTGATCAAATGTCAAGGAATGACAATAGTGAAAATAGGATGCAAACTCCACTGGATGAGACTTGCAAAGAACCTAGGGAAAGTTTTAATTAGAAAAGGAACAAACCACAATTATACTCAAACCATCATCAGATACCCTCAATTGGAGTTGATAATTTCTTTTCGCATATCTTATCGTACTTCTGCTTTTTCGTGGCAGCTTTTAATCCCTGCCAGGGAAGACTAGTGAAAATAAAGGGTCAGTATACAGCATGTCAAAAGAAAGGTGTTTTGCAGCAAAGGTGAGCTATTAATGAGAACCGTGAATACCAAAAGACTCTCAAGACAGCGAAATAAAAATAAGGATATTATGTACCTTCCCCTAAGAAAGTAGAGAAGTACATAGCAAGCGACTCCAGATCATCTCTTCTACTTTGTTCTGCAAGGAAAGAAAGTGTGCTCCACAGTTATTTGTTATGACATGAGACAGAAGAAACAACCAAAATCACATACTTACTCACCAATTCCAAGATGAGTATTGCAACTTGCATAACGAGCTGTGCCAGTTAAATTTTGTTCTCCCTACAAATGCAAAATTAAAAAATATAAACAAACCCACAAATCCGTATGGACATGTTTCTTCGTTACATCTTTATTTCTCAGTTGCACTGAATAAACCCAATGCCTGGGAATCTCAATAAATAGCGCACAGACTATACCAAAACAAGTGTTTGGCCTTAATAAATGAGTTTAGCATAGTATACAGAAATTAAAACCTGTAAGGTATGTGGCGGTTTGTTGTGGAGTCCCTATCTCTTTGCAAGACCAAAATCAATGATATAAACCTGAACAGAAAAGGTTGACACAAAGTGAGTGTCTAAAACGATTCACAACGAGATCAGAATGAAATTCAAGTGAATAGGAATATGAAACACCATTACTTGATTAGCTCTTCGACCTAGGCCCATGAGAAAGTTATCTGGTTTAACATCTCTATGAAGGAACCCTTTAGAATGAACATATTCAATTCTTGTCATCTGCCTCAAAATAAATCGGTTGCCTTTTATTGCTTTAAAAAGCGGCCATAAGCTTGCTTGCTTCTGCGCCGACACCAGCAAAGTGCAACAACATGTCACATAACATTGAAATTATTAAAATATAGTTTACCATTTGATCAGCTAGCATCAAGACTGTCTTCAATGAAAACTTCCTCCCACAATACACGAATAAATCTTCTAGACTAGGTCCAAGCAACTCAATAACAGAATGTTGTCCTCTCCGTCTACACCAGACCATTTTATGAAGGGAATACCACCTAGACAGTTTTCCAAGAAATTTTCCAATCATGAGCTGATAGAGAAGTCAAATCAGCAAACTCTTTTTGATAGATAATAATCATTCAATTTAACAGTATACTTCACAGACAAGCATTAAGAGTTTTCTTGGAATTTAGAGTCACAAGCAATTGATCTAAAGCTCAAGGCTGTAAACTGCTGTGGGCTTTTATATTTTACCACTTAACACTCTCCCTCATGTGTAGGCTTGTACATTGACTAAGGGCTATCATGTGGAAGTGGAAGCAATCAAATGGAAGTTAAAATAATAGTGCAGGTAATTTAACTTAGGTCTCCCACTTTGATACCATATTAACTTTAACTTTACAACCATTATGTCTAAAGTATTCTATCAAGAAAATCAGCTAATATTAGTGTGGTCTTTTTATAATTATTATTTAAATTCCAAGAATTAGATACTGCTATCACAACCCATGAAGCAAACCTCTGCAAGTATGATTGTGAAAAATGAAATCATGCAATGCGGTGCACAAAGCAAAAATCCTTAATGTAATATATGCATGGGCAAATGGTTGTCGACATTGATGTAGACAAGCACGTGGAGGTGCATAGGTATGTAGGGTACACAAGGCATATATATATATGCAAATGCAATGCATCAAATTATGTAACAAAATTTTCAGAAAAGTGACCAAAAAAAATATAAAAATGAAATGGCAGCAGTACTAGCAAAAACAGGTCTGCCTGTCACAGTTTGACTAAACTTGATTTGTCACACTGGTTAGTGATAATGGAAAGCTACACAAAAATATTCCACGTTGGAGAGTCAAGTAAATTCATATTGATCAGAGCATGTTAAAGATGACATACTCCCTCCTTCAAGTATTTTATATATCTTGGCCTCATAAAGCAGCTGTGGATGTTTTGTCTGGCTATTCTCCTGAGAAACATGAAATAAAATTCCAAACATTCACATACAAAATAAAGGAAAAATAGTTTTACAGGGGAAAAAAAAAAATGCAAAACTGAAACTAAATTTAAAAGTAATAGTATCTCCAATCAAACAAGAATACAAGATCATCATCACTAAACATAGCTTAGAATTGCACAATTCACTTTCCGCATCACCTAGTCAATTAGGAAGTCAAACTGAAACTGAAAACTTACGATCTTTACAGCAACAATCTCATATGTTTCCACATGTGTAGCTGCAGAAGAGGTCAAATTTTATAGTGATCAGTAACTTGATCATGCAATAATTGTATAAACCGATGAGCTAACCGATAAAGTCTAAGTTTTAAAGCCAGTCAATCACTTGATTACTGATACTTCAGTACTGCAGATTGATATTACCTTTAATTAAACTCAAAAGATCAAACTCAAGAAAAACCAAAAATCACATTGATCATCCGTCAATCACTCCATTTACATATATAACATCAACGAGTAGCTCAAAATTACTACGAATCGATCACCGAGCTTCACTTTCACTGTATACAGCTGTTATACAACCGGAATTCCAAGTTTTAATGCACAATTACACACAGAATGAGACGAACTCACAAATAACAATGCACAGTTATAAGGATAATTACTTAATCACAGCATAAAATACGAGCTAAGCAACGACTATGAACAGACCGAGAAAGATTTCACCGAACGATCCGCCGCCGATTTTGCGACCGAGCTTGTACATGCTACCGATGATTCGTTCCATTCGATAAAGCTAGGGTTTTGAAAACCACGAAATTATGCTGAAGAAATAATCGGAATTTAGAAAGAGAGAGAGAGAGAGTTTAAAATTGAGTAGAGAAATAGAGAAGCATCCAAGACCACAAGCAGGGGACAAGGGTGTTTTGGGAATAAAGGGTCAATGGGAAGGGTAGTTTTGGGATTTTGGATGTTGGAGGGAAAGTGGTTAGGTCAGGTTCAGTTCAGTTATGTTCGTTTGTTACAGTTAGTGAAAGTGCATGGATGGCTGTGGTTGACGATAACAGACCGCAGGAGGCGGAGCATGGTGGTCCATCGGTAACGGATCAGGTTTTATTATGGGTCAATACGTGCTATCGCAATGAATTCGTATTTAAGGTAAATGCAAAATCCGTGAAAAATGTAAAAATTATATAAATCAAATAGAAATTCTTTATATAATAGTAGCATCACCTACTGTATTTTGGTGTTTTTATTAAATAATATTTTATAAATATTTATTTTGGTAATAAAATAATAATTTACTAGGTGTTTTTGTTTTTAATTTTTAGTAATTCTTAAGGGTTTGTTATTATCTTGTCATCAAAATAAATTTATAAAATATTATTTGATGGAGATATCAAATTGCACATATTTTAGAATATTTTGAAAATACTAATTTGCCAAAAAATATTTATGAGACTCTAAAACTCACAAAATTGCATTTATATATATTTTGTCTAACATTATCCCCTTTTGTTGGTATAATATTTGTGTCTTTTACTATAACAAATGCCATTGGTTTGATTTTGTATTTTATCCTCATAATGATATCACTGGCTAAGAGTAGAGGTGGGCAAGTGGATTAAATGGGCCAACCCGGCCCGACCCACTTTAAAAACGGGCCAAAATTGCCTGACCCTAACCCAACCCACTTTAGCTCGTGGGTTAAACGGGTCAGCCCACTTTTTGACCCTTTTAACCCATTTACATATTTTCTGAGTTAAATGGGCCAAGTTGACCCATTTAACTTATTTATACTAATTAAATTAGATATATATATATATATATATAATAAAAAAGAGAGTTTTATAAGGTTATATATATTAATGATTAATTTCATTATTATTTTAATTACTTTTTATATAAAAATAAGTTTTCTAAAATAACTTATTAGATAATATATTTGATTTAAAATAATAATAATATATTTTATAAAATTTTATGGTACATGTGCATTAATTTGTCATTCTTTGTTATAATTAACACATAAATTTAATCTTAAGTATAAAAAATCTCAAGAATAACCTTCATTAATACATATTTACCCTATAATTATTTATATTATTTTTATAAAAGTGGGTTGGTGGGTCAATCCACTTAACCCGCGGGCTAGCCCACTTTGGCTCGCGGGTTAAGTGGGTTGTGTAAAATTAACCCACTTTTAAACGGGCTAAAAAAAGCTGGCCCTAACCCGTTTTTAAAGTGGGTTAAATGGGCTGGCCCGCGGGCCATAGCCCATTTTTCCAGCTCTAGCTAAGAGTGAGTAAGTAACCTTATCATTAAGATTACTACTTATACTTTGCTTTAATCAGGTAGGGTTTAGATGGGTATTGAAGGTTATATGGTAGGATATGGGTATAGCTTTTCTAAAACCTACTCTCATAAGATAGAGTATGAATATAACAACTTCATACTTTCTGCCATCCAGGAAACTGTAAGTTCTGGGGTGCAGTATACCTATCACTTAGTTTGTACTCTATTAAAAATTTATAAAATAATATAAATGAATGAGGAATAAATAATAATACTATATCATTTCGTGATTACTTTTGTTTAAGATTATCATTTATATGTTACATTCTAGAAATTTTAGTATAGAAATACTTATGCTATTTTATTATAAAAATACTTATAATTTTTATTTTGAAAAAATATTGATTATATGTACTTGAATTTCTAAGTTATATAAGTGTTATTTATCTTTTGAGGCTAATTAATAAAAAAGTGCCTCAAAAGTTTTTTATTTTAGAATTTGCTAAATGTTTTACAATTTTACTGAAATCACGCAATTAGTATCTACATGTTCTTGTTATAGATTTCAACTTTAATCGATGAACAATTTCTACAAATTGTAGAAATTGTGATATTAAAAAAATTAATTTTTAAATTTCTTCCAATTGGTTATTTGTAATGAATATAGGAAAATAAAGTAGTTTTATATAATATATAAATTGTATACATATTATAATAAAGTTGGAATTTGAAAAAGAAAGGAACATTATGTGTTTTTTGTTTCCTCAAACCTTATGTAGTTTCGACAAGAAAAAAATTGAAAAAGAGAGAAAAATTTTATAGATTCCACAAGATACTTTGTACCTTAAAAGTTTTACATGGTACATGGTATAGGGTATAAGATACGTGATTAGTACGAAATGCTACAAAGTAAGTTATGGATACAAAACTTTGCATCGTATATCTTACAAGATAAAGTACAAGCGAGACTTCATGCCTTACCCACCTTGAGCTCACTCACCCTTAATTATATCATACATCTAAAATAATTGCTAGTGAAATATTTTAATAGACCTGTAATTTTGTTGGGATTATTAATTGTTTAGTCCACATTTTGTTACTGAAATAATCATAAGAGTGACACCTGGATGAACTTTAGGTTAATTTTCGATTAACTTTTTAGAGATATAAATAAGTTCAAGGTAGAAATTAAAGACAAAATTTAGATAAAATTATTATTGCTTCATTTTTAAATAAAAGAAAACAATACATAGTTTAAGCCAACCGAAATCCTTCTAAAAGAACAGAACTAAATAAAATAATTAATGAAAACAAAATATAATACTTTCCTAAAGTATTAATTTTCCTAAAATATAAACTCAATAAAAAAAGTAAAGTAGATTATTCTACTTATTGTTAAAGAAAAAAACAAAAAATGAGACTAAGTTATTCTCCTTATTATCAAAAGAAAATAAAAGTCCTTTCCATTCCATAGTAATTACGTTTCACAATTATTTTGTTTTCTTCTTTGATTTTTTGTACCTATTTTCTTGCTTCTTCTACTTAGCTCCTTCTAAGAAGTCGTCAACTATTTGCTCTACATCCTTCTTCCCTAGTTGGCAAAAACTTGATCTTGATTTTTCCGGATATTATGGCTCATGGTCTGCGTGATATATGAGTAAATATCCATCATATCAAATGTCTTGGAAACTTCAATATTGTTCGGTAAGCCCACAGCATAAGTGTTGTGATCGATCTTTTGTACAACTTAATATGGCTGTACTTCTTTCCCTCAAAAAGTTTCAGAATTGATTACTTCCTTTCAGATGTAGTAAAGTAAATTTCACTCATTTTTTTTTCCAAATAGTATACATTGTCCTTGCCAGCACACCAAACATTCACATTGAATTGTTAAGGTTTGCCAAATAAAATATCACAAAGCATCCATATCAACAACATCATAATATGTTTCATCCCTATACTGGCTAAAAGAAAAAGATACTTTAAGTGCTCCTTAACTTAAATTGACTCTGTTGCTTAATCTATCCAAACTCAAATTCTTTATCATATAAACACCAATTCATTCTTAAATATGCAATTTCGATCCATCTAAATGTATAGTTATCTATTGACCTTTGTTTTCCCTCAAATCATTTCTTTGCGCTAACCTCATAAATTCCACGATATACTTGTGGATGCAATTCTACTTCAGTGACATCATTGGTATTGTTAAAAATAGGATTTGTTCATAATTAAGAAGAAGAAATTCTCCTTTCAATAATTGTTTCATCCTATTAACTTTTCCTTCATGGATCCTCCTACTTGTAATCTCTCCACCAGGCAAATGCACCACTATTAACTTACATGCTACCAACCTCGCCCACTTCTCTTCAAGCACCTTTATATAGTCAAATAATCTATGTATATCAACAATCTATAATATTAAAACCTCAATCTTTAATTTTCACTAAAATACATAACATCTCCTTCAACTTGAAATCATTACTTCCATACTCATTTGTACCTCCATATTGACCTTTATTGATACCATATACTCTTCCTCTCCCGCTATATTTATATGTGCCACCATAATTATTCTAGTCAATGCGAAAATATTCAAGTTTGAGATCTACCTTAAACCTATCATCTTCTAGATTCATTAGAGGTAGGTGGCTGCCTATAAGTGACCATAGGAATAAGCTTGTTGATAGGTCCCCCTTTTGGGCAACATCACCTTTAGTTGTTGCCTGTCTCCATTCTTGTTTACACCACCTATTGCTAAAGGAACTAATCGATTGGTAATCTTGTCAAAATGTTTCTCAAATGCTTGAAATATGTGATCAATGTTCTACTACAAAGTCTTCAAGGTTATGCATAAAGTTTTTATATCCTGAGCATCTCTTTGGATATTGAAACTTAAAAACCTGCCATAGTTAGCCACCGGATTGAATTGATTACTCACTCTGATACCACTTCGTAGGTTCAAACAAGTTTCAAGTTAGAAAATCAAGACAAATTTTGGAAAATTATTATTATTGCTTCAATATTGAAGAAAAGAAAACATTTATAAGTAAGTTACCTAACTACAATCTTCTAATGATATGTTTGGTACACAAGAATGGGTCGGAATGGAATCATGATTCCGACTTCCATTCCCTTTCCTAATGTTTGGAAGCATTTTTAGAAACCGGAAGCGATTCTTGGAATCGATGATTCCAGCTTTGAAGGGGACTTCGATTCCGCCTTTGAGAAGGCGAAATCGCAATTCCGGTCTACTCTTATTAATTATATGAGTGTAATTACTTTTATCCTATCATGTATTAATATTTTGCATGTATTACTAAAGGCATTCCCGACAATTATACTTTTAGTCATTCCATTCCATTCTATATAATCTCCCAAACATAGAAATTGATTTGTCATTCTCAAACTCATTCCATTCAAAATCATTCATGCGTACCAAACATGATATAAAGGAAGAACTAAATAAAATCACCTAGAAAATATAATACTTTTCTAAAATATAAAACTCACTTAAATAAATGAAAGTAAATTATTCTTATTATTGCCAAAGGAAAATAATCAAAAGGGAGAGTAAATTTTCTCTTCCAATAAAGGAAAATAAAAATAGCCACTTCGTAATAATCACATTTCACAATTATTTACTTTCTCCTCTTATTTCTTAAACTTATTCTTTTGTTTCTTGCTCAGATCATTCCAACAACTCGTCAACTATTTGCTTTGTTTCAGAGTGCAATATGTATTTTATTAATCTAGTTATAGGAGTATATAATCTATTTTTTCTTCTGTTCAATTACTTACAAAACCAATCTCATAATAACAAATGGTAATAAAAAGATTTTAATAAGTTAAATTATTTGTCATCAAACCCAATTAGACCTAGCCATGTGGTTAGAATTTATAATTAGATCAGAAGGTATATCTTAATATTACCTAAAACGGAGAAAAATAAATGGAAAAATGAAAAATATGGTACTTGAATTTTCAAATGGTTCAATCAAACATTTCGTGGTTACTTATACTACATTATTAACATTGTTTCCTTTGTTTTTGGAAGTGAAAGAGGAAGCCTATCAATGCTAAACAACATTAGGAGAAGTTATAAAAATTCAATGATATGTTACCTTTTTCACATCTGTAAAGAGGAAAACCAATAAAAAGGAGATTATAAAAATAACCGTAAAAATTTTGATTGGTATTAAATTGATAATTTCAAAATTTAAGTATAAAATAATCTTTTGTGCAAAGTTCTAATGCCAAAGTTAACATTTATAGAAATTAAATTATTATATATCCTCATTGTTCTTTGAATTATTAATTGTAATTATCAATTAGTGAAAAAAGGATTTGTTCTTTTGGGTTTTAAATTAATACACACACTGTAATACCAATATCATTGTAGCTTATTGATATCACTTAATGTCTAAAGTAAGTTGTACTAGGTTTGAATCCTCCATCTCCTGTTGAAATGACAATACATATAAATGTAAGAAATGTAATATCTTTCCTCCTCTTTGCTATATATATAATATATGTACCTTTTTTAAATGTAAAAAGGTTCTTAAGGGAATTGATTTTTAAAAATTGAGAATAATTGAATTTTTACTTTTTTTTTCTTTTTCATAATAAGAGTTAAAATAAGATAAAAATAATGTATATAGAGCTAAAACAAAGAAGTTACATTAAGATTGAATATAAACATTAAATAAAAAGTGAAAATAATGATAAGTCTATTTGGATTATCTAATTTTGATCTGTATCTGATCTGTTTGATTTACTTATGAGTAAAAACATTTATTTTTTATTGGTATTTATTTCTTAATAAATATATATTTGAGAACGGTAAAAATAAAATGTCAAAATGACCACAAAAAGATGAAACAAACATGGCCATAAAAATATTGGCTAGCGTCACATGAAAAAAAAAAGAATTGTAGATATGAAGCAATTAATATAAACATAATTGAGTAAAAAAGAATTGTTAAAATCCAATCTAAAATGAGAAATTTATGTTGAGCAAAATTAAAATTTTATCCAAGATAATATAGTAGCTACTTGAAAATGGTACTTGTTTCTAGCTTATAATTATAGAATAGTGTGTGACTTACCATATGTGGATATTTTGATAATGTAAGAATTGTATAAACTATGTCACTAAGGGCATACCTATCTATAGGATAGTTTTACAATTAGGTTTTAATCATTTATATATTGATTATTTAAATTTGAGTATTATTTGGTGCATCCGATTATTTCATTATTTGGTTTTTAATTGTCTATTGAATGATATATTAATTACGTGTATTGTCATGTGTATATTGGAGTATCTATTATATGGTAGATCATCTCAGATGGACCTAATTAGAAATTCAAGTCATAATAATTCAAATGGACATGTATTGCATGAATTTGTATTCCTAAGGAGTAATCACATTATGTTGCTTTTGCATTTGAAATTAAAGATAAAGAGAGAGTACTTGCAACAAAAGCCACTTGTTCTTAAGTAATTTTGTTTGCATTTGAAATAAACGATGAAGAGTGTGGGTGTGCTGAGATTCTAAGGAGGTCATTACTTGATGTTTATATATATATTATATATATATATTATATCACGTTTGATTTATTGGAATGGAATAAGATTGGAAATGAATGACAAATCCTTTATTTCATGATTAAGGATAATTTTGAAAAAAAAAAGTTATAATGAATAATAATTCTTCTTAATAAGGGAAGGGATGAGAATTCCTTATCCATTCCACGTTATATGAAATAATCATTCGTTATGATATAATTTTTTACAAACCAAGGAATAACTATTTTGTTGGTAATAAAAACATAATATATACTAATTCCATTCCTATCAATCAAATACAATCTTATGGGCTGTTTACTTGGAGATAATAGAAAGGGAATAAAATAACTATTCTTAGAATTCAACCTATTACCTTGTTTACTTGTACAAATGAAATGAACATAACTATCACCAGTAATCTTTTTATTCTCTCTATAGAATGAATAAAAAAAAAAAAAATCACCTATTGTATGGGCTTTTTTCAATACCTCTCTATTCACTCTTCCATGATAATAAACATTTAAACAATGTTACTATTTTACTCCTAATAATTCTAGTCATTGACAAAAATACTCATAAAAATACACAAAACCCTCTTTTTTTTTTATTTCATACATAAATAAGTTATATTAGACATGTAAGTTATATAGATAATGTAGTTATATAATATGTCAATTATATAGATTAGTTATATACATATATATATATATCAAAATAGTATAGATACATGATATAAATATTATAAATATTTAAGATATGAATCATATATTTTATATATATGAAAAATAAAATGCATTGATAAAATATATAATTTGTATATATAAGTTATAAGTTATACATATAGGGTTATATTTTATAAGTTAAATTATAGATATAAGTTATAATTCATTACTTCTATATCAATATATTAATGTTATATATGTTAAGCTATATTTCATATAGATAAGTTATAATTAATATTATATATAATTTATTTTATATAAGTTATATATATGTTATATAATATATTAATTTATATATAATTGGTGAGTTATATATTACTCCGTCTAAAAAATATAAATACATAATCTAGAGATTATGAATATACTAGTTATGCATTATATATGTTATATATATAACAAATAAATAGTGTATCAATAAAACGTATAGGTTGTATATATGTATATATGTATATATGTATATATAAATTATAAGTTATACATGTAAGTTGTATTATAAGTTAGACTCTCTCTCTCTCTCTATATATATATATATATTAGTTATAACTTATAACTTGTATATATAAGTTTATGATATACCGGCTATATATATAAGTTATAAATATATACAATACAAATATATAATCTAGAGATTTTAAATATAAATACTATGTATTATATATGTTATATATATATATATATATATAACAAGTAAATATGGTATTGATAAAATATTTAAATTGTATATATAAGTTATAAGTTAAATTTTTTGTACATAAGTTAACATGTATTATGTTTTATA
Organism: Combretum micranthum; assembly: GCA_024138025.1. Lineage (NCBI taxonomy): Eukaryota > Viridiplantae > Streptophyta > Magnoliopsida > Myrtales > Combretaceae > Combretum > Combretum micranthum. The sequence goes on along the minus strand of JAMXBD010000452.1, from coordinate 93,282 downwards.
AGTTATATATATAAGCTATAATTCATATATATAAGTTATAAGTTATACATATGGGTTATATTTGTATAAGTTATATATGTAAAAATAAGTTATAAATTATATAATATATCATTTTTATCTATAAGTTAGCTTTATATATATAAATGTAAAAATATATAAGTTAATAATCTAGAGATTATAAATATTATAAAATGGAAAATAAATAGGGCATTGATAAAATATATAAGCTGTATGTATAAGTTATATATACATATATGTTATATTTTATAACTTATATGTACATGTTATATGTTATATATATATATATATATAATATGAGCATGTACATACTATGGACTAACACATAATCTATATATATTTGTACATGTACGTATTATGTATATTATATATAAATTATATGTTTATATATATCTATATATAATGTATTTGCTATGAATAGCATATGTATGTGTATATATGTATATGTGTGAGTATGGGTATAAGTATATAAGTATATTTATATAACTTATACTTTTTTATCCAAATAAAGGTATAATGTAATTTTAATTTTATTCCCATTTGAAAACTACAACTAATAAATTAAAATAAACGCTAGAATATGTATTACGAGTAATAAAACTTTGGATTAAGTAAACAAAGTAATACTTGCAATCTGAGCATGTGTAGCGAGGAGAAATTTTGCTCGCTGAGCATGCGATGCGTTGCATGCACAAAATTTATTAATCTTCTGGGACAAATATACCGCGGTATGACTAGGGAAGTTCTAGTGGTGTGTGCATGAAGGCAAAACATATACATATGTATAGATTGGATGGGACAACTGTTCCTATAAATAGAGAGCTAGAATACTATTATACTAATCTAATTACAAAGATCTAATGATGTTCAATTTAGTGATATCAATTCTGATATCTTAAGTAAAAGATACCGGCTTCAAATCCCTTTCTTTCATTTAATAAGTAAAAAAAAAAAAAAAACTGTAAAGATTTAAATTTTTATATAATCTACCCTTGCACTTAAAAGTGGTTAATAATAAATTGAGGATGTAAGGATACTTCTACGTGGCCTAAGCTCCTTTCATGCATACTACTACTATTTGGCCATCTACACGGAGTGTTGCTTCTAGCTATCATTTTCATATATTTTTTATACAATTATTGTTAAGTAAGTGTACATAAATCTTATAAATTGAAATCGAATGATTTCATCTTATTTTTCAGAAACATGGACATATCACAAATCATCACTGGATAAATTTTATAAATTTATTTCAAATAATTTCCTATTTCTCTGGACCGAATACAACTAACCAATAATTTGTGGACAAACAATCATTAATTCCAATAATTTCTCAAAGAATTGTTACAATGATGTAATTCTAATTGATCTGCACCCATTGCCCGACACTTGGCACACCGCGATAGACCACGAAGAGCAGATAATACCCGGGAGGAGCAATATTTCCAGAATGTGGTGCAAGAGTTAAAGCATGGAGTGACCCTGCTTCCTCTACAATTTTTTCGACTTTCAAGCTCAACAACCTCTGATTCATAGAATAACCATGTGTTGTGAAAGGTGGGGCGTACATCGTAACCTTGATCTCATTCACATCGACCATCATGTTGTCCACTGTAAAATCGACATAGAAATGTTTCTTATAAACCAATTTCTTGACTTTGGCCAATATGTTGGGGCGATGGCCTTGGAGCTCCGGAGCCAAGTAGGGTGGTGAGAATTTCTCCACCCGCAGCTCGGTTGGGTATGGGGTATTCTGGTACGTATAAACAGGGTGCGTATTGCTACCCGCCACGAGGATCTTCCCATCGGGGAGGACCGCGGAGGACGAATGGTACATACGTGCAATGTTGGTGGCCTTGAGTACCTTAAACCTGTCCCCATTGGGCTTATATGGCATATACAGAAGCGGGGTATAGTTGGGGTCTTCTGCGTATCCCCACGCGGAAACCCCCGACTTGGCCCCGTTTAGCATGAGCAAGTCCCCTGTGGGGAGAATCAGCAAATCTCCCATGACCCTAGGGGTTGGCATTTTCTCTCTTTTCCAAACCGCATCGGGGTCGGACACAATAATCCTTGCACAATCTTGCAATGCTGGTAAATAGATATTGTTGTCTTCGCGTATTCTATAGGCCTTTGGCCTGTTTCCTCCACAAATCATGACCTCTGCCACTAGATTCTCGGGTCTTCCACGTCAAGATGCATTGGTAGGAGTGCGGATGATGCTGATGCTGGGTAATTCCGTGAACCGCCTGTAAGACGGGGAGTTCACGGATGATTTTGTTCGTCTTGGGTTAAGAATAATAGAACGGCTGTTGGAGAATATGAAGAGGTTGCCATCTGGTAGAAGATTAACAAAAGGGTATAGATTGTTCTCGTCCACATCGGTTGTTTCCTTTAGGAAGACGGACTCAAAGTTTTTCGGTTGAGGTTTTCCATCGGCGGGAATGTATTCGTAGCTAAAAGAATTCCTTCCACCAACCACAATGAAGCTTCCATCAGCAAGCATTGCTTGGGTTGCATACCTGTTCAAGCACAAATCAAAACGTTACCAATGAGATTTGGAAATTACAACCAATAAGAGAAAACCGCATATGCAACATCGTGATTTTTTCTCGTCTAAGATCCAATAAATGATTGTAGTATTTCTAGTTTGACAGTAGAGAGAACGACCATCTCATATTGAGAAATTCTGTCCAGTGGCATTCGATCATAGAATTCATCGACAATTATATAAATGACTAGAATTTGCTTCTAAATTGTAAATGGCGCATATTATGGTTGTTCGGTGTTTCTGTTAATATATGGCAAAGCAAGGTATAGGTACAGGTCCTTTACCTTGCTCTCGTGTATGGTTTATAGATCATAATTTTATGTTAGAATAGCACGAGAAATTGCGTACCATCTTGGTTGTGCAAGCAGATCACCGGTGTCTTCCCAATCACAGGTATCGCATGGTTCGAAGGATCTGACTGCTCTTACACCCGATTCAAAACCTCCAGTGCTCAAAAAGGTGCCATCAGAAGCAAGGCCTCCAGAAGAGCACCATGGATCTGTCAGTACCTGAAAGGTAGTTATAATGAAACATGTAAACATTGGCCCCGCCGATTCTATAAATTTACAAGGCCTTTCTTAGATGAAATAGATGCAAATTCATCGAGGTGCGAATTCTTAATTAAAATTATGAGTTTAGATATATTATACAAGTTTATGATTCTACCAATTCAGTCTAGGCGGGAATTTAACAACCTTGCATGAGAAAAAAGATACCCTCTTATTCTTGCTTATAAATCATTTTGAATCAAATGAAAAAAACCAAGGATATGTTTATGGGTGCAACATGTACTTGCTGTTTGTTCTTACCAATGTTAGAGAATACGAAAAGCATTATGCATGAGAAATATGTAAAAGATAATAATAAAAAAAAGGGTAGAGATATATAGGTATAAGAAACTAACTGTCAATGGTCTTATAGCTCCAGTATCAATGTCATATTCAACCGAATGAGCCCAACAATCATTTACTTTTGTTGCTGGTCTGAAAAAACAACCCTTGTTCTTAGCCAGATTAATCTGTGAAGGTCCGGACGAGGTTGTATCGTACATCAACACCTTGTTGTTGGGCAATAACTGCACATGCATGGCGGAAACACCCGAATTCGGTGAAACCAATTCCCAATCACCAAGGTAATCTGTCTCAAAATCAGGATATTTGGATTCAAAATTAGACAATAGAGGGAAGAATGGAAGCGTTAGGAAAAAACTATTCCGGTCGTCTCTTGCTTCATCATCATATTGGGCGTTGTTGTCTTCTGCTTCTGCAATCTTTGCTACATCTCCCGGCAGACCACCATCATTCCCCTCTGCCGCTCCTGGCCGCTTAGCTGCACCCCCTGTCGCCTCGGTGCCGCCTCCTCTGTTGTATTGACCCCCTAGATTGTTGAATTGGGCAAACCCGGAAACGAAAAGGAGAGGAAGAAGAAATAGAGCTGATTGGAAAAGCTTTGCCATTGTGCTGCAATGGCAAATTCTTTTCCCTCCTCAAATGGAAAATGGCCCCCTAGGAGTTGTTTTTATATCATGTTTGAATGTCTCAAGCTAATTTTTGTTTTTGTTGCGAGCTGTCGTTTGTTAATCCTTAATTGGAGGAAATCTACCTGTGACATAAAACAAAAACATGTTTTATTTACTGCCCAAACCCAATTTTTGATCTTATTAGTTTTTTTAGTTTCATGATTAGTTGAAGATTCGAAAAGTTGTTTTTTTTTTCTTTTCTCTTTTATGATGATGTGATTTGTCGGATTATGGAAAGAAATAACTATTTAAAAAAATTATACAAATATGCCTAATGAAAAAATAAATCCAAAAATAGGTAAATTGATCTCGTCTCTTGAAGAGACGAGGTTATTAGTAGCCGACCTCGTCTCTTCAAGAGACGAGATCAGTCATTTTGCAGTGATCTCGTCTCTGAAGAGACGAGGTTGAAGATGACGTAGATTCAATTTCGTCTCTTAAAGAGATGAGGTCAACTTGCCTATTTTTTGGATTATTTTTATCTTAATGGTACTTTTATAATTATTTTTAAAAGAATCAATAATATTTTCGTTTTCCCGTGATTTGTCAGATATGATTTCTAAGCTGTATTTTTAACCCACACATGATGGTTTACCATTTGAAAAAGAATAAAAAGTTCATAAGAAAATAAAATAACATATCTATAAGAAAATATATATTCAAAATCCTAAAGTGGGGAAAAACAAAAAAGAAAAGAGGAGTTATCACTTCTTGTTCTTGGTAACTAAGAATTTTTGGATAGTGTAGGGCTATTTGGATTTTTTATTTTCCAAGCAATATAATAATATAAACTCTAGAATCATATCTTCAAAATATTTAAATCTAAAAGTAGCAATATGAAATCTAGAAACATGTCAACGAGTTTAGTTTTATAAATAAATAGATCAAATGCATAAAGTTTTTTTTTTTATAATCCGTTATCTATTCTACATACGGTTAAAATTCATACTCAATTATAATTCAAGCACTAAATGGTAAAATTTTTCTGATAGCATTGTCTGCCCATATCATATTCATCATCTTATTAAACGATTCAAGTAATGTAATTGCTAAAGTTCATAACATATTACAATCGCCACAATCTCTTGAAGGGCCGTTTGCTATAATTTTCCGTTAGCTTTTTATTGGAAATTGGTTAACATGAAAGAAAACATGTTTTATTGACTACACAATTTTTTATCTTGTTAGTTTTTTTAGTTTCATGATGAGTGGAAGATTTCTTTCTATGATGATGTGATTTGTCATATATAATTTTTAAGCTAGATTTATGGGAAAGATTTCTAATAGTCCTTGAAAGCGTTTTTTAACCCATACATGATGGTTTTACCATTTGAAAAAGAACAAAAAAAAAAAAAGAAAATAAACTAAATGACATTCATATAATATAGAATATACATTCAAAATCTTAAAATAAGAAAAAGAGTTCTCTCTTCTTGGAAATGAAGAATTTTTGGATAATGTAGTTTTCTCTCTTTCTATTTGGATTTTTTATTTTCCAAGGGTTTTTTGGGAATGGTGTAAAATTTAAGGCCCGTTTGTTTCAATGAAAACGTTTATTTATTTATTTTTTTTGTGTTTTTTTTTAAAAAAAATAGGACAATTAATAGAAAATATTTCCCTTTATTTTGGAAAACATAGAACTTTTATAGCCTATTTTTTGAAAAACGACTTACGGAATGTAAATATGTAAGTTATTTTTCCATTGATTTGCAAGTCTATCTACTAATTACTACTATCTAAAAATATTTATTATTAATTTTCTTAAAATTTTAAGTAGATTTATTTCTCATTATAATATATATAATTTTTTCATTTTTTATATTTAAAATATATGAGTTACCTCGAAACTATAAACAAAGAAAAATATTTTAATAAAATTAACTAGACATTTGGAAATATGTTACTTTGCCAGAAAACATTTTCAAGGAAAAACTATTTTTTTTTAACAAATACTTTTCCTTAAAACAAATATGGACTAAGACTACTAACATAAATTCTAGAAACATATTGTAGGGAAAAGGAAATTAATAATCATATTTAAAAAAAAAAAATACAAAAATGCTACTAAAATGAAAATAATCCTAAATTTAGGCAAGTTGATTTCGTCACTTAAAGAGACGAGGTTTTCATAGTAGAGCAACCTCATCTCTTTAAGAGACAAGGTTGACAAGCTTGATATACCCGCCTTAGTTTTCTTCTTCCTCCATTCGTAGATTAAAAAATTCCCTAATTCTTTATATGGAAACCCTAATTTACTTTTCCATTTCACAAGTTCTTGTTAAACTCGATCAAATTAACACTAGTTGTTCATCAACTTAGCTAATATCACATCATCCACGCAACCGTTCATGCTAATTGCAACTAATTTGCGTGCGCATTCACATATAATTTCCTTAAGCTGCTCTATCAATTCACATATAATTCCCTTAAGCTGCTCTATCAATCTTCTTGAATTATTTCATGTTTATTTTATGCTACATTGTGTGCAATTCTTTGTGATGAAGATATTTACTGTTCCATCAATCTCGTTGAAATTTTCATGTTTTTTTTTCCTGCTACATTGTTACAATTTTATATGATGGAGATACTTTGCTGATCTTGAATGGTTTTCACTCTTTTCTTTTTAACTGTTGTTTGATTTTTGGGACTATTACACTTTTTTTTTTTGTATTGCATTATAGATTTTGAATTGATCCATTCGTATGTTTGAACTATGCTAGTTAGTTTCATTGTATACAAAACTGTTTTATGATGTTTGTACCATTTAGAAGTTTAGATTTGTATGTTTGAACTACCATGTTAATTAATTTCAATTTGGCGTGTTAATGAGAAATCTGTTTATGAGAAATCCTGTGTGGGTAATTGAATGGAAAAAAAAAAGATGCTTTGTTCATTTAGAGATGTACTTAATCCTAAAGGTACTTATTTGTCTTACAAATGAATGTAGCTGATATAACATAAATATTGATTTTTTTTTTCATAAGCATGCAGTGTAGGTTTGGAAATGGATAAAGTTAAGTTTGTGTTATACGCTCACATAAACATTGTTGAACGGAATGATGGGTTTAGTTATGAAGTGGCCACTTGTTGTGGTTAGTGTGTGTAGGAACTTTACATATGAAAATCTAGACATAATATGTAGCAGACTTAATATAATAGGTTGACACATCGAGTTGAGCTACATCATAAGGTTGCAATTGGAGAAAAGACACTGTGTTATGATGTGATCCTAGTAACTGATGGTCATGCAGCTCAAGAGATGTTGTGTACATAAAAGAGTTAATGGCTGTATATGTTAGATATTTGAAAAGGAATTACCATAAGCAATCAAGGAAAACATTGGCTTTCATGATAATGTTAGTAGTCAAGGGTTGGTGGGTTGGAATCCTTATCCACCCAGATAACAGTTAGCACTTAGGTCCAGACGAGCAACTTTGAAATGGGTGCACTTCACAGGAGTAGTGGATATGATAATAATGTAAGGCAAGATTCATTAGCAAGTGAATCTAGTGATGGCTATGATGAAGATAGAAATGAAGGGGCGATAAGTTTGCCTCAACAAGTAATTGCTACACATATACCACCTAGGGGTAATGACTGGCACCGTTTTGTAAGTCTAGATGTTGATGTTGTAGGAAGCTCAATGCTCGTGCCTTTTTTTATTGTAGATGTAGGTAATACCTATGCTACGTTTGATGATGAGCAAGAAATAAGTATGGAAATTGGAGCCACATATTACGAAATTCACAACACAAGGATACATGCTTGTTTAACGTCACTAACTTGATTATGATTCATCCATTATGCAAGGTCTACTAATAGGAGTCTAAACTCCTCCTGCCCTCTTAAGTCTCAACATCACCATTGTAAAACTTTAACCATTGATCATTGACCTTGAATGTGCCTTTCTCCAGACGTTATACTTCTACTTTTCCATATGGAAACACCTTTGTAACAATTAAAGGATCGAACCATCTAGATTCAACTTTTGGGAAAACCTTAATTAGGTTATAAAAGCATATGGTCCCCCTCCTTGAATTGTTTTGGATATCTAATGTGAGCATCATGAAGGTGTTTTGCTCTCTCCTTATACAACTGATTTTTTAATAGGCCAATTGCCTCCATTCTTCTAACTCATTTAGTTGGAGCTTCCTCTTCCTACCGGTTACCTCTAAGTCGAGATTAGCAGTCTTGATAGCTAATAAGCTTTATGCTCATCTCGACTGTTAAGTTACATGCCTTGCCATACACTAGCTTGTAAGGAATAGAGCGCAAGGTGTTTTAAAGGCGATTCTATATGCCCAGGGCATCATCTAACTTCTTCGTTTAGTTCTTCCTATTTTGGGAAACCGTTTTCTCTAAAGTTCTCTTTAATTCCTTGTTAGAAACTACAACTTGTCTACTTGTTTGAGGATGATATGGAGTGGCCAGCCTATGGTGTACTCCATATCTCCTAAGTACTTTATCTATTTAGCTATTGGGAAGTGGGTTCCTCTATCATAAATTAATGTCTTTAGTGCTACAAAACTTGAAAATGGTTTCTTCAAAAACTCACCACTCATGCACCAGTAGTGGTAGAGCTTAGGCTTCAAGCTTAGGCTTCAACCCACTTGGAAATGTAATCGACAACAACTAACACATACTGTTATCAAAAGAACTTGGAAATAGCCTATGAAGTCTTCCCTACACATCAAAGACTTCACACTCTAGTATGTACTTCTAAGGCATCTCATCCCTCTTCGATATATTCCATGTTCTTGGCACCTGACTAGTTAACACAAATGAATTAGCATCTTGAATATAGTAGGCTAGTAAAAACTTGCTTGTAAGACTTTATGTGTTGTTCTATTTGCGCTATAATGGCCTCTAATGGGGCCACTGTGGCAATGGAACAAGATCCTTTGCTCTTCTTTGTGAGAGACACAGTGCCTTATGATCTGATTAGCACACATCTTAAACAAATATGGGTCTTCCCAAAAGTAGTATTTCAACTTCAAAAAGAACTTCTTCTTCTTGTATGAATTGAAGTCTTGGGAGAGGACCTTCCCTACTAAGTAGTTTACTATATCAGCAAACCATGGAACTCTTTAGTCCTCCATACTGTAGATTGCATAGAGACTTTCTTCCGGAAACTTATCATTGATTTCCTCCTCTTTCAACTCCTTTAAATAAGGGTTATCCAATCTAAAAAGATCATCTACTGCCAAATTTTTGTACAGATCTCCAAATTGAATTCTTGGAGTAGCAAAATCCATCCTATCAACCTTGGTTTGGCATCAAACTTGGCTAAAAGGTATTTTAAGGCCGAGTGGTCGGTATAGACTACCAATTTAGACAAGATAAGGTATGGCCTAAACTTGTCAAATGCAAAAACTATCACAAGCAACTCCTTCTCCATCGTTGTGTAATTCTTTTATGTGGGTGTTAGAGTTTTGCTTACTTAGTAGATAGGCTGGAAGTACTTCCTTCCTTTGTCCTAAAACAGCCCCCAACTTAGACACTTGCATCGCACATGAGCTCAAATGGTAGATTCCAGTTATGAGCTACCATTATGAGGGCATGTGTCAATTTTTCCTTCAAAATGTTGAAGACCTCCAGATACTTGTCATCAAAGTTGAATGTAACATCCTTCTATAACAACTTAGTCAATGGCCTTGTAATCTTAGAGAAGTCTTTAATGAACCTCTAGTAAAAATCGGCATGTCCAAGAAAGCTTCTAATCGCCTTGACAAATGTTGGTGGAGGCAACTTGGAAATCACTTCCACCTTAGCCATGTCCACTTCCATCCCTTTTCTAGACACTTTGTGACCTAACACTATACCTTGTTGTACCATAAAATGGCACTTTTCCTAATTCAAAACCAGGTTGGTCTCTTCACATCTCCTCAATACCTTCTCTAGATTAGCTAGACACTTCTCAAATGAATTCCCAAACATCGAAAAATCATCCATGAATACCTCCATTACATTCTCCACCAAATCCCTGAATATAGCTAGCATGTACCTTTGAAATGTTGCAGGTGCATTTCACAGTCCAAAAGGCATTTTACGATATGCGAAGGTACCATAGGAGCAAGTGAAAGTCATCTTTTCCTAGTCTGCTAGTGCTATTGGAATCTAGAAGTACCCAGACATCTCATCCAAGAAACAATAGCACTCATGACCGGTAAGTCGCTCTAACATCTAGTTGATAAATGGTAGTAAGAAGTGGTCCTTTTGAGTAGCATCATTGAGCTTCCGATAATCAATGCACACCCTCTAGCCGATTATGGTGCACATCGAGATCAGCTCGTTCCTCTTATTAGGCACGACCATCATGCCTCCTTTCTTTGGGATCACTTGGGCGGACTCGCCCATGGGCTATCTAAAATTGGGTAAATGAGTCACGCGTCCAATAACTTAACTACCTCTTTCATGTTGGGGTTTAGTTTCCTTTGTGATCGCACCACTGACTTAATTCCGTCTTCCATCAAAATCTTATGGGTGCAAAAGGAGGGATTAATTCCCTTGATATCTGATATTTTCCATGAAATAGCCTTTTTATACTCTTTTAGCACAGATAAGAGTTTTACACTCATGTGTGCTTCCATACATGGTGGCTCTTGATCACCTTTGTTGCCTTTAAACGCAAAAATTTCTTCCTCCTTTAGCCACAACAATGCCAGTATATATGCTCTCCCCTCTTACTCTCCCTTCTTCTTCCCAATTAGCGAAGTTTTTAAAGCTTTTATCTTTCATGTTGTAGTTAGAATTTTGTTAGTTTGTTTCTAGGGTAATCTCAAGTTCTTTTGTTAGTACTTACACGGTTACACAGACGTTGCAAGTTGGCTTTGCTTTTTTTTTTTTTTTCTTTTATATATAATTGGGCATTTAGACCCGATAGACCTGACCAGGTTGACCGGTTCATTGTCGAACCTACCGAGTTGACCGAGTCTGGCTGGTTCATGCTAAAGCGAGCCAAACGTCAGACTCGACCCGCCTTCAACACCGGTTTCGGTCGAACCAGGATGGTTTTGACAACCTTGCTTCCAACATGGAGGACCAATGTCCCATCCTTGACATTAATAACAACACCAATAGTTGCCAAGAATGACCTTCTTACTATGAGTGGAACCTCCATATCCTTTCCATGTCTAGAACTGCAAAATCAGTAGGAAAAATGAAGTCTTGTACCTTTACTAGAACATCTTCCACAACTCTTGGAAACCTCATGGATCTGTTAGCCAATTGGATGCTTATTCTTGTTCTTTTAGGCTTTCCCAAGTTTAATCTCTTAACATACTGTTAGGCATGGGATTGATGCTGGCTTTAAGGTTTGCTAATGCCCTTTCCACTTGTAAGTTTCTTATCAAACACGGAATAATAAAGCAACCAGGATCCTTGAGTTTCCTAAGCAACTTATTCAATAAAACTGCAGAGCACTCCTTACCAAGGGTGACGGTGGAAAGTTTCTTTAATTTCCTCTTGTTTGATAGAAGCTCCTTTAGGAATTTAACATACTTAGGCATTTGGCCTAAGGCTTCCACCAGAGGAAGGTTGATGTGCAATTTTTTAAAAAGTTCTAGGAACTTCTTATAATTCTCACCATCCTTTTCCTTAAGGGGGTAAGGCAATGGTGGTTGATACTCATTCACTGCAGAGGGCAAGTCCTTTCCATTTGATTTCTCATTTTTCCTACCCGCTTCTCAACTTTTGTCTCAACTTCCTTCTTCCTTTCTCGGTTCCTTCATGGGGTTTGTGATTCCTTCTCACTTCTAAGAGTCACAACCTTAACTTGCCCCCTGGGATTTGTCTCAGTGTTACCTAGTAAAGGCCTATGAGCTCTCTTTAAAAGCATCTTGGAAATCTATCTAAGTTGATTTTCCAGGTTATGTATAGATGCTCCTTGATTCCTTAAGGTTGTTTCTATGGCTTGGTGGCAATTCTCTAAAGCCTTGATATATTGAGCCAACATGTCATCAATAGACATTGGCTTGTTTTGAGGGGGGGTGACAATTGCCTCTGAAATCCAGGAGACTGCATGTTAGAGCTTTGACTTGTGTTGTTGCTCCATTTGAAGTTGGGATGGTTCCTTTAACTTGGATTATACGAATTGCTAAAAGGATCATTCTTAGTCAAGCTATTTTACTGGATTAGCCTCTAATGAAACTGCTAAATTAGAATATACCACTGTTAAGACTTTCTTTTGACCCATGGTTAGATTATCAAGCTTCCTTGCCAACACCTCTACCTTATGTGCTAAAGCAAATTAGCATCCAACTCATATTTTCTTACCAGCCTTTTCTCTCTAGATCTTATCGATGACCACTAATAGTGGTTGTTGGCCATATATTCAAACAATTGGATGTGTTGTTCAGGTAATTTATGCTTTAGGCTCCCATTAGCAACTGCATTAGTGAGCCACTTGGTTGTATAATTCTGACCATTGTAGAAGGTTTGAACTTGGTGCCACTCTAGGAGCCTATGATGGGGACACTAACTAAGTAGATCCTTTCATCTTTCCCATGCCTCATATAAAGTCTCTGAGTCTATCTGCCCAAAAGAGGAGATATTTGCTCTCAACTTGGTTGCTCTTGATGGTGGGAAATATTTTCTCATGAACAACTCCGCCATCTCTCGCCAAGTGTTAACGCAGTTCCTTAGCATGGAGTTAAGCCACTGTTTGGCATTGGTCTTCAAAGAGAATGGAAATAACCTGAGATGGATGACATCCTCTGAAATGCCACTTATCTTAAATGTGTCGCAACACAAGTGCGTATACAGATCTTCGTCATTCAACCTGTTAAAATAGATACACTACTGGATCATCTGAATAATGCTCGACTTTATCTCAAAGGTGTTTGCTTGAACTCTAAGCCGAGCTATGCTGGTACTAGCCCCATCCAGGTTGGGCTTACAATAATCTAACTTTGTCCTTTAAGCCATAGGTGAATTAACTCCTGGCTCATTCCTGGGGGGCACTTCATTTCCATTTCTCTTAAATAATGGTTCCACTTCACCATTTGGGCTCACTGAACTAGCCCATACTGGAGCATCTCCAGCCACATTTTCATCCTTAAAGACTTTGGTTTCTCTCTTTTGATATGGGGAGATGATCTTTCGATAATCTCTTTGATTGGGTTCGGGATCAAAATTAGAAATTTGAGTTACGCTACTTTATTGTAAATCAGCAAATAAGCTAATGTCATCACAAGTTTTCAAAATAATAAAACAAATAAAAACAAAAGCTAGATGCACAAGATTTTAATTTTCCTAATGATGTCGTTCCCTGACAGTGGCATTAAAAACTTGATAGCCTCTAATTAGAGCTACTAAGTTTTAAAATTTATCAACCTATAATCTATTCCTCACTCAGTTTGACAAGCCAATGTGCTTATCATTTGTTAGCACGAAATGAGTATAGGTTTGTCTTCATAGGGAATGGATACAAACACTAGTACATATCAATCCTCCTATTATCTAGTGGTTTAGATAATTGATCAAATTAAGTATATTAAGTTTAATTCTAATAGCTAAACTACACTAATCTGCAATCACAGCAGAACAACACAAAGCTAAATGCAGATTCACGATTAGGCTTGCTTTATCATTTGTTGTTGATAAACCTATATAAAATATGATACTGTCATTACTTATTTGTAAAATTCTCATAATTATACTAATATTCTTCTCAGAATCATTAGCATCTAATCCTAATCCTAATCTTATCTAGTGGAACCTTTTCCTAGTTGATAGCAGATTAAAATTGCTTTATAGTTCATGAATTTTCATAAATTCATTAGTTAAGTAAAGGATTTCGCAAGACTATCTCTAGAGTCATGAGCAATCCTTTTTAACAACTCAAATATATTCAATCAGGACAACCTCTTGATAGATCGCACTGAAATCTAACAAGTATTATACTTATGCAAATTTAATCCTTGATATTAATTAAGTCCTATTGTTGAAACTAAGCAATAATGAAAATTACTTCAATTAACACGTCAATTTATCAACATCAGATGTCACAAGTCTAACTACGTCACTCAGACATAGTATACAATGTACATACACAAACAAGCAACATTTTATACAAAGAACAAATAAATTCAGACATAGATAGAGAAATAAAACCTTTGTTCATTCATTGTTAAGTCTAAAAATGATTATACAAATGATGTGCATGTTGATTCCTCGTCAATCTCTCTCAAGTTTTTGAACAATTACACAATACCGATACGAACTATGCAATATATTCACTCTCTCTCTACGCTTTCTCTTTCTATCATCATTACAATCTAAAAATATACCCTTAAAGATGAATAGATACATATAAATTATGATGTCTTATTCTAGGGGTTGTAAGGTATTTATACCTCTAAAGTACCCATTTAGATATGCCCCTCCTATGTAAAGTGTCATACATGTGTCTCGTAGAAATATTGGTTCAAATATTTAAATCACTAAAAAAGGTTAATCACACCCTTCATCACAGGTGTGATGGACCCCATTATGATCACTGATCTCCAATTTATCCTCCATAACACCCGTGATGCATCTCATGATGGTTATTGTGTCTTCTTTTACTTTGATAACAGGCACGATAGGCATCTGGGTTTTAGACACACCTTGTCACTCCTAATAACGCCCATGATTTCCCAAAAGTGACTTGAGTCTTTGCTTCAAAGTGGATAATTTGTGTCGATTTGTTCCAAAATCACCTGAAATGAATATATATAGTAATTATGTACCAATTTTTTTTGAATAAATATTCTAAATAAGCATAAATTGCACTTATATCCTAAGGAAATCATGAATAATTTATACCTATCAATATGAATGTGAATTCTAAACAAGTTTGTAAATTGAAGAAGTCGCTTTATAGTTTAAAACAAACTTTAACACAATGGAACATTGAAGTGTCTAAGTTCCTTATATCACTTGGTTTTGCACAATCTCCACATGACCATTCTCTATTATGCATCATGGATCACAAGGTTGTGTTTTTGTTCTCTTGTATGTTGATGACATGCTCATAAGGCTCGCATGTGGCTTTTATTGAGCATTTTCTACATGATGAATCCACTATAAAAGATCTTAGATTAGCTCGATTTTTCCTTGGTTTAGAGAAATGTCATTACACTTATGGAATTCTAGTTAATCAGTAGAAATTTATCATTGATGTTTTGGAAGATGCGGGCTTAACTGTAGCCAAGGCCACTAGTGTTCCCTTGCCTCAATGCTTAGTGTTGGAAAATACTTCTAATTTTGGTGAATTTTTTGATGATGCTTCATTGTATAGACGAATGGTAGGAAGATTGTTATTTATGAAACTTACACGACTTGGCATTACATTTGTTGTGACATGCTTAAATAAATTCATGTCTCAGCTATGTTTTGGTCATTTGCAAGCATTGTTTCATTTGCTTAGATACTTGAAAGGTAATTTGTGATCCAATTCACTCAAATTGCATGGGTTTTCTGATATAGATTGGGGTTCATCTTCTATTGATCGCAAGTCTATTATTATTATTGTGTATACTTAGGTAAGCTTTAGTTTCTCAAAAGTCAAAGAAACAACCTATAGTATTTACTTCAATTACAAAAGCTGAGTATTGTGCCTTAGCATCCACAACTAAAGAATTACTTTGGATTTCTTACTTTTTGCATGATCTTAAGGCTGATGTGACTTTACCTATCACGCTTCACTGTGATAACAAATCCACCTTATTGATTGCTAAGAATCCTGGCTTACATGGATGTACCAAGAATATAAACATTGACATTCGCTTTATTAGAGATCATGCCACATCTAGACACTTTCTTCTACTCATATTTCAAGTCATGCTCAAGTTACGGACACTCTAATAAAGAGTATAGGTGTGATTCAACATCAGACGTTATGTGGCAATTTAGGCCTTCAAAAGGCTCCAACTTGAGGGTGGTGTGTGAAGGTCTCACGTTGTAATTTACTTTACTTTAACACGTATTATTTTTGTATTGGTTTTTGTACAAGTTTACTATAGATGGTTAGTTAGAGAGTTACTTAAGTTTCCTATAAATAGCTAAGTAAAGATTCATTTGACCTCTATGCGGAAATATAGTTTTGTATCACTTCATTTCTATCAATAATACATACAATTTCCACTTCATCTCTATCAATGATACATACACTTTCCTTTTCATCTCTTGTTGTTTCTAGGGCTGTAAATGAGTTAAGCTACTCAAGCTTGGCTAGTTTAGCTAAACAAGTAGAGCCCGAGCTTAAACTCAGGCTTATTTGGCCTGAGCTTGTCTTCAAGCTTGCAAATAGGCTTGTTAAACTTAGGCTCTCTTCTTCTATCATCTTCTTTCCCTTTCCTTTTCCTTTCTTTTATGTTTCATTTTCTCTCCTTTTCCTCTTCTCTTCCTTTTTTTCCTCAAAGCTTAAATCTAAATCTCAAATTCAACAACATCATAAGGGAAATCAAAGATAGAAAACAAGACGGAGGATGCAAATCATGCAAGAAAAAACTTCTTAGGAGAAGTAAGAGCAGAAAGATTAAGATGTTTGAGTTTTCTAAAAAGATGAGTTTTGTTATTTTCTCTGTTTTAATTGTTGTTTATGTATGAAAATGTTGAATTAAAATTACATAGATGCAGAACTTGTGATGATAGTGATAAACCAAGGATATAAGAACATATTTGCGGAAAGCTAAATATGTGTATATTTGTGTATGTTAGGTGTTTGATAAAATAAAATGAAGGGATATGATATGAAAAATATATATATAGAAATGTTTATAGGATAAGATTAAGCATGTATATACCAGTAACAAGTTGTTTTTGTTTATGTATGTTAAAAACAAGTAGTTAAAGTTAGAGTAAAAGACAAAGGAAAAACGTAACATGTTTCCCTGTCTATCATGGCTAGTTATCTTAGGAAAATAAAATTAAGGAGGATAACGGACATGATGAGGGACGCAATCTCCTTTGATCATGGATTTTTGAAGGTAACGACATATATCACAGTTGTGACGAATGGCATGATCTCCTTTGGTCATGAATTTTTCTCTTATCATGAGCGTAACAAGGCCCATGATAACCATTAATGATGGGGATCATGGCCTCCATCACGGACGTGAGCTGTCCCCTAGTGCTATTCATAAAGAAGAAAAGAAAAGGAAAGAAAGAAAGAAAGATAAAATAAAATAGATAAAAGATGATTAATTATCATGTTAATTAATTTACATAACTAAGAATGAGTTAGGATAATTTGTAGATTAATATTTAATTTAGGTTCACATAGTTCCTAAGTATAAAATGAACTTAGTTAATAAACTTAAGGTCAACATGACTTAATAAATTTTAATGAGCTAAAATGAATTAGATTGGTTAAGTATAATCAACTTAGCTAAGATTAAACTAACATAGATTTAACTTGTAACTAGCTTAGATTAATATGATTGGTTACACCTTG
Organism: Combretum micranthum; assembly: GCA_024138025.1. NCBI lineage: Eukaryota > Viridiplantae > Streptophyta > Magnoliopsida > Myrtales > Combretaceae > Combretum > Combretum micranthum. Next base: position 75,756 of record JAMXBD010000452.1, on the reverse strand, counting down.
GATAATAAGGAGCATGTAATTTCTAAAATATGTTAGACTAAAGCTTTGTTTAATAAAAAAAATAATTTGATAGACAACGGAGAATTATCTGTATCTTGGTGGGGTGATCTTCATAGCCATAGCAAGGTTTCTATTTCATGTCTAATCAAATAGAAACATGAAACGAATGTTTAATATGAAAGTTGATGTAAGTTAATAAATAATTGAGTTGCTTATATAGTTTAATTTTGTAAATAGATATTTTCTTATAAACCTATCCTCTAGTCTACCTCCTGATTCTTTTGGATTGTGAGCATCATTTAAAGGTACGCAGTAACTTACGTATTGTATGCTAAGATATACATTTTAAATGAATTAAAACTTAAAGTTAGCTTAATAAAAGAGTGTTGCTTGTGCATGTGCCATTGAATCTAGTCTGGGGAGTGGTAACTTTATCTTGAAGGGCTACGGTAGTTTACACGCTTAGGCCACTCCCGTCGTGATGCAATGACATTTATCAGTGGCTCGACGGGTAACCAATGGAACAAATGGTATTGATGTAACGTCTACTTAGGCTCAGAGAGAAGTAATATGATTTGGTTCACGTTTTATAGGGAGGACTGAACTAGATGATGTTATGGAATGGGATGAGTAGAGTTGTATAACGACTATGAACCCTAGATAATGCTATTTTCTTGTAAGTTATGTAGGAGATATAGATTTTGAGCTGCTATATCAACCCCATAAGTAGCTGCTGTTACTTAGGACCCTAGATTTGTAAATATTGTTTTGGAGTGTGAGTGCTCCAGTATTGATTCGTTTAATTTAATCTAAAGATAATAAATCGTTGTTGCTACATTGCATTTAGTTAAGCTCGTGTATCATTTCATGTGTGATTATGTTACTATGTACTGGGCTTTGACTCATTATTTTCTCTTTCTAGGTGTTGACTGTTTGATGATGATGGTTTGGTTGATGATTACGATGATTATCTTGAGCATGGGTCAACTTGGAGAGGCTACTTGGAGAGAGAAGTGATTTAAGATTGTTGGATGTATTTTGTTTTTATTTTCATTTAAAAACTGGATTTATATTTTGTAGTTTGTAATATTCTTTTCACAGCCTAGTGGAGCCCGAGTTTTATAATTTAAGTTCTTTAAAAAAGCTTTATTATATCATCAAGAAAGGTATATGAGATACCTGATTGTATTGTTTTGGTTTATGAAAGTTGATCCACTCTTGTATGAGTGGAAGCTAGAAATGTTTTTATAAAGTTTGATTTCCTATTACAGATCCAGTTGTCTCTATAATTTAATTAAATGATTTAAGAATTTAAAATCGACTAGTAATGTTCAACATAAACAAAATTTGATAAGGAAGCCTGAGCGTGTAATACATAAGGTATCATACATGGTAGTACATGCCTCAATTAAGTTTTAAAGCATTATAGAATGATATCAAAGCAATGTTTATCTTGAACATTGCTTTTACATAATGAATTAGGATGCGTTTTAGAAGCAGTGAGTTGAATGCTGGGGAAAACTTGGGTATTTGGTTGTGTGTTGATTGCTTGTATTGTGTTGATTGCTAAACCCTAGTTTAGAATTTAATAAAACTAAGTAAATACACTAAATTAATCAACCTGGCTTAAACTTATTTTCTATTAATCTGTGAAATTGAATTAACTAGAACAATGTATGTTTCATTGTGTAAGTCATGTCTCTAATGGTATAAATTTTGCATGTTATGTATTATATGTTATGTTTTAGTTAGTTGTGCATATATTTTCTTATGGGATGTAATATTTGTGATATATTTGTAAGTGTTGTATATTGTGTTTGCTTGAAATTAGACTTAACTAGGATAATTATGACATTGTGTGTCATATGTAAGTTTTATTATATGATATGTGTGTGTGTGTGTTTTCTTTTAAATTGATTTATCTTATGAGATATTTTTCCAATGTTGTGTGTTGTTATGATTTTGTGTGTAATATATATTTTATTATATATACTGCTTGTAATGTGAATGTGAGTGTATGTTTAATGTTGTTTATAAAATGAACTTAACTCAATTTGACTAAATGTAAGTAGAGCATAAATGATTTAGATAAATATTAGAACTTGTCTCTAAAATCCTCTAAAACCGGAAATAGACTCTAGATGTTGTGTGTTATGTTTTGGTATATGTTTGCTTTTGTTTAAAATTTGATAGACTATAATAGGAGTTTTCCCTCTAAGTTGTATTTGTTGGTATGTTGACAAAAACAAAATATTCAATGAAAAGAAAACTCAAAATTCCACATTTAACTTGCCATTCCTAAATCTTCAAAAATGTCAAATGTATAATAACAAAGTAGAAATCTTAAATCAATTATATAAACCGATTCTAAATCCTCCTAAAATTGAAAGATAAGTTATTAATAATAATATAGTGACAAAATATAAACTCTAAATCAATTTTCAAAATAAAATTTCAATGGTAAACATACATATACAATGTGAAATTTTTGTGAAACAAAGTTATTAAAATTGATATATGCATAAATAACGAAATGAAAATCTTAATTATGAGTACTAATAAGGCTTCAAACCATAATAATCTTAATAATCAAAAGAATATGATTACTGTATGTTTCATATGCTAGATAAGGGTGGAATAGCGAATTTACAACCTTCAATTGTTAAGTTGTCAAGATAAGTCAGAGTTGTCGGTTTTGTTGAGTCCAAGTTCGAGTCTTGTTCTGTCGAGTAAATGAAGGTTGAATAATTACTCAACCAATTCTACTGTTTTATATGTGCTATATTGCATTGAATATCAATATGGCAAAGTTAAAGAAGTTTTTCAAAAAGTTTAAATTAAGAAAATTAAGCCAGTGATAATCATATAAATGATTAAAAAGGATCATATTAAAGTTCGAAAAACTATTCAAATTTTGAAGTAAGAAATTGAAGAAATATGTAATTAACAAAAAAAGTTTATAGAGAGATAATTGTTAAACCCAAATAACACTAAATTTCAAATTGTTTATGAAAATGAAAGAATGAAAGACATGAAACTTATGTGATAGAAGAAACAAATGATGTTCATATATGTTAACAAATATAATATTTGGTAAATAATTCAAAAATTTCTTTATAGACGAAAAGTAATAACAAAATTTAAATGCAAAATAACCATAGTATGCAGCGGAAAGCATAGAAAAAATAAAATTCTTAAAATGACTAAAAACTTAAGAACAATAAAGTTGAAGTTAATATGGAATGTCTTATAACAACAAATAGACAAGTGAATTCAAGGACAAAATTCTTTTAAGGGGAAAAGAATGAAATACCCAAAACCTCACCTAGTTAAATTAAAAATGATTTAATTGAATAGTATAATAGATAGTTAAATATGGTATTGAATTTGAGCTTAGCTAGAAATTTATCTTAGACATATTATGATTAGAGGATTTGTCATAAATTAAATTAGTAAATAGATCTGAATTGAAATTGAGATTTTAAATATTTTGTAAAATCATAAACCCTTGAATCTTAGTTCACTTTTTTTTCTTAAATATCAACAATTTTTTTTTAAACAACTGCTTATTTAAAAATATCAATTTTAGACCAAAACTCAAATTAAATGTTAATTTTCATAACTTAAACTTTTGAATTATATTTATATTATCCATAATTTTTAATTATATGTTCCCAAACTAATTAATGGAAAAAAAAATCTAATTAATTAAGATTTTTAAAATAAATATCAGAAAGATTTAAACTTAATACCTTTATTCTAAAATATTTTTTATTTTACTTTTTTCCTTCCCTTCCTTCTCTAATGGCCACCTGCTCCTCTCTCTTCTTCTCATCATCTGTCCCTTTCCTTTTCTTTCTTTTACATTTTTTTCTTCTTTCTTCCTCAAAGCTTAAACCTAAATCTCAAATTCAATAAGATCATAAGGGACGTCAAATATAGAAAACAAGATGGAGGATGCAAATCATGCAACAAACAACTTCAAGAACTTAAGAGAAATAGGAGTAGAAAGATCAAGATATTTGGATTTTCTAAAAAGATGAGTTTTGTTATTTCTTTTGTTTTAATTGTTTTTTACGTATGAAAATATTGAATAAGAACTAAATAGATGTAGAACTTGTGGCGATAGTGATAAACAATGATATAAGAACATATTTGCTAAAACCTAAATATGTGTATATTTGTGTATGCTAGATGTTTGATAAAATGAAATGAAGGGACATAATATGGAAATTATATATAGAAATGTTTATAGGATATGATTAAGCATGTATATAATAATAGGTTGTTGTTTTTTTTTTTTAAGTATGTTGAAAACAAGTAGTTAAAGTTAGAGTAAAAGACAAAGAAAAAATGTAATTTGTTTCTCATATCCATCACGACCAGTTATTTAAGTGGAAAATTAAATTGAAGAAGATAAGGGCATGATGAGGGGCATAATCTCCTATGATCATAGATTTTTGAAGGTAACGACCTGTATCATGACCGTGACAAAGGGCGTGATCTTCTCTGGTCATGGATTTTTCCCTTATCACGGCATGACAAGGCCCGTAATAACCATCACCGCCTCCATCATGAGCATGATGAGGCCGGTGATGGGGATTATGGCCCCCATCACACTCGTGAGTTATCCCCTGGTTAGCTCATAAAAAAGAAAAGAAAAAGAAAGAAAGAAAGAAAGAAAAAATAAAATAGATAAAAGATGATCACTATATCATGTTAACTAATTTACATAATTAAGAATGAATTAGGATAATTTGTAGATTAATAATCAATTTAAGTTCACATGGTTCCTAAGTATAAAATGAACTTAGTGAATAAACTTAAGTTTAACATGACTTAATAAACTTTAATGAGCTACAATAAAATGGATTGACTAAGTATAATCAACTTGGCTAAGATTAAACTAATATAGATTTAATTTGTAATTAGCTTAGATTAATATGATAAGTTAAACATTAGATAATAAGAAGTATGTAATTTCTAAAATATGTTAGACTAAAGCTTTCTTTAATAAAAGAAATAATTTGACAGAAAACGGAGAACTATTTGTATCTTGGCAGAGCGATATTTGCAGCCATGGTGATGTTCCTATTACATGTCTGATCAAATAGAAACACAAATGAATGTTTAATATGAAAGTTGATGTAAGTTAATAAATAATTGAGTTGCTTATATAGCTTAATTTCTTAAACAAATGTTTTCTTTTGAATCCACTCTTTAATCTATCTCCTGATTCTTTTAGATTGTGGATGTCATTTAAAGGTGCACTATAACTTGCGTGTTATATGCTATAGTAGGTATCCTAAATGAGTATTTCTTGTGCATGTGTCGTTGAAATTGGTTCGAGGAGTGGCAACCTTGTCTCGAGGGGACACGGTAGTTTAGATGCTTAGGCTACCCCCGTCATGATGCAATGGCATTTATCAGTGGCTCAGTGGTTAGCCAATAAGCCAAATGGTATTGGTGTAATATCTACTTAGGCTTGGAGAGAAGTAAAGTGATCTAGTTCATGTTTTATAGGGATGAATGAACTAGATGATGTTGTGGATTGGGATGACTGCAGTTGTGTAATAGCTGTGAACCCTAGATGATGCTATTTTCTTGTAATGTTATGTAAGAGATATAGATATTTGGGCTACCTATGTCAACCCCTAAGCAATTGCTGTTACTCAGGACTCCCAGACTCCTAGAGATTATTTCGAAGTGTAAGTGCTCTAGTGTTGGTTTATTTAATTTAATTTAGAGATAATAAACCGTTATTGTTGCATTGCATTTAGTTAAGCTCATGTATTATTTTGTGTGTGATTATGTTACTATGTACTAGGCTTTGGCTCATTATTTTCTCTTTCTAGGTGTTGACTGTTTGATAATGATGTTTGGTTGATGATTATCTCGGGTATGGGTCGACTCAAAGAGGCTACTTAAATATAGAAGTGATTTTAGGATTGTTGGATGTATTTTGTTTTTATTTTCATTTTAAAACCGGATTTATATTTTGTAGTTTGTAATATTCTTTTGAAGGCCTAGTGGAGCCCGAGTTTTGTAATTTAAGTCCTTTAAAGCTTTATTGTACCATCAAGTAAGGTATATGAGATGCATGATAGTCTTGTTTTGGTTTATAAAAGTTGATCCGCTCTTGTATGAGTGGAAGCTAGAAATGTTTTTATAAAGTTGGATTTTCTATTACAAATATAGTTGTCTCTAGAATTTAATTAAACTATTTAAGAATTTAAAATCAGCCAGCAATGTTCAACATAAACAAATTTTGTTTAAGGAAGTTTGAGAGTGTAACACATAAGGTATTATATATGGCGGTACATGCCTTAATTAAGTTTTAGGGCGCTACAATGACAATGCCCATTTTTTGTATATTTATTCATCTTTTATCGATGGAAAATTTAAGCTATTATTTCTCAATATTCCTTTCTCTTTTCTACATGGTATCAAGAGCCTAATATTCTTAGGTGTCTTCTCTTTCATTTTTTTTTTTCAGATAAACCATAACACTATGCCACCAGTTTCCTCAATGGCTTTCAATACCAGCTTCTCTTCCACCTTCGATTCTATCATCATCCATAACACTTAGGATCCTCAACGTCCCCTCCTTACAATTAATCTCTCAAGTATCAACAAATTATCGTCCACCAATGATCTCACATGGAGTCTTCAAATCCAATCTCTTCTTAAAGGTTATAATCTTCATCACTTCATTGATGGCACTCATACTCTACCACCACCCACCGCCACCATCAATGATGTTACATCTCTAAATCAAAAAATACATAACCTAGAAGCATCAATACCATATCATCTTTAGCTAATACCTATGCTAAACCATCTCATGGTCATATTAAACAATTGAAGGAACAATTAAAGTGGTGTAGCAAGGGCTTAAAATCAATTAGTGAATATATACAAGCAATAAAGACTCGTGCTGATGAACTTGCTCTTTTCAAGAAGCTAGTTGATGATGAGGACCTCATTGATTGGGCTCTTGCAGGAGGAGTCTATGATGAGTACAAATCCATCAGTAATGCAATTAATGCCCATGACACATCAATTTCTTTTGCTAAGCTCCATGAGAAACTTCTCAACAAAGAGACATCTTTTCAAATCGCTCAACCATCTTCTCTATCATTATCAGCAATGAAAAATCCTACAGCCTTCAGGAATCATCTAAATTGGTGTTATACAACCACTAATTCACAACAACTTAGTCTTCCTTCTGTGCCTTCTCCTCATTTTTAACACTAATCTAAACTTATTTGGTTCGCTATCAAGTATGCGGCATCAAGGACAAACTGCCAAACGATGTTGGATGTTTTGACTTATCACTAATCAACAATCCATAACATCTCATTCTCAAGGCTTTTAAGGATATGGCACCTCCACAACTTGGCAACCACCAGCCAATCATGTTGTTCTCGGCCACAACACCACTCTTCTTAGCTGCTGGATAGTGGAGCATCTAACTATGTTATATCTGACTTGAGCAATCTCTCTCTTCATAGTCCATATCAAAGATCTAGTGATGCCATGATTGGTGATGGATCGGCCCTTCCCATCACCTATACAGGTTCTACCACCATACTTACTTCCTCTTAGTCCTTTCTTTTACACAATGTCTTTTGTATCCTTTCATGAAAAAGAATTTAATTTCAAGTTATCAATTTTGCACTAATAACCATGTTTTTGTTGAATTCTTACCCCCTGCATTTCAAGTAAAGGATCTAAACATAGGGCAATCCTTTTGATGGGTGAACCTAACGATGGCATATATGAGTGGCCGACTATATCCCTGCTAGTCGTCTCTTCACTGTTACTTACTTTTTCTAGTGTCAAAACCACTTCGTTCGAGTTGCACTCTAGACTAGGTCATCCATCCTTTAATATTATTAAAAATATTGTTTCCAAGTTTGCTTTACCATTGTCTAGTCCGTTATTGTCTTCTATACAGTGTAATGCTTGTTCATGTAATAAAAGTCATAAAATTCCTTTTTCTTCTTCTACCTTAACCTCATCCCACCCACTCAAACTTCTCTTTTTTGATGCATTGACTTATCTTATCTTTTTGTTGATGGTTTTTAATATTATGTTATTTTTGTTGATCATTATACTTGGTATATTTTCTATTGTCCACTTAAACAAAAATCTCACATATATGATATCTTCGTGCACTTCAAGGCATTAGTCAAAAACCAATTTAAACACTAAATTGTAACCCTCTATTCAGATAATGGTGGTGAATATCAAGTACTTGATAGTTTTCTCTCCACCAATGGTATATCCTATCTTATTGCACTACACCATACTTTAGAGCACAATGGTCTTTTTGAACGATGTTATAGCCACACAAATTGGATTTATGCCTTTGCCGCGATTGTATATCTCATCAATCGTATGCCCACACCCACATCATATCTTGCATCTCCCTTCGAAAAACTCTCTAAGTCTGTAAATGGGCTTTAAATATAAAAAAATATTATTTATTTATTTATTTAGGCTTAACTCATGGGCTGAGTGACGGGGCCTAATGAGTCTAGTTCAACTATTGGGATAGCTTGGGGAGATTTGGCTTAGTGGGCTTGGAATAAGAATCATTGGAGTGGTCCGCCGTATCTAACCTTTCTTAGTTAGGCTCATGCACACGCAAGAGATGACTGTTGGCCTTTTCCCATGAGGAGCTCATTCAGGATAAACATGAATTGAGTTTACTCCATCTCATCCATCAATCACTGAGGTGATCTACAGTCATCATCCACGCTAAGTACCTATAAACACTCAATCATTCCTCCTCATTTGTAATTTTTGAGAGAGAAGACAAACAACGGTCTATAAAGGACGTTCTACTTAGGAAGATCAAAAAGGCAACTCAAGTGATTTGTACTCCAACTGCTTAAGAACTATAAGGTTGATACACAAGGTCTACTTAAGGACCCTTACCTGTCACTTGTGCATTTGAGACACCGAAACTGCCTATTCTTCCTCCCTGTCTTTCTTTCTAAGCTATCCCGTCATTAAGTGTCATTTCCTTAGCAGCACTCTGAAGTCACATGCCAGGCGCGAGATCCACGCGATGCGTGCGTGATTACTATCACCAAGAACCTTACATCTATAGAGTCTAAATCCAACTACACTAAATTTTAGGTGTTTGGTTGCTTATGTTATCCATGTCTTCATCCTTACTCTCTACATAAACTACTCTCGTTCCACTCCATATGTTTTTCTTGGTTACTCATCAACATAAATTGCTTATATCTATCTTGATCTATCCGCTTCTAAAACATATATTTCTTGTCATGTCAAATTTCTTGAAAACTCCTTTGCTTTTACAAATCACCACTCTCATTTAGTTGGTCCCACCTTAGAGATCATTTCCAAATGGCTTCACCTAGCTCAAATTCTACCCACGTCAAGTAGCTCACTCAATGTGCCTCCATAAAGGGACTCCCTGTGTTAACATCCATCACAAAATACCCCAGTCATTGACCACTCTTCCTCATTAGTCGATTGTCGATCTATAAACCTCCCTTTACTTGGACACAATTCGATTAACTACTAAGAAAGAACGGTCAACAGGTTACCAACTCAACCACACAATTATTAGACATCTTCCTTTTCAATCGCAACTCAAACCACCTATCAAAATACCCACCCTATGACTACTATAGTGAAAAACAACATCCTCAAACCCCTAACCAAGATGAATTTCACTGCTATCCTTTCTCAACTATCCGACACTAAACCTCACATGGTTTCCTAAGACCTAAAAGATCCCAAATGGAGACATGTTATGGATGATGAATTTGATGCTCTTGTTTGGAATGGAACCTAAGAGCTTGTTCCATCTACCTTTGTACAAAATCTTGTTGGATTTAAATGGGTTTTTCGTATTAAACAAATTCCTAATAGTTTTGTTGACATGTGCAAAGCTAGATTAGTTGCTAAAGGCTTTCATTAGTGATCTATAATGGATTATCATGATACCTTTAGCTCGATTTCTAAGCAGACAACCATACGTCTTTCTCTCTTTGGCAGTCAGTAGAAGGTAGCAATTGCATCAATTGGATGTTAATAATGCCTTTCTTCAACGCCATCTTTCCAAAGATGCCTACATGACCCAACATTTGGGATTTGTTGATAAAGATCATCTAACATATGTATGTAAATTAAAGAAGGCTATATATGGACTCAAGCAGGCTCCATGGGCTTGGTACCTTGAACTTCACCGGTTCCTCATTGAGTCTAGGTTCACAAACTCTCATGCAGACACTTCTCTATTCATTCTTCACTCAGGAGACATTACGATATATCTCTTTATTTATGTAGATAACATTATCATCATAGGAACTCACCTTTATATTATTTAGCACTACCTTGACCTCTTGGCACAAAGATTTTCAATCAAGGATCTTGGGATCTTGTCTTGTTTTCTCGGCATTGAGGTTTTCACCAGTCCATTTGGTCTAATGCTTACTCAAAGCCGCCACATCTCCGATCTTCTTGCTTAGATAAAAATGTATAGTGCCAAACCTGTTGCTATACCCCTTGCTACAGATGTAAATCTCACACTTCATTCAGGAACAGCTCTAAATGACTACATATAATATAGAACAATGGCTGTCAGTCTACGGTATCTTTGTCTCGCTTTCCTAAACATAACATATGCGGTTAAGAAACTTTCCCAGTTCATGCATCGCCTGACGTTTGAACATTGGAATGCTACAAAATGACTACTTCGATATCCGTGTGGCACATTGACTTATGGATTATTTCTTCATAAGGAAAATCCACTCTCTCTTTATGCTTTCTCCGATGCAAATTAGGTTGGCAACAAAGATGACCATACCTCTATGAGTGTCTATATTACCTATCTTGGTCTTCTAAGAAACAACATACAATTGCTTGTTCATCCACAAGTGAAGTGTCAATCAGTTGCCGCTACTACTGCAAAAATCAATTGGATTTGTTCTCTACTCACAGAGCTTAGCATCACATTTCCTACACCACCTGTTATCTATTGTGACAATGTTGGTGCCACTTATCTCTAATCTAATCTAGTCTTTTATTCGTGCATGAAATATGTGGCAATTAACTATTACTTTGTTTGAGATCAAGTTCAATCAGGTGCTCTGTGTGTCACTCATGTTTCATCAGCAGATCAACTTGTTGATACTCTTACCAAACTACTTCCATGAAGCCGCTTTCAAGGATTGAGGTTCAAGATTGGTATCTCCTTTGGAGCTCCATCTTGACGGGGCATATTAGAGAATTAATTACAATGGATTTTCCTTTCCTTATATTATTAGAGAATTAAATTCTTGTAATTAGCTATAATATCCTTATAATTAGTTGCAATTCCCTATTTCTAGGATAGTTTCCTATTTTTGAATCTTAAGGCAATGCCCAATTTTGGTATGTATATATATTCATTCTTTATCAATGGAAAAGTTAAGCTCCTCAATATTTCTTTCTCTTTTTCTACACGAACCATGTATAACAACATTGATCATCGAGTCTCACCTCCACGACAAAATTAAAATAGCCCAAACCGAGTGGCTCAACTTAATTTCTTAGAGGAGTATCTCTAGTGCTTTCTATCATACACCGAAGCCATCAAAACTGGGTAGATCATCATCATCATCTCTCTTTCACTCTCTACATGCCAAAACTTTCAAACAAATGTTGTTATGTTGGGGCCACATACTTTAGGTTTTTAGTATCGCTACAATTTACCTTTTGACTTCAATTTAGGGTTCTTATCACCTTGATCAAGGTCAAGGTTATTGAGTTTGATTCATGCATAAAACTTTCTTGTTGACTTGAATTTTTAATGATTTGCATTGTGTAATTGGACTATATTGCTTTTTTGTTTAGTTGTCAATTGTTCTTTATATAACAAATTATTTTGGCTACTATATTATTTGATTTCTATTAACATTGAAAGATGTACAATAATTAAAGCGATGAATAACTACAAGAAATAAGGCTTATTTTGACAAATTGATTTGTCATTATAAATGGCAAATTTATCACAAAATAAATATTGTGACAAATTTAGTTTGTCATTTTCTTGGTCACAATAAGTTTGTAGTAATAAGTATATTGTGTCAAAATTGTTCTTAGTCATAATAAGATGATGCTTATTGTGATGATTGTATTTTGTCTCAAAAAATGATATAGTGATAAAATAATTTGTCCCAATAATTTATTTTTTTCATAATATGCGTTTTTTTGTCATAATAAATTAAGATATTGTGACTAGTTAAGATGTTTTATAATGACAAAGAGTTGAACTGTGACAAAAAGGATTTTGTCATTAAGTAATAGTAACAAATTTCTTTTGTAATAATTTATATTGACTAAAATCCATTTATCAATATTTTCTTTTGTAGTGACAACTAATCCATCACATATTTATTAATGTGAAATCTCTATATAAATTTTATGTTATGACAATAGAATAATGTCATAAGTATTTTTCATATCAACATTATGTAACGCCCTAACCTAAAGGAGTTATCAGCCTGCCACATGTCATTACCAAAGATTGACACACAAAGACTATACTTTCTAAACCACAATTTTATATAATTCAAATATCTTCAATATATCTCAAATAAAGGGTACTTGAAATAAAATATCCTCAATTCTGCTAATCATAAAACTAAACCATTTAACTTTAAAGAAATAACAATATCTCCAAAAATAAACTAATCATAAAAATATTGTCTTTCTTTTCTGAAATCACTATATCCAAGATCACTAATCTCAATTATCGATAGAAGGATCAAATCCACTATCGCTTTTCCCATAGTCTACGAATATGTTGTATGCTGTCAAATCATAAATAATAGCATATTCACCTGTACCTGTGAGAAAAATAAGGATTGAGCGAAAAACGCTTAGTATGCCAAATTGAAAACACAAACACATGATCATGCAACACAATATCACATACAACTTAGATTCTAATGCAACAAGCACAAATTGTTATCTTTTCATTAGCTTGCAACCAACACAGTTTAAGACTATTGATCACTAATCCTAAACCCAGGAGTAACTCATGACCCCATAGAAAAGCATATGTAAATGATAATATATATATATATATATTATTTGCATTCCACAATTAAGCTGGTAACGATTCTTAATCTACCAAATCATCTCCAAGTACAACTTCACTCGGGACACCACCACAAGGATCATTAGTTGCCAGTGTCAGTATCACATTACTATCGTGGTCTTTACTAATCACTGCCACTCACAATCAACACTCGATTTAATTAAATCTGATATAATTAATTCATATTTATAAACTAATACTACAAGCACATAAAATCAAACATCATAAGGTTGTACCTGGATTTGTTTTTAATCCAAATCTCTCATACAGTAACTACTAACAGAGTAGGAACCCTAATCTCACAATCATTCCTGTTTATCAATATATTACAAATCAATTTCAATTTTCAACTATAATATGAAACCTGAACCTTAATTTCCATAAGCCTATTTGAATATCAAATCAATTTCAATTTTCAACTATAATATGAAACCCTAACCCTAATTTCCATAAGTCTATTTGAATATCAACACACCTGTTTATCTCGTTCGCACTTCAATGAAACCTTTATCACAATTCCTCTAGAGTTCTTAACTATCTCCACAATTCCTTCAAGATATATATATATACACACACACACGCAAACCTTGAATTAAACTACTACGAAAGTTCATAACTTTAAATCTATAAAGATAGGATGGATTCACACTTACTTAGAACTGGTAGATCTTGCTTGCAATAGAACCCTAATTCAATCAATTCTCCTATCACAAGTAATTAACTATCTCTGTAATTATATTCCTACAATCTATAAATCTTAGAAATCACAAGACTATGATAGAGATCTTACCTTTATTTCGATTTGAAACCATAACTCTCCAAATCTGATTTAGGGTTTCTCCATTAAATTTTGAATCTCTTTCAATCATATGAAAAACTAGAATTAGACTAATTTATCTAAGGAAATTAATTGAAAAATACTAGAGATAGACCCACTTACCTAGGATTTTGCTGAGGAAGAAGTATGACAAATTCGTGGGTTAAGGAGTCTATTTATAGAGGGACTTTGCTTAGGCAAAACGCCAACATAGCTTAAGAAAAACACAGCTATAGGCCACCTTACACCGACGCTTAGAAACTTATGCTGGTCACTTAGCTGGGTACGCCAATGCCCATTAGTCCGGCATAGGATCATTTTCCTCAAATCCTCCCGAGAGCTCAAAACTGTCTTTAAGCCAACGACTTTCCAATATAGGCCGGCGGCTTTAATGCCGCCATGGTTTTCTTCATCCAATTCTTTGCGTATAAGTTCCTCGTGTCCAAATTCGTCTATTCAAGGACAAAAATACCCTTTAACAACATTATATTACATATCTTCCCTTCATTATGAATATTTATTTGTACTTTACACATTATTTGTCAAAATATCAATAATCACAAACTGTGTTTGTGATAAAAGTAAATATTATGACAAAATAATTTGGTGATGAAATGTTATTATTGACAAAATTAATTTTATCAAAATACTTATTTTGTGACTTTAATTTTTTCTCATTATTTTACAACATAAAGAAATTTTTATGAAATTAATTTTAAGGTGTGACAATATTATAAAAGAATTCAACTTATGGAAGAGGTTATTAGGCCTTCAGAATAGAGAAAAATTTTGCAATAAGTTGTTACAAAAAGACGATTTTATTTTCATTTATTCTATATTAAGCAAATCTCTAATTATGTACAAATAATTAAAAAAAGCCATATAAGGAGAATTATAATTATCTCACTTAATATATTATAACTACCTAATAAACCAAAATGCACAAATTAAATTTAAAAAGATAACAATGTCAAACATGTGAAATCAAAACTTCCTTCATTATGACTTCAAGAAAACACAAGATATCTCTCGAATTTTACAAGCCTTACACTCTCTAATTTTACCATGAACTCAACAAACATACCCATAGAAAAAGAAAAAAAAAGAAGAAAAATTATAGTAAAATTTTCAATCTTCTTTGCTCGTAAATTTCATCCACTTGCACAATATCTCTTGTGAAACCTTCTTCCCTAACCTATATATAAAAAATAGATTCATTAGTAAACCAATGTTGTAGTTTTTAATTGAAAAAGAGAATTATTAAAATATCACATAAAACAACAAAAAATTCTAAACATAATATATGCCAATTGCAAAACATCCCTAAATATCACATATTTCATTTCAAAATTAAAATATTTGATTGAGTATTTTCAATAAAACACACCATATCATGTTAGGTACCCTTAATTTCTAATGTAGATTTTAAAAGAAACACAAATTGAACAATAAGTAACTCATAAAATTTATCAATTTAAAAAAAAAATTGACAAGGCATAACTAATGAAAAGTTTCAAACTTTATCTTGAATTGCAATTTAGTTGAACAAAAGATTTGAAAAAAAAAAAAAGTAAAACCCTAATCCTATTGTAGATTGAATTTGATTTTCTTACTTAGTTTTGTTGTTGCTCTAATGGATGTATGGTTGGGAGAATAATAATGTTGTGTACCATTCGTTTATCAAACATGTGTGTCATCCTCTCTAGTAAAAGTCATCATTAGTTCAATATGATGGTTATCCGAAAACCCTAAATTCATGAATGAAACGTATTAGATGGAAAGATATGATTGCATATTATTGAGAAATAAAAGAATAAAAAGAGAGAAGATGGAGGTGAGCAAACAACTTGTTAGCTTATTGTGTGTAGGTTTTCTGTTGTAGAGACAGAGAGAGAGAGTTGGGTACAAGTCCATAGGAGAGGATATAAATAATAAAAGAACACCTTTCATTATTTTAGTGCTAACTTTTTTAAATAAAATTATTTTTCCCTTCCACATGAATTTTTACTTGTCTTCTTGAATGAAGAGTTCGCCTCTATAACTATTTTTTTGTTCGACTTTGTGTGTTGCTCTAAAAGTATACCCTATTAGATTAAAATAGTTAAAACCTCCCACAATGTGTGAATTTTTAAAAATATTATAAATATATAATATCTATTGTAATTTACATAATTATTGATTCAAAAAGTTATAATCCTTTGAATTATGAAAATATAACATTATATATCAAAGATCATTTAATGTATATATTAATTTACACAATTACTGATGGAAAAAGTTAATAAATGATAAATGTGTTATAGTATTAGTTATTAACATTGAGAATTAACCATATGTTAACTACATAATTCTAAAATCTAGTAAAACTATATCACTTTGATAACCTTTATAAGTAATAGTTAATCGATATAAGTATGGAACAAAATAAATAAAATAGTTTTATATTTCTATCAACATATGAGTACACTACTGTAAACACTTCATTATGATTATCATTCTAATTTATAACTAAACATGTTATTATAAATAAAGTAATTAACTATCTATGTTTCATAAATATAAAAGTTTAGATGCATTAAATAGATACTAAAGAGGTAATCCCTTAACATTTATTGTAATATATACATATTGTATGCATTGTACATTGTATGAGATTTTATATAAGTACATATATATAACATTATCACATGTTATATACAATTTTGGATTAAAGTTAGAAATATTAAGAGTTTATTTATATTTTTGTTTAGTTAGGATATAATTTCAATTATAATTCATCATTCAACATTGGAATCAAATTCAAGTTAAAGGTGAACTCTCCAGTTTGTTGGAATTGTGTTTTAAACTTTTGAAATCATATATATATGAATGAAAGGAATTAGATATAAAATCATAATGGAATCTTAGGTTCATTCTAATGCATAAAATACATTGATAAGATTTAGACATGCTTTCAAAAAATTCTTGATACTTATTGTTATCACCAAAGTTCTATAGATAAAGTTGGAATGGATCAAGGTCTTAGCTACACTATGCATCAAGAATTGTCCGGCACAACCACTCTGATAATTAAGTTATCAAGTATATAGGAGTTTGGAAGTAATTATAGTGGAGTAAAGCTTTGGATGTTCTCGTTCTATATACTAGGGATGTCTCATGTTGTATTTATAGAGGAGTAGTTTAATATAGTTGGAGTGAGTCATGTTAATAGTCATTTTTTGCTAAAGCCCTTCGAGCCCAATCTAACCTACTTGCTAGCATAGGCTGACCTTCCTTTCCCAGTCCAAAGATTGGTAAGCCCAATAAAACCGTCGGGCCTCTACAAGGCTTGACAACCATTTCTCATAGCCACATCCCTCTGAAGGGAAACTACATATTCGATTTCTTAACTAATGGAACTCGCTATTTTCCTTTAGCAAAGTATGCTTCTAGAAAGATTCCCAAATTATCAAACTACACTTGCTAAAATGGATAGGGGCACTTCCCTTAAATAACAAGGGGAAGTTTCCTAATATAAATAAGTCGACTATCTTAAAGAAGAATATATACTCAACTATATAAGGGTACTAGCTTCATTCCCTCCACTTTAACTCCATCTTGCTATTATGTATCACTATCTACTTACCGACTTAAGCATCGAAGTAAGAGACTTAAGCATACCCCTGGCGTTTACTAACCTATTTTTATCTTGCAAGCTATGTCTTGCTAGCCTTAAGGCTCACCTAACTCAGAGTGGAGTAAACGTAGATCCAAGGGATCTAAAGAGTATAGACAAAAATTTTCTTAGAACAAGTTGCATTATAGTGAATGTAGGACATCATAACAATTGTTAAGGAGAAGATATCGAGCCAACAAAATACATCCCATGTTTTTAGGGGTGGATTTACAAAGGTTAATCCTTGTTGAGTTGAGTGAGTAGTTCATCTAGCAAATTGACAATGTCGACCAGACTCGAGAGCTCTTCTTAGTCATGTGGTTGTATTAAGAGTGATGGTAGTGGTAGGCTTGTAGGCAATCAAATTAGCTCACACTTTAAATAGGTCGAGCTATGCTTGAGTAGTCCTTGGCAAAATTTATCCATCAAGACCTATAATGAGGGATACAACCAAAGTGGGTTTGAGATGGTTTTAAAAATTAAGAACCCACACTAGTTCATTAAGTTGAACAATTATAGAGACAAATATTTTCATTTTTTTCATATAAATGTGAAACTTAGAAAAATTTAATTAAATTATTCTAAAAGCAGCATACATAAGTGATTCATGGGAAAAAATTAAATGTAATGACATGATAAAATATAAAATATCAATTAATTATTAAATTAAACTATACACATGTTGATAATATAACTACAAAAATATGCATAAATAGTATTAAAATGCTTAAAAAATAATTGTATACTATAATAGTACCTCATAAATGTTTTTGTTAAATCAAAACAAATAAGTTATTGATCATGTTATCTATATTATTTAAGGCTATCATAACGATTTTTGATATATTTTCTTAAAATATTCAAATTGGCTAATGGATATAATAATATTTCTCATAACTTAGGATTCTCAGTTTTAAAATGCATGTCTTTAGTTTTCTTTCTTCAATGTTATAAAAGTCAACTACCTTAGTCCACCATTTACACTAAAAATGCTACTTCTATATATAAATATAATTCATATTTTTTTCATCAATAATATATTTCGATTCTCATTAATGTTATTTCCCATGAATAAATCAAAACTTAAATCATTGATATATATGCCATATTTGTAGTTAATAATATGTTGTAATTCTCAATTCTCATTAATGTCATTTCGCTTAACAATACGTCTTAATATTTTTTTTTAATATTAGTTTCCATCAATTATGTAAATATTGAGTTGAATGTTTTTAAGAATTTGTAAATATTTAATTTCATTTAAATGCCCAAAATCTTTCTTATTGCTTCAAGGGAAATTCTACGATCTAATCAACCATTTGATCATGAAAATATATATGGTGATTAATATATTAAGTATTTCAATGGTGCGATTACCGTTTGGTATGAATATGAGCCATTAAATACTCGATGGGACTTGTCCCATTGAAACACATGAGGGGACATAAAATTTTTCCATTGCTTTAATTAGCTTCTAAAAATTATTACTTCAATTACCCTTCAAAATAAAAAAAACTTTCTTTTTCAAAATTATTTAAATGTCCTTTTTTTTTCTAATTTCCTCCTTTGTTAGTTTATGAATTGTTGCAATTGCATTTACCTCCAAGTGAAAAAAGTGAGACCTTTAGATTCCGTAAAATTGATATTTTCAGCTCTTATATTCAACTCCTACCTATTTTTGTACTCATACTTGTGTTCCTTGTATACTATATGAAAGAAGGAATTTATATTGTTTATACACATAAATTAGTAGCATTATTAATTTGTATTACTAGCAATATCACATGATATATCATGTACTAATATCAAACATATATATATTTATAATATATATAATGAGCATATATTAATATTGAAATTCCTTTATTTTAGAAATTAAATATATGATTATGAAGAATTTTACTACTTAACTAATAAAATTAAATAATTTATGTGGTTGCAAATTGTAAACATGTTTTAGAATAGATTATTAAAATCAAAATTTAAAATATTTTTAAATTTTTTTATTACAATTAACACATGTATTGCTAACGTGCATTATCCTTGTACATGTGTTCTCTTAATAATATCAATACATATTTGCTCATAATTAGTGCTTTTATTTTTTTAATAGCCATTCATAAAAACTATATATTTTTCATAAGTTTGAAAAAAAAAATCTAAAGAAATATTGTTGCTTGTTTCAATGAATTTAGACATAGTATTAAAAGACACATATATATAAGTAAGGAACAAATATTACATGGAGTTGAAAAATCTTATAATCACTTAATAAATGGAAGACGTAGATATAAATATCTATAATATTGGAGGTATGAATAGATAGATATCGATAAACATAAATATACATGAAATTTTGATAAATTTCATTATAGATATAGATTGAAGAGTGATTATCTATACATAATGATGGATATCTCATATGACAACACTTTATGGCTTTACAATGAAGTGTAAGATACTGCGATAAACTGCTCTTGTATTGAGAAGTACTTGTCCTACCCCAATCTTTATGCTTACATACGGCGCTGCTATAAACAATTATATCAAAAAATAAAAATTTTAATATAACCTTTTTTATAAGTGGGAAAATATATTAGAGGTTTTAAAGAATTAGACATATAGCAAGGTTTGATCTCTTCCATAACCTAATTTTTGAATAATTAATTATTTAGCTTACAATATCTAATAACAAAAACCAAAATTTTTTGTGGTGTGATTTTCTTTTTTCAAAATTTTAGTTATGAAAAAATAATCAAATGATTATTGTTGGAATTTTTTATTGTTAATAATCCACGTATGATAGAAATTGGAGAATCATATAATTTTCAATTTTGATGAATTAAATATATTATTTTTATCATTATTAATTTTTTCATAATCAGTTAAAGGGTTTTGAAGGTGATAAACTTAATTTCATCATGATATCATTTTTTGATATTAAATTGATAATCACAGAAATATATAAATATACAGTAATAAATATAAATTGTTACTATTGCTAAACTAATATTACCTATAATGATAAATTTTTTTTTTTGTGATAATGAATAGTATATATTATAACAAAAAACTTATGAAAATATTATATATGATTATATGTGGTGACAACAAAACTTAGTGATGAAATATTTGTCATAACATGACTTTTACATTGGTGCTAAAGATAAGATGGAAAAGTTTTATGATGAGAGACGACAATAAAATTCTTGTTGTCACTAAATTTTCATTGGTTTAATATGTCGCGATAAATGTATTGACAAATACTTTTTTTTTTGTCACAAGTTTGCTCTTTTATTTGACTTGAAGTGACAAATTTTCATTTTGTCACAATTAGAATATTATCTGTGATAAAATTCTAATTATCAAAAATAATTTTGTTGCAATATAGCAAATTTCTTGTAGTTTAAGAAATACCTATAAAGAAATGGAAGAAGCATATATACATCATTCCTAACTTAATAAATAAATAACCTATAAGAGGCCAAGTTGAAGTTGCTTGTTGTGAGCCAAAAAGATTAACCAGGAAGCTTGAGCTCCAGCTCCAAGTTCAACAACGTTTCTGGTTCATCGTTGCTTGATGAGCATGTATCTGGACGGTGTATTGAGTCGAGCAGATTCCTTGTCATATTTTCTTCATCGCCCTAAGGTGTCCATGGACAAGGAATTAAGCAATCAATGTTACAAAATTATTTGATAACTTTAAGGAGAATATGCAAATATACATATGTGTGTGTGCTCCTCGTGTGCTTGCTCGTCAATTGTCCAAAAAGTGAATAGCTTATTCATCAAATCGATCATTCGACTAAAAAAATTACTTTTAAAACAAAATTAAATAAAAAAAATTGCCACTTCAGACAAGTTGATAATCAATTTTATTGGTTTGATGCTGATGTATCACTTAATTGAATATGTTTGATGAAGTAATATTTTAAAGAAATAATTGAAAGGATAAAAAACAAGGGATAAAATTAAAAAAAAAAAAAAGGAAAATCAGCTTAAAAGAAATAGTTATGGTGGTTGCCGCCGGCTACTCAAGAGTAGATAGTGTGGTAACTCTCTACAGGGGGCAGAGACCAGCCCATGAAGGTTAGTTGAATGGAGTAGGCCTATAATGGTGACTCAGAAGGTGATATTATGTTTGTTTTGTGATAGTTCCTTTTTATTTTATTTTTAATGTATAGTTCTCAAATTCACCAAAACCAAATTCTAAATTGAGGAAAATATTTAATGGATAATATACATATTATATGTATGTATATATAGTAGGTAATTATCGATTAAATTTTAACACATAAATAAGATGGTGGGTAGTTTTTTAAATAATTTCTACTCATACAGCCACACATGGGAAACCATTGGTAATTACCTACTATATATATATATATATATATATATTACACATAATTTCTTTCATAGAAAAATAGTTGCTTCTCTTCCATGCTCTTACCTTTAAATGATCAATGGTTTTTTCATGTAGATTACTGTATTATCTATTTCTTTTTTTTTTTTCCTATTTGTCCTTTGCTTGCATTATAACAACATATGCATTTAAAAATTTTGCATATTTCACAGCAACTCTGTTGTTAGGGATGTAACCGAGTTGGCTTTTATATGGTTTTCGACCCACCCGGCCCGTTAAAAACCCTATAGGTTTATAGGGTCGGGTTTGGATATATATTAAAAACCCTATAGGGTTATGGGGTCGAGTTTGGATATATAGTAAAAACCCTATAGGGTTATAGGATCGGGTTTGGATCATATAACAAACTCGATGGATACCCGCTAACCTGGTATTATAATTAAAAATAAATAAAAACATTACTAAAGGAGCAAAGAGAGAAAAGAAGACATGAATGAGCTACTATCTTTTTTGTCTCCAAAGGATGTTTTCTTTTATATTTATAGATTAGTTACGGATTTAGAACTTTTTATTAAATTTATTCAACTCATGTTTGCTATGGAAATAATATTATTTGTTGTTTGTTATATTTTAGTCCCAATAGGAAATTTAATTTAACCATGTTTTTAAAATATTATATAGTGACAAAAGGTAATATATGAATGTGTTTAAATGTTATATAATGATATGATCTACAACATTTTTCTATCAATTCTTCCTTATGGATCATTTCATTTTTTTGAATGTATGGAAAACTTATGTCAGAAAGTTACCAGATTTTCTTAAATTATTATTAAAATTTGAAAATAGTTTTTTTTTTTAAAAAAAAAGGGTTATAAGGTTTATAGGGTCAGGTTCCGGGTTTTAAATCAAACCTTGTAGGTCGAGTTTGGATAAACATCAAAACCCTGTAGGGTTATAGGTCGGGTTTGGTAGACCCTATAAGGTAGCGGTCGGGTTTCGAGTTCATATGATCCATCCGAAACTCGACCCGATTACATCCTTATCTGTTATAGTCTTACATATTGATTTGATATATTTATTTAACTAAATAATAATAATAATAATAATAATAATAATAATAATAATAATAGGGTTTAAGCTTTTGTCCTTCTATCCAAAAATTTGATGTATTTATTACCCAAACATGGATTTCAAGAAAAATTAATCATAAGCATCTAGTTAACTAGGATGAATAATTAAAAATAGCATGGGGTAATGGAAAGGACAAAGAAAAGAATACAAAAGAAATATTTGTGTTTTCTTTGAACATTCGTATAAAGTTCTTATACCACTTACTTTTGGATACGTGTTACGTGTCGAAAGTGTCGCCACCCCTGGTGAAGTACATTGTGAATTCTTCCTTTTGCCTAGGGATGCAAGTAGGGCGGGTCGTTATAGGGTATTCGACTGCCCAACCCGCTTAAAACCCTATAGGGTTTGATCCTATAGGGTTTTGGGATTAAAAAAAAAACCGATAAATTATTGGGTTGGGTTTTGAGATTATTATGTAACTCGTTAGGAAATCCAACCCGACATAAATTCTAAATATTAAAAAATTAAAAATATTAAGTTATTAAAGCAATGATCCCATTTATATTATATGTATGTGAAAGTAAGTGGAAATAAAATGTTTGCATCATTTTATATGATATTATTGTCTAAAATTCATTCTTTCAATAAAACTGTTTGTATCATTAATAACTTAAAACAAAATTATTTCTTTTGCTTTTTTTTAAAGAAAAAAATTAAAAATCTTGGAATCGAGCCGGGTTATGGGTTCTTGAAATCCTAGCGGGTCGGGTTTTGGGAATGATAAAAAAACCCGATAGGGTTTTTCTCGGGTTCTGGGATACCCATTAAGGACTCGGATCGAGTTCGAGTTTCAAAAAACCCATCCCGAACCCGCCCCGGTTGCATCCCTACCTTTGCCATTATTGGAGTTCCATCTATCTGTATAAAATAAACAAAAAGGACAACTATGATCACTCATTACACAAATATTTACTTGATGAACATAAAAATAAATAAAAATAAATAATTAATTAAAAAATAGCATGAGTTAATTTTGCACACAATTTAAAAAAAGAAAAATATGTGGAAGAAGGGCTCGTATTTATGCAAATTTTGCATAAAAACATCTAGACTTTGTGGTCATGCATTAAAGTAAATGTATTTATAATCTATAAATAAGAGGTAAAAAAGAAACAAAGAAATAAAATAAGTTAAGAGTAAATTACACTAGAAAGTCTTAATGTTTGGGAATAAGTTTATTTAAGGTTCCAACGTTTTGAATAGTTAAAAAAATGTTCTAACATTTGTTCTAACATTTGCGGTGATTAAAAAAAAAGTCCCAGCATTTAAAGAAGTGGGTCAATTTGGATCCCTAATGACACGTGTCAACAGGTTTCTATGGACATGTGTCTTGGAGGCCTAAATTGACCCATTTTTTTAAACGTTGAGACTTTAAATGAAGACCTTCTAGTATAATTTACCTCCAAACATTGGGATCTTCTGGTATATTTTACTTAATAAGTTAAGTTAGAACTACTTTATGTTTATTTAATGAACTTAATTACTTATTTATATTTCGAATAAATTATTTAAATACTTTATGTTTGCATTGTTGCACTGATTTTGTTCCTTTACTTCTATACACTTACTATGATGCACAACTATAAATAAATGAGTTGAGAATCGTATATAATGAAAGATTAAATTAAATGTCAGCATAAAAACAGACAAGTTGATTATATTTTGGCATATGAACATATATTCTTAAATTACTTATCCTAATGAATCAAGGTTATATTAATTTCACCAAATGCAAATCTACTCCAATAAGTAGGTTAAAAGGACCCATTAACTAATGAGGAGAGAGAGAAATGGAGAGAGAGAAAGAGAAGGTAGTTATGTTTGATAATTGTTTTCCAGGTGGAAAATAGTCAAGGTTATATTAATGTTTGATAATTGTATATTCATTCGACTAGAAGTATCAACATTTAGTAGTAACTTCATTTAAATTATCATTATTTTCTAGGTGATGTTAAAAAAAAAGAAAAAGGGAATTAATGTTTAGTAAATTGTGTTAAATAAAATATTAATGTTTTGTAGCATTGTTTCTAATCCACTTGAAAATATTAATACATTAAATGAACATATTCTAAACTTGATACTTCTTATGTAAATTCTCACACACACACATATATATTATGTAGAAATGTATGTAGAATAACTAGCTGTACTTTTTAGACTTTTGACCAACCTACTACTTCCTAAAACTTGAGAAAGAGAACATATAATTTCACTGCTTCCAAATTATTTTCCAAAGCTGCATTCATGAGATTGTGATGTTTCCTTTTAACTAAAATTGAATATAAGAATGACCTAACATTCTTTGAATATGTGAGCTAAAGGCTCTCTGATAACTTAGGTGATACCATATAAGCTGTTATCTACATCTCATTTAAGTTAAAGTGTTTACATTATCATGCTAAAGGAAAATTTAGCAATTGTAACTGTAAATTATCAACGGTTTATTAATTTTTGTCATATTTGATAATTTATGACAACAATTCTATTTTTTAAAACATACCTATTGTGGCCTTCCGCCGCTGCCCGCCCTTTATTCCCCTTCTATCTATAGTATTAGTTGATCCGTTAAAACACTTTTAAAATTTTGCAATATAAAAAACTAAAACATAAATATCTGTTTTTTTTTTAAATCACAAGGTAGCATTCCTAACAACATTTAATTACCACTAGTTAGCTGTATTTTAAAAGCTCTGCATATACTACAATAGTGAAGTATATTTCGTTGCAGTCAAAAGTGTTCCTATTGTATTAGTTTTACATAATGAAAACATTTATTTAATATGCAGTATTATAATTGTTTTTGTAGATAGATAATTGCAACAATTAGTCATATACAACTGCTATTTGCAATCATGATTGCTCTTTTCTTATGGTATCATATAAGACCATCAGTCCAAATCCCTCATTATTAAAGTCCAGCATATTGATTTATTAAAGAATCTGTTTGAATTTATAGGTGTGAGTCTTATTGATACTCATCAATGGGAGAAATTTTATGGTATTAAGAGCACATATACTGCTAATGAGTATTTATATTAGCTGATGAGTAAAAATAACTTTACACAAAAATAATAACATAAGAATAAAAATAAAGTCGGAAAAAAGGAAAAAAGGACAACACATAAAATAAAATAATTTATTCTAAAAGCTACTAATGAACCGTCATAATGATTTTCATAGTACTAAGTAGTAGATCTATAGAAATAAATAGGATAAAAAGGTAATTTAAGTAAAAATTTTAATAAAAGGTGCAAATATATCATAATTCTGCCTCTCATGAGGCTTCCAAACAAAAAAAAAGGAATGAAAGCTGGAATCACAATTCCATTTCATCCTACATATCAAACAAATCATTATAATATATATGGTCTATATATATACTATTATAATACCATATTAAGTTTATGGTAGGTTTTATTCTTTAGAAAATAAAATTATCAAAATAGGATAGACACAAATTTATTACCAAAATAGTATGGCATAACCCCATCTTCAAGATACGATTCAGGTTTACAAAAAAAAAAAAAAAAAAAAAAAAGAAATCATATCTTCAAGATATAATTTAGCTAGAAAATTGAAATGGACATGCAATTTCCATTTATCGAAAAAATTTCTATTTATGGAAATTGCATATACAACATGCGAGTTTATTCAGTCATTTGATACTTAATTTTCCTCATAGCCTTTTGGTAATTAACTTAAAACTAAGATTATTTTAAAAACTATTTAAAAAAAAAAAAAACACTCTTTCCATACTTTACATATGCTATGAAGAGGAGAGTAACAAAGTCCAGGCACTTAGCTAAACATGTGTTATAACGCTTGTCAAAGAAAAGAAAAAATTAAATATAAGACATTATACTAAACAAAATCTACCTAAATTTGAATTAATAAAATTAGTAAAGGCGTATAGTAAAAGGGGGAATCTGTACTTGCATAGAATGGCTTCGGATCAAAAAGGGTTGGCAATAATAAACCATCTCCTGTTCTTGTTGGCTTATAATCTTCTCAAGTTCAGGAATCGGTGGACCTCTTTCAGGGTGCTGCTCCTGTTCACAAAAATTGTTGTCGTTGCTTTTCTTTGACGACGATGAAGAATAAGATGAAGCAGATGAACTAGATGGTACATGCTCTGCAACGCTATTTGAATAACTAGAATCTCCACCGTAATTGTCCATCATGAATTTTTACATGCTATAACGAGTGATGTTGTTGAGAGATGATGTGATTGTGGTCGACAAGGTTGACTCTACTTATAGGTGATGAGAAAATCTAGATTTTATATATAAAAGAGATTGGTTTGAATCATATAGATACTTAAATTTGATTTATCTCCCTATATATGGAAATCACTTTACGGTTATATATATACTATATTATATTTGAATTTATTCCTTTATTAAGAATCTGGTCTGAATTTATGTTGGACTTCTAGAATAATCCGATATAATATAGATTTTATTGGATATATCTATATCTACATCTGTGCTTATTATTATCTAATCTAAATATGGTCTATTTGATCTGTTTGTAAGTAAAACGGTTGACTTTATCTGTATCTGTTTATTGGCAAATAGTTTTGAAAATGACAAAAAAGATGACAAAATGTCTAGAAACCAACAAATAAAACATGACCTTAAAGTATAATATATATGTAGGAAATTTGACAGTTTCATCAATGGTACCGCTTGATCAATCATCTTATAATTAAAATAGATATGAATATAATAATTAACATATTAAGTATTTCAATAGTACGAATGTGATTGATTATGAATGCAAGGTGTCAAATAGTTGATTGGATAGGTTATAGAATTTTATATGTATATATTAAGGAAATAATACATTTATTCAAAAGATTATTGCAATCCTATCTCTATATGTTCATAACTATTATAAACATAGAGTGAACATATAAATGGCATAGCAATGTAGGATCTGACCTATGAATCCAAACACGACACGACATAATATGATTATAAAATGTTTGAGTAAGTATAAACCAACATGAATAATAATTGGGTTAAAACCATAAATGAGATGAATTTAAATGTGTCTAGGTTCAAGTTTAGGACCTAAACCTATTTAAAAGCCCTAAACCTATTAAAATATAATGTTATTGTTTTGCATTCTTATTCTATTAAAAATATAATATATGACCGTTGATTAAATTAAAAAATCACAAAACCATTCACATTAAAAACAAATTATATATATGTATAGCATATCATAAATTGTAGATAGAACATACATATAACATATATAAAGTATAGATGTTATTTAACAAATAAAATATGTATAATGTATGTATTAATATTTAGGGCTTGTTTGGATAGTATGTTTGGTTTCGTTTTCAAACCGAATCGATATAGATATGATACCGATGAAAAACTAACAGCTTTATTCATAAACTGATCAAACCGAATCGATATAGATTCAATACTGATAAGTTATCAACACAAATCTAATACAGATGAAAATATGACAATCCAAATAGGCTCTTATTTGCTACATGTATACCAGATGTACACATATACACCAAAATAAAAACCTATAGAGCAAGTAAAATAAATAGTTATAACAAATATGTATAGATATAAGACACATATATAATAAAAGTACAAGTTATAAATATATAATATATATGATATATAAAGTTTATGCATATAAGATTTTATTAAATATTTATATTAAAATAGAGATTGTATAAATGATGATTATAAAGCAGTTAGATTATATATAATACACATATGTAACTTATAAAGTACAGATAAAGTATGAATTACATATTAATTGTGTTTTTGTGTGTGTGTGTGTGTGTGTGTGTGCCTGTCACATAACATATATATAACAAATATTTATAATGTATTTGCATACTTATATATATAGATACTTATTAATATATATGTAAGATTTATAGGTTATGAATATATAGTTAATATGTTATATATATGTTATAATTTATTTGTTGCATGAAAGAAATATGTTATATATATTTGTATGTGTGTTATAAAATATAGATCATAATAAATATACATTAATATATAAATTATATCTACATTAAACTATAGATTTTATATATAATATTTATAGTTTGTAGAGATTTATATATTTAAATATATAAATTGAAGACTATATATGAACTTTGAATTATGTATAACATATATCATATAGATATATATCAGAACATATGTATATATATAACATATCTATACATATATAAAATCTATTGGTTATAGATATATAATATATATGTTATACATATGTAATTTATTTGTTATAAAAATTGTATATGTTATATATGCGTTTTTAACATATAATATATATATATATATATATATATATAGAAATTTCACATATCATGTATTGTATTGATATGCATATAACTAATACAATCTATATGTTATATAAATCATATAACGAGTCTGTTTGTTTGTTGACTGATTACAAATATAGACACTTTTTTCAAACTTTTTTTCTAATAAATTATTTATCAAGAAATAGATATGGATAAAAAAATAGTTAGCAGTTTTCATTAAAAGATTAAATAAGATAAAATATAGATGCAAAACAGATATATTAACACATATTATTTTGATACAGACATATATAGATGAAAAACAAACCATCTAAATAGGCTTAACATATATGACAAATGTTTAAAGGGTATATATACATAATCTACGTATTATATTTCTGTTGGTTAAAAATATAGGCCATATTTTTTTGTTATTGTCAATTATTATTCATTGATATTGGACTTATTTAACTAAAAATCAAGTCAATTCTTATTCTTTTTTAATTATATATCATTTGTTAACTAAATTAACCTAGGATAATAACTATATTTTAAAATAGGGCTAATGTCATAATTGGTACCTGAAGTTTAACCAAATATGCAATTAGCTACCTAAACTTTTGATTTGATCAATTCGGTATCTAAACTTTAAAATTGATCAATTTGGTACCTAAAAGAACTTTTTGTGCACACTAATGGTACCACTGTTAAGTTCTTTGAAGTACTAAATTGATCAATTCAAAGTCTTTTAGGTATCAAATTAATCAATTTCAAAGTTTAGGTACCAAATTGATCAAATTAAAAGTTCAAGTAGCTGATTGCATATTTGGTCAAAGTTTAAATACTAATTATTACATTACCCTTTAAAATATTAACTTTCTAAGATGATACATAATATTGAAATCCCAGGAAAAAGAACTAAATAATAATATTTTAAACCATTTATGAAAATGTCACTAGGATGAAAATAATACCAGATTTAGGCAAGTTAAACTTATCTCTTGAAGAGACAAGTTAGTAAGTGTAAGGGCCCAACATATACTATATCAAAACTTTACATGCCAAGTCCTTAACCACGTATAATACACGAAGACATTCCATGTAAGGTTGTCCAAAAAGGGAGGTATTTATGCTAATTGTTTGATCAACCTGTTAAAATATAAAATTTTACAAATACTACCTATGTAAGAATAGTTAACTTTGCATATATACATAAGATAGCACCATCATCCATGGTACTCTAAGGGTTACAAAACCAAATGTATTACACTTTCAAAAACAAGGTCTTACTTTTTGTCCTTTCCAAGAAAACAACAAAGAAAACTTCCAAAAATCCTAGTCGCCCCACTCCTTAAGAAAAGCTTCCTAATCCATACCATATCCCAAGTCATCATAATATTCATCATCATTAATACCTATAGAAGAAAAAGTAAGCTAGGGGCCCAGAACATAGTAACATAAACAAATATAAAGTGGCACATAATCTTAACTAATGTAATGCAAGAAGCAATAAAATTATTTATCTTCGCTTAGGTAAAACAAATCAACATTAGAGTATTCAAACTCTGCTTACAATCCTGAAGGAATCTAAGAGTCCTGAGTAACAGCAACTACTTAGAAGGTTGATATAAACAGCCCAAATACTTATATCTCTTACATAGCTTTACAAATATAAATCTCATCTAAGAATCACAGCCATTACTCAACTTTACTTAACTTGATCCATAACATCACCTAGTTCAATCATCCCTATAAACATGAACTAAATCATATTATTTCCTCTTAAGAATAAGTAAATATTACACCAATACCATTCCTCTAATCGATTACCCGCTGAGCTACTTATGAAAGTCATTGTATCATGACAAGGGTAGCCTAAACGCCTAAACTACCATATTAACTTCGTTAACAAGGTTGCCGCTCCTTGGACCAGATTCAACAACAAACGTATAAATAATTCAAAAAAAAAAAATTTAAGTCAATCTTTAATTAAATTTTATTTAATAATGCCTAAGCTAGCATTCAACAAATAAGTTATTGCATACCTGAATATAAGGATTTATTAGATAAAAGACCTGTATTCAAACCCAACTGGTATGAGAATTGTAAAAAAAAAAAAAATCATTTCATATAAAACATGTTAATCCATAATGTAATACCAAGTCATTAGATATTCATTAGATTTAAGTAAATTTCAAATCATCTCATAATCTCATATTCATACACATACATATATACACATCAATTCTACTATTCATTCATCTATTATTTATTTATTTATTTATATTATTTTTTATGAATAGTACTAGAGGATCTACCACGTTTGTCACAAGGGCCATGATAGATATCACGAGCATCATCACGACTGTGATGTATGTTACTGCCTTATTATGCTTGTGATAGGAGATTACGCTCATTATCATGACTGTGATGTAAGCTATGATAAACAATACGCCCATGATTGTTTTGTTAAAATTTTTTCAAAAAGAATATGAGGAGATCACGATCCATGTAAGGCTGTAATCTAGGTCGTATCACATGTGAAAAAGAGATAAGAGGAGATCACTGCCTTGGTAACGGTCGTGATCAAGGTCGTCTCCTGTTTTAAAAGCAATCAAAGGAGATCATGGGCCTCATAACAGCTTAACCATCAGGAAATCATGTTTTCAAGGATGTAACGGCCTCGAACACGCCCATGATGAACAAGGCATTGATCCTTTGATACTTGGTTCAACAATTTTGAAATCTTATATCTTCTAACTCCTTATTAAGACCTTATTTGTTTGTGAAAACATGTGAAAACTAACTTATAAACTCAATATCAAACATCATTAAGGTTACTTGTACTTATATGTTCATTTCACATGTATATGTATAACAATCTTAATCTAAAATATAAGTACATCATTTATGCTTGTTGAACTCTATTATCAATATAATTACTAAAGTCTTACTCATTTATCACTAACAACACCAATACACATATCAATTCATCATAAACTCAAAAATTCATTTCTTGAAACTATTTGATCCGATTAACCTTTTGTGAAAACCATCACATATAAAACCCTAGATCGTTCATGTTTGTTCATTAAGAATTAAACAAAATAAGCGGAAGTATACTCAATCCATAGCAATCAATAACTTTAGAGCCGTACGGTTGGCTTTCCAGATTAACATGTTTTCCTTGAGAGATCTCTTTAGTTTTCTCTCTACACTCTCAATGATGGGATTCAAAAGAAACTAGAAAAATATTGTCCGTATGACTTGGGGACCATAACCACTATTTATAGAGATAACTCTATGTTATATTTTGGTATTTCTATTTTAGCCCATCATAAAAATAGAAATTACCCATAAGGTCTCTACACATAAAAGGGTCATACCTTGTTAGATACATAAATCCTAAATACACAAATCTTATTGATCACTTTTAATTGAGCTTAGCTTAATGTGACAGCCCATAACACATAATTATTTCACATATAAGGCCAACGTTGGATTAAGGATCCAACAATCTCCCACTTGGACTATATGTGTAACCTTATAATTATGTTTCACCAAAAGACAACCATATGAAATCAAATTTGCCGTCACGACCAAAATGTATCTGTAAGCAATCCGGTCCATTAACCATATCAACATAGGATCAAAGTAGTATTCATTACATTTATCGTAATTCAACCCATCAATGGTCACAATGTGGACACAACTGAATGACATGGATCATGATATGGATGTGTAGCAAGGAAATTCCATGCAATGTGATCTTAACATGTCTATTTCCTACTGGTCCATCATAAATCTTGGTGAGATCAAACTATAAATCAAAATCAGAGTGTAAGCAAACAAAAGTACTTTATTTCTGCAGAAAATATCCTTAAAACATAATAAACTGAAAACAACTAATTAAGGTTTGTCTATAACGTAAAAGCATTTAAAACAACAAACTCCTAGTAAAACTAAACATTACTTAAGGACATGACACCCATATAAGCAGTGTGCTCATGAAACATCTTGGGTTGCACCTCTTTAGTAAGCGGATCCCTAATCATAGAGTTTGTTCCTATATACTCTATAGACAATTGTCCACTCTAAACTCTTTCTTTTACAACTAAGAACTTAATGTCTATATGCTTTGACTTCGTCGAGCTCCTATTGTTGTTGGAATATAGAATTACTGACTTATTGTCACAAAATAATTTAAGTGGTCTATTAACAGTACCCATAATGTGCAGCCTTATGACAAAATTCCACAACCATATTTCATGATTGGATGCCTCAAAACATGCTACAAATTCTGCTTCCATAGTAGAAGAGGCAACAAGAGATTGTTTTACACTTTTCCAAGAGACAGCTCCTCCAGCTAGCAAATAAATGTAGCCTCATGTAGATTTCATACCATCTTGGCATCCAGTAAAATCAGAATCAGTATACCAAACAATTTCGATCTAATCTGACTTCTAATAAGTGAGCATATAATCTTTTGTTCTCTGTAAGCACCGCAAGACCCGTTTAGCTACTTTCCAATGGTCTAATCCTGAATTACTTAAGTATCTACCAAATATTCCTGTAATGTACGCAATATCTGGACGTGTATAGACCTGAGCATACATTAGACTCCCTACCACTGATGCATAAGGAATATTTTGTATTTCTTTTCCTCAAAATCATTCTAGGGCATTGATTAAGACTAAATTGTCTCCCTTATCTATTGGGGTATAACTTAGTCTGCAATCTTGCATGCTATACCTTTTGAGTACCTTTTCAATATAGCCCTTTTATGATCATCCGAGAACACCATGAGAGGGATCTCGGTGTATGTGTATTTCTAACACAAAAGAGGCATCGCCAAGATCTTTCATCTCAAAATTCTTAGCTAGAAATCTCTTGGTTTCGTACAATAAGCCTATATCATTGCTGGCAAGCAAAATATCATCAACATATAAGACCAAGAAAATGTGCTTGCTCCCACAGAACTTATGGTATATACAATCATCGACAAATTCATCTCAAAACCAAACGAGATGATCACTTGATGAAATTTGAAATACTATTGTGAGATGCTTGCTTAAGTCCATAGACGGATTTTTTAAGTTTACAAACCATTCTTTGGATCTCCCGACATAAAGTTTGTTGGTTGTACAATATAGATCATCTCATCAATATCACCATTGAGAAAGGTGGTCTTTGCATCCATCTGATGTAACTCAAGATTGAAATGTGACACTAATGCCATTATAATCCTAAAAGAGCCTTTGAAGAAACTGATGAGAAAGTTCTTTATAATCGATGCCTTTTTTGTGTAAAGCCCTTTTCAATGAGAGAGCCTTATACCTCTCCACATCTTGACAATGGTATCTTTATTTTAACGGCTAAATGATTGACTCGACCATTAACAAGATTGTAGAAGTTCCTAAATATATATTTGTATTTTTCATATTTTTGGTATCTCATTTTGGCAAATGCATACAACATCAAATATTGGAAGAATGACAAACCAAACAATATATGTATTTGAGTGTTGGGTATACATATAGATTTGCTAATATGTGTTCGTCTTTGTCTAAACTTCTTATTTGGTATGTAACTTCTTTTCTTTATTAAGATTTAGTTTCATTTTATGTAAATAAGAAACATAGAGGAAAAGGAAAGTGTGTTTGTATATACATACAAATATATTAAGTTTTAGATTCCGTTGACGGGTTTGTGCAGTCAATCATCAAACTGTTAAAATAAATATAATAATTGATATATTAAGTAATTAGTTAAGTGTAAATCTAAACTGTTAAATAACTGATAGACGAATCTCATTAAAAATATGATAGGACATAGAATGTTGCTTCAACTTGAGCTATATAATTGAATAGATTTCAAGATGGGTATTAGATATCATATAAGACAATCTTATATAAAATTTATGGAACATGGGGTATAGTGTAGACTTTAATAATGATATATTTATTTCATCATATTCTAGTCATTTTGGCATCATGTTTTTGTCATTTTCAAACAGATATTTGCAAGAAATAAATACTGATGAAAAACTGATAGTTTTACTCATAAACATTAAACAGATACAATACATATATAATAGATAGTTATAACAAACTATATAGATACGACAAATAAAAATCAAACAATTCAAATAGACCTTATATAAGCCCATACCACATGTGCACCTATTACATGAGAGTTGTCTCGTAAGTCAGAGATCTCAGGACTCTATCTAAATATTTAATTATTTCAGCAAATCATAACATATAGATTCAATTCTTAATATTAAAATAACTATGGAATTCTGGCTTCCTATAGATCAAGAGAGCTGTAGACAATCATTATCTCCTATGAAATAGTAAAATAAGTAGCTTATGCCAATTCAAGAAAAAGAAACATATTCATGACTGAGACATTGTAATTAACGCCTATATTACTACTTAGCCTTCTAGGCTTATGAAAAAACTATCTTAGAGTTGAATAGCTCTCATCCATACCAACTTTATCTCATATGTTCTACACCTTGATCATGTTTGATGATGTTAGAACCCACATCAATGAAATATTTTGATAAGACATGGGATATATATAAGATAGATATGATGGCATTAGTAAACATGTTTGATATTGGGAGAGTACAATTCATAAGTCATGATCACATTTCATGTATTTAACCTATATTTTATGAGTTATAAGGTAGGTAGGGAAATAGATAAGGCCAAGTTTATATTGTACGCTCATGACAATATTGTGGAAATAAATGATAGTTTTGGTTATGATAGACGGCCAGTTGCCGTGGTAAGTGTTAGTAGGAACTATGCGTATGAGCAACTACTTGACACCATTTGTAGTAGACTTAAGGTAAATACGTGTGCATATTGGGTTGAGCTGTGTCATGGGATAGCTATTGGAGATAAGACACTACGTTATGATGTTATTCCAGTGACCAATGATGATCCTGAACAGGAGATGTTAGTATACACAAAAGGATCAGTGGCTGTATATGTCTAGATATTTGAAAAATGAATTGTCGCATGCACTTGCGGGCCCACTATTGTCTTATTTGAGTGGAGTTTGAAATGGGTGCACCGGACTGGAGTTGTGGTCATGAGACTAATGTGATGGAAGACTCATTAGTAAGTGAATCTAATGATGACTATGATGATGATAGAAATGATTTAATGGAAGATTTGTCCTAACTGGTAATTGCTACCAATGTACAACCTAGGGTAATGATTGATACCATTTCGTGGCTTCTACAAATGTTGATGTAGTAGGGAGCTCAGTGCTAATACCGTTATTCACTACTGATGTAGGTAGTGCATATGCTGCATTTGATGATAAGCAAAAAATATGAGTACTAGAAATTGGAGCTTCAATGATAACTTCAAGGTTGGGATCCAGTTTGAGGCTAAAAATCATCATTTGTAGATTATTCTAATTGGTATCATGCGATCACCAAGTGCTAGATCAGTTGTACGAGGGCCATTATACAATATATGGTAAGATCAGTGATTGCATAAGGTATATGAATATATATTAGATTCATTATTTCCTGATCTACATGTTTACTCTTAATTGCAGGAAAATTTCATTCACTAGGTCCCCGATATGCTACCTAAGGACACTCCTAACACTGGATGAGATGTCATTCGTGTAGTAGATGAGTTTATAGGACTTCATATGATGATCCAACACAGGCCCTCCACATGATATCGTTGGTGGTGAGGATAACCCAACCTTAGCCTCGGCCATTATAAAGACGCAAATTATATAGGAGAGACGTGAGTAGGGACTAGGTCAGGAGCAAGGGCGAGGCCGATATAGAGCTGCACATATCAAAGACAAGTCTTTGCCCCTGCTTATACTCCATGACGAGTTTAGCCTTTCGCATATTCAGCCTGATTTATCTGGTCCATCATCATCATATGCACATCTACTGTACAACCAAATGCCAGACATCTCATATGTTGTTCATACCTTGGGAGCTGACATAAAAGGCAAAATCACTACCACATGATATGGGAGAGGAACTCGTCTAGGTGGATCCAAACCCGATCACATTTCACCAGTATAGAGTTGGTGGTGGAGATGGGATGCAATACTCATACAGATTGATCCATCTATGGAGCAACCCCAGCAAGGTTTGCATCAATATATGCCATTCCTTCATACTTTTACTAGGCAGAGATAGAGCACGCATGATTAGATTAGAATAGATTAGATTTTATTTATATTTATGTTTTACGATGATGGTATGTTTTTTTGTATATACATTTGATGTATTAATTGAACAATATTGCAACTATTTTCATGTTATGTTTTACGAGTTTTTCCTTTGTTAGTTGTGAAGGGTTTTGGAATACTGTTGTGATTGGATAGATTAGGAATACCATCGTGATTCAATGAATTGATTTTAGTTGGATTATGTTGTTTAAAGTTGTTTTTTGTGATGGATTATGATTTATACAAATGATTGTAGACAATTCTGATAGGTTAGAATTGTTTCTGTTGATTAATATAACAGAGAGTGAAATATGAAAATTCAAGGGATAGGAAATATGACCTCGTATTTTATTTAGACGAGATCAAATTACCTAAAATTGATATTATTTTTATTCAAATAGTAATTTTGTAATTTTTTCAGAATCTTAAATATTATTTTCTTTTTTCCCATTGAAAAAAAAAAAAGAAAAAGAAGAATTAAGGATTTTTTGGTTTTTAAATTTTCATTTTCCGGTGTCAAAGGAAAAACAAGAAAACAACAGCCCTGTATACATAGGAGAGAAAACAGCGTAACATAAACTTCGCGAAAGATAAGATTTATTTTAAAGCCCCACCTTTCATTTTATTTCATTTCCTCCAGCCTCTCTCTCTCTTCCTCCCTCTCATGTCATTCTCTTCGGTGGATAAGTGGAGAGACGAAGACAAACTTTATCAACAGACATAACTCCCAAAACCAAAAAAGAACTCTGGGTCCTCATATTCTATCCTCTTTTGGGGTTGTGTTCTAAATTAACCTCATTTTTGAGGTTTGGTCTTTTGGAGACTTACTAAGGTACTTTAGTTTAGTGTATGTACTAATGGGTTGTTCTTATAAGTGTGTATAACAAGATTGTTAGTGTTTTTGCACAAAAATGATTTTGGGTTCTTATCCAATTCTTCAAAGTTCATTTCTTTTCTTTTCCTTGTATAATGTTTTATGGTGGGTTGTTATGCTTTTTAAGGATTCCCATTATTCTTGTTTGCAGTGTTTAATGTTCCCTTTTTGTATAAAAGAGTGAATTACAGGATGGTTGTGGATTGCATGCTTTTTTATTTTTTTTTTTTTTTGGGACTCAAGACGTAATTATAGTTGCAATGATTACTTTTACCTGTTGCTTTGTGCAGCTGTGAAATTGTAGAAATTCAGCCTCATTTGGTTAATTCTATGGAGTAGCAATTCCATTACAATCTAATTCTTATTTTTTATGAAGAGCTGTTACTTCTTATTTCTTATTTCTTATAAAAAGCTGTTACTTCTTATTTCTTATAAAAGAAATAAGAAAGAAGAGCTATTACGACATTTAATCTCATAGCAATTTAAGAACCCTGATAGCAGTTTTAAGAATTCCCATTAAAAAAATATATTGAATATCTCTTTATTACTCAAACCGAATAACAAGTCAATACTAAGAAAGATTTTTCTCCAAAATATTCTTATTTAAAAGAAAAATTAACAAATAAAAATGCAGTTATAATTCTATTCCATTCATCAAGAATAGCAATTCCATTACAGAATAAGTAAGAAGTGAACAAGCCATTAATGAGAGCCTAGTGAGAAATGAAGAAACTGATTATAAAATGTTCTTCTATTCCTCCCAATTCTTTGGAATCCTATTCCTCCATCTTACTAGCTACAAGTATTTCAAGGAATTGGAAGTAGGTAGTGGTTTATTTATAAATTTATTTATTTGTTCCCTTTTCCCCCTCCTTACTAAGCTCTTTGGCAAGGGAGTTAATGCCTAATGGTATGAGAGTGTTGAAATCTGTTTGTGTCATGTGAATAGCCATTTAGTTTTTGGAATACAGACTATCTTGGGAAATATTAAGTAGTTTTCATTGAATTGAG
Organism: Combretum micranthum; assembly: GCA_024138025.1. Classification (NCBI taxonomy): domain Eukaryota; kingdom Viridiplantae; phylum Streptophyta; class Magnoliopsida; order Myrtales; family Combretaceae; genus Combretum; species Combretum micranthum. The sequence continues at coordinate 36,252 of JAMXBD010000452.1, read as the reverse complement.
TATGACAGTAAGCAATGACAAATTTTATATAGCAAATTTAACATTAAACCAAAAATATAACACAGAACTGGAAACAAACATATCCTAATCTTGAGATGATTCATGCTAGAAATTGCATAAATTAATGATAATGTCAATGGGCTTACTTGATAGGGAGCTTGTTTGAAATTTGTATTGATAGCTTTGCCCTATTGCAGTACTATAACACTTACTGATATAGTATAGTTGGACAGCATTAGATTATAATATTCTGCTTGATGTGATTTTCTGATTGTATTACATGCTTGCAATCGCATGAATGAAGAATAACGCCAATGTATAAAATTGGTGTTAACTCAAGTTGTAGCCATGATATTATTCTAAATGGTTTGCAATTATTTGTAGTGCCTTGTCTTTGTTCAGCATTTATGGATAAAACAGTGGATAAAACAGAGGCCCTTGTACTAGCTTATTGTGGGATGTAAAGCAAACTGAATAGAGTTTAGAATTGTTAAGATTGAGCTCCGACTGAATTCATGAATTCAAAGGGCAAGTTGAGATGTTTTAGCTCAAGCTCAGCTCCAAATGAGTCACTCCTAAGTTGGAATGTTTGAGCTTTTTAAGAGCTTCATGACCGAGGAAAAAACTTGTGTTCGTATTAATGAAATTGAGCATTTTCTTAACTTGAATTTGATAACAATGGCATATACATAAACTGAATTAGGTTCAAGCGCTTGGCAGGTTTTGATTGAAATTCAAGATTGGTTCAAAGCATTTGAATAGCTAAAGTTCAAGCTCAAGTCAACCATTGTCAAATTGAATTCATGTAGTTATCAAGTTGAGCTAGAGCAGTTTGCAAGGTGGTTTGGCTTGTTTATGTTAAGTAATAATATGACATCTACACCAAATCTATAAATTTAAACTTTTGGATCAAATGACTATGCTATTAAATTTAAGTTTTTTGATTAATTGATTATGGTTTTAATTTTAACATGGTATTAGAGTAAGGAATTATAGGTTTGAATTCCCACACATTCTATTTACTTCTATTTAATTAAGTTGTCTATTTGATTTTGATGGGTTTTAACCAAAGTCATAGCTATAAATGAAGGGTAATGGCAAGTGATAAATATAGTCCATACCAAATTTAAACTTTTAGATTAGTTGCTTGTGGTGCCAACCTTAAGAGCTTATAACCCTAGTCTAGCTAGTGCTATGATTTTTATGGTTATTGGTTTAAGCTTTGTAGACATGGAATTGAATTATTTATTTATTATGTGCTTTTGTGTGTGCTACGTATTACTTAATATACAGTGTATTGATCATGACTAAATCTTAGAATTTGCAGATGATGTTGACTTTCTTCTACTTTTGCAAATCACAAAGTTTTCTCTTTTTCTTTTTGGGCATATTGATTCAGGTTTGTCAGTGGGTCGGGCGATGAACATCTTTGCATAGCTGGAAAGTTCGTAGCCTTGCAAGTCGATATAAAATGACTCCTGTTATTCCATCTACCGCTAGCAATGTCCCACTCATTCCCAGCATTGCTTTCTCTATGAGGAGGAATAATTGTGGAATGCGATGTAGCTCTGTGAGGAAATGGGTGAAAAGCACTTCATTTTTAAATCCATGTATTTTACCATTGTCAACTTCTCTCAAATTGTTTCCACAGTTTTCTAGGGGGTGTATTTTGCATGATAAATCCAGAATCGTTCAGACATCAGCAACAGAAACTGATGTTGCTGTAGAACAAGATTCTCCTGTTGCAGATGAAGTTTCAGGTGGAAAATCTGAAGCACCAACTAATACTGATGATACAACAAGTGAAGCACCAGCTAAATCAGAGGGTAGTCCTCCCTCAGCCCAACAGAGACGGGCAAGACCTTCTAGGAAAAGTGAGATGCCACCCATAAAGAATCAGGAACTAATTCCTGGTGCAACTTTCACTGCTCACTGTGTAGATCAATTCAGCCATTTGGTGCATTTGTGGATTTTGGAGCTTTCACAGATGGCCTTGTACATGTCTCCCAATTGAGTGATAGCTTTGTTAAGGATGTGGGAAGCTTTGTTTCCGTTGGACAGGAAGTCAAGGTCAGGTTATTAGAAGCAAACACTGAAACTGGGCGCATTTCTCTTACAATGCGTGAAAGTGATGATGGTAGTAAGAAGCAACAACAGAAAGATGCTCCCTCAAGCGCTGATAAACCCCGACCTTCAACAAAAACTTCTCCAAAGTCTGGCCAGAAGAGAGATGAAGTGAGGAAAACTTCAAAGTTTGTCAAAGGGCAAGATTTAGATGGTACAGTCAAGAATATAACCCGTTCAGGTTCATTTATTTCTCTACCAGAGGGAGAGAAGGATTTCTTCATCATCGGAAGAATCTGATGATGGATTTGTAAACATGATGGGTGGGCCTTCATTGCAAATTGGTCAAGAGGTTAAAGTTCGGGTGTTGCGTGTCAATCGAGGACAAGTAACCTTGACAATGAAGAAAGAAGAAGATAATAAAGAGTTAGACTTGCAGCTTAGCCAAGGAGTTGTGCACACTGCAACGAACCCCTTTGTGTTGGCATTCCGCAAGAACAAGGACATTGCTGCTTTTCTTGACCAGAAGGAGAAAGTTAAAAGTTCGGAAATAGCACAGAAGCCAGTTACCCTGACTACTACTGAAGAAACAAAGGAGGAATCTGACAAAAGTGATGCTGTCCCTGATGTTTCTGAACAGGTTGGCCAGCTGACAGAGAGTGTTGAAGCAGTAACTAGTGTCCCACCCACAACCAATGAAAAAGCAATTGAAGTAGCAAGTAAAGTGGATGGCGACTCTGCTGATATTAAAAAGGATGATGAAGAGATGGCGAGCATGTCGTCAAAAACTTCTGAAGCTGTGTTTGATGAGGTTCAAACTGAAGAGAAAGAAGCCAGGGGAAGTTCTGAAATGGAAAGCACGTTATCAAGCACATCAGAAGCTGTCATTGATGAAGTTAAAACTGAAGAGGAAAAGGCCGAGAACAGTGCTGAAGCCATGAGCACATTGTCAATCACATCAAAAGCTGTGATTGATGAAGTCCACACTGAAGAGGAAAAAGTCAAGGAAAGTTCAGAAGCAGAGAGCATACTGTCAAGCAAATCAGAAGCTGTAGATATTGAAGTTCAAACTAAAAAGAAAGATATAGAGGCCGGTGGTGAACAGAACCATGTTGTCAAGACATCAGAAGCTGTTGATGAAGTTCAAACTGCAGAGAAAGAAGTCAAGCAAACTGCCGAGGGAGAGAGCATGTTGTCAAGCACATTAGAAGCTGTGGTTGATGAAATTCAAACTGAAGAGAGAGAAGCCAAGCAAACTGATGAAGCACAGAGCATGATGTCAAGCACATCAGAAGCTGTTGTTTATGAAGCCCAAACCAAAGAGGAGATCAAGTCTCCGAGCTCATCAGAAGCTGTTGGTGAAGTTCAAACTGAAGAGAAGGAAACTGATGGAACTTCTGAAAGTGCAATGCATAAAGAAAATGAACCCACTAACAGTGTAATTGTCGAGGAGGTTCGTCCACAAGATGAATTGGAAAGTGTCACAAAGTTGGAATCTTCTGATACTTCTAGTCAGATCTCTTCTTCAAAAAGTCAAATTGGAAATGGCGCAGTGGAGAGTGAATCTGATGCTTCTGTAGCAAAAGCTGAAGAGCTAACAAAAGAGATTCTTGTCGAGGAGGAACTTCCTGCTGGTGCTGCAGTTGACGGCAACAGTGAGAAACCTAGCACAGATGAAAATGAAAGTATCAAAAGGTCAACTGAAGACATTGCCTCTGAAGAAGTTAAAGGTATGTGATTTCTGACTCTATTCTACTTTGTTAGCTAATTGCATTGGGGAATTTCGAGAAATGAACTCTGGATATCACAAATTTTCAAAGCAAGACTTCTTGAAGTTTGGTTTAGTTATCCTGTAGCTTCATAAATGTTGAAGACAATCGGTACAAGAATCATTTTTGTTTGTATTATTTCCTTTTGGAAGAATGAGGCTGAGTATGTAAAGTCTTAAAAGGATCCATTAGGTTTTTTTAAACTTCAGCAGATTTCTGTGTATTACTATGTAGGTTTTACTGATTCATTTCTTTAGATTATATCAATTTCTTTAAAAAATTTTCAATAAGCAGAGCAAAAGAGTTCCTGTAGCTAATGATCGTTGATCTTCTGTACTAGTATGAAATTGGAATAAGAAATGACAGAATCTGGTTTTTGTGAAAATTCAGTTGAGGAATCAAAACTAATTGCAGAAAGCCCAGAAGAGCAGAGTTCCAGTGCCAAAAGTGAAGCAGAGATACAATCGGTTATTGGGGCAGAAGTTCCTTTGGCTGCAGAGATCAAAGATGATAATGGTACCCCTGCTGCTGTGGGGAATGGCAGTGTTTCAAGTTCAAATGGAAAGGCTGTGCCTGCACCTGCAGACAGCAAAACAAAAGGTTTATTTTATACGGCTTGGCTCTTCTAGTTGCAATTCTTATATTGCATTAATGATCTTACTAAATAACTGAATCTTTAACATGGTTTTTGCCTTGTGAAACCACATATAGGTTTCTAGATATATTGACATCAAGATTAAGTTTTAAAATGAGTCTGTCTTAGGAGCATAATTGGATAAGATGTGCTGGTATGTCCTTTTAAGTCATTCTTGTTCCACCACAATATTTACGGTGTATGATAGGACAGATCAGGTATATCTCATGTTGTAACACAGAAAATTGATTACGATAACTGTCAAAATTTTGAAATTTTTTTTATGGTTCTTAGCAAATCTTTATTTGAACCCCTGAGATGATTAAATAACTAATATAACTCTTAAATTCCAATTGACATAACTCATGAGATGTCCATTCTGCAAATATGATGTGTAAATCACAGACTGCATTTGTAAACCACATGGGCTGTGGCCGAGATTTGAAAGTGTGATAAACATATTCAACCATCTTATATTTCTTCTGATGCAATCTTATATTCGTTGCAGCAAGTATATCACCAGCTCTAGTAAAGCAGCTTCGTGAAGAAACTGGGGCTGGAATGATGGATTGCAAGAAAGCTCTTGCAGAAACTGGAGGAGATATTGTGAAAGCTCAGGAGTTTCTACGAAAGAAAGGTTTAGCAAGTGCAGAAAAGAAAGCCAGCAGGGCCACTGCTGAGGGCAGAATTGGTTCTTATATCCATGATAGTAGGATAGGTGTCTTGGTTGAGGTAAATTGTGAGACGGATTTTGTTTCACGGGGTGAAATTTTCAAGGAGCTGGTGGATGATCTGGCAATGCAAGTGGCTGCTTGCCCTCAGGTGCAGTATCTTGTGCCTGAAGATGTTCAGATGACTTTGTAACCAAGGAAAGAGAAATTGAAATGCAGAAGGAAGATCTACTTTCTAAACCAGAGCAGATTAGATCTAAAATTGTGGAAGGGAGGATTAAGAAGAGACTTGATGAACTGGCATTGCTGGAACAGCCATACATCAAGAATGATAAGGTGGTGGTAAAGGACTTTGTGAAGCAAACTATAGCAACCATTGGTGAAAACATAAAGGTCAAGCGATTTGTCCGTTTCAATTTAGGTGAAGGCTTGGAGAAAAAGAGCCAGGATTTTGCTGCAGAGGTGGCAGCTCAAACGGCAGCTAAAGCGCCTGCCCCTCCTAAGCAAGAACGTGCACCAGCCGAAACTACTGAGACTGTTAAGAAGTAAGTAATGACTCTCGGTCATTAGTACTTGCTTAAGGCATTGCATGACTAGATGCCCCAGAAGATGAGTGCAGAAATACTAATTTTCTGGTGCAATCAAGCTAACTAATTCATGCTTTATCGGGATATGATATCAGAGCATAACTTGAGCTGAAGAACTTTGTTGCTTAAGCAATAGCTTTTCATTAAGAATGTCCTCACAAATTGGTCCTGATGCATCACATAATTGCATTTTGCATATCCAAAGCATGATCTTCTATGCTAATTCAATAGTATAGATGTGGCATGCTCAGATTCGTAACATTTTGCTTTGTTTTCTTACGCCTTGCTTATGTAGTCACTGTTTTTGGATGGGATATTACTATCACTTCACAACAGTTAATTAACAATAACTGATATGACGAGTGATTATCTCTGTGTGCCTGTTGCAGGCCACCAACTGTAGCTGTTTCAGCTGCACTTGTTAAACAATTGCGGGACGAGACAGGTGCTGGAATGATGGACTGCAAAAAGGCTCTCTCTGAAACAGGAGGAGACCTTGAAAAAGCTCAAGAATATCTCAGAAAGAAGGGTCTTTCAACAGCAGATAAGAAATCCAGCCGTCTTGCTGCTGAAGGCCGGATTGGTTCCTACATCCATGACAATCGAATTGGTGTGCTAATTGAAGTCAATTGTGAGACTGACTTTGTTGGCAGAAGTGAAAAATTCAAGGAGTTGGTTGACGATCTTGCAATGCAAGTTGTGGCATGCCCTCAAGTGCAATTTGTCTCCATTGAAGACATTCCAGAGGATATTGTGAGAAAGGAGAAAGAGCTCGAAATGCAGAGAGAGGACCTTCAATCAAAACCCGAGAACATAAGAGAGAAAATCGTTGATGGAAGAGTTAAGAAAAAGGCTTGGCGAACTTGCCTTCTAGAGGCCTTTTATAAAGGAACGACAGCATCTTGGTAAAAGACTTGGCTAAGCAAACTGTAGCCGCCCTCGGGGAGAACATAAAAGTGAGGAGGTTTGTGAAATTTACCCTTGGAGAGACAAACCAAGATGCAAACTGATTGACTATACCATAATGTCGATTTGTTGAAGCAAAGGTTGGCAGGCCAGAGTTAAGTTGGTGCGAGTTCTCCTTTTTGATTGACTCAGTTTCATTTTCCAGCTGATAATGTTGTGTCATAATATCTATCAGATGCCATGGTGACTTGTACTGCACCTGTAAATCAGAGGATAAGGTGGCTGTAGCTTCATTCTTGGAACAATTTTGAGAGAGGCAATTTTTGAGTCATTATATACATCAAAGGCATTGTTGTTGTTAACTTCTATGCTGTATGATGTCTTTCCTTCGTTCATTGAACACTAATTTATTCAAGAGAATTGAGTTGAAAGGAAAGATAATGATAAAGAGAAAGATTTATGTAATCTTTCTATTAGACCATCTTTAAAGCCTGTTTCTTAATGGTGTTTCCGAGGGCTTTGGGTCCATTCCATGCCATGAGCGCTAAACTCTGCTGCTTAAATAAATTGAGAGGACCCATAAATGCTGACATGTGTGTGTGTGTGTTTTTCTTTCTTTTTCTTTTTCTTTTTCTTTTTTTTTTTTTTTGTCATTTGGTTATGTTGTGTATTTTTTATTTTACAGGTCCCTTAAATAATATAAATAAATATTAAAAAAAATTAGGAATAAAGTTGAAGGTTTAGAGAATTATTTAAGATGTTAATGTAACATCTACGATATTTAATGGGACCTTAAACACGGAACGTAATACGGCCGTAAGAATATGAAAATCAAAACTATCCTGCTGGGGTCTGTCACTAAATAGTCATTTGAAGTAATTATACAGTATCGTCACTAATTTAAATTGTCCATCTAATGTCGTTCAATCCGATTCGTCCCTTTCATTTTTCTTTCTGAAATGTGCAACCTACATTACAAATGACCAAGCATTTTTTTTTTTTTTTACTTTATTATTTTTTTTTTTAAAGTTACATAGCTCTTTATAACACTATCTTTTCTTATAGAAGTTATTTATTATGGTACAAAGTAAATGAAAGGTACGAGATGCTTATTCTATAAGAAAAGACCTAAGGTAGAGCTGATGTCAGATTTAAAAATAGGACCAAAACATAATCAAAAGCTCGGATCATTAGCCAAAGTTAAGTCACCAAATTTAAACTTCTATTTTTCATTTCCATTACAAGAACAAGGCAATACTTACCACACATCATTCAGCTGTTAACTTTCTCAGTTTCTCCATCAGGAGTACTATCTTGGGTGTCTGTCATCCTTCCTTACTCCCTAAAGAATTTCCATTGAGCCAAAACTCTAACGGCATGAAAAATTTTATGGCTCAAATATAATCCTTTGTTCGTTATATATTAGCTTACACGAGAGAATTGAGTCTAAGAAAGGAGATTGAGAAAATTTTTACAATGAATCATACTAGAATGCGAAAAAACGTAATTTGCCCAACTAAATCGAAAGACTAAGAGAAGGTATTTCACTTTTGGTTTTCAAGTACATAATTTACACATATTCAAAAGCTCCAGTTCACTAATGCAGAATGTCACCAAAACTAGAAGACAAGTGAATCTGCAATTAACCAACTTCCATTGATTGAAATCCATCCTTCTCTATTCAAATTGATGAGATAAAGTACAGTGCATATAAACCAGCAGTCCTTCATGTTGCACATAGTAGCTTCCCACGGTGCACAGACCATTGGTCTATCGTTTCGGTACAAAACGCCATAGGTCAACAGCTATATCAACCTCTCTTTTCTTGTGAAACTTGTACATTTGAGGTAAATCATATCGAAGCTGGCAACAAGAAGAGGGAGAAATAAGTGGCTGGAAGATGTAATACTGTGGGATGAGGAAAAAAATGCTCAAGGAACTATGCATGAACTATGTGTTTACACATATTAAGCAGAAAAAAAAAACAGGGGAAATGATGGAAGAGAAGCAAAAGGCTTGAGAACTTGGAATTGAAACTCTAGTAGCATTTACCCACCTCACATATGACCTCAGCACTGCTAGCATGGAAGTCTCTCAAAGCTGCCCTCTTGACATGCTGAAATAACATGGCGACAAGAGACTGTCACAGAGATTAAAATAATTCTTTTCTCTTACTATTATTATTATTTCTCGAGCCAGAGCAATAGGCATTTCTTCAACGATTTAAATTAACATTAACGTAAAAGAAGCTCTATAAATGCTATTCTATAAGCTAATACATTTCTATACAAAATATATTGCTACCAGATTGCATCCATTAAATCAACTTGCTTGAACATGTAAGTTGATGCATATTCAAGTACAAGAGTGTCACCAGATAAACAAATAATCATTTCTCATTTGTACTAGACTCAACAATTGCAAACAGAAACGTGTGGGTATGGTATACATCTACATCTTTTCCTTCCCTTTTTTTCTTTTTAAATTTTTTTGGCTGAAATACGTCTATATCATTTCATATACATCAGACATTCACAGAAGATAAACTTAGGCAATTCAAATCTTTTATTAATGTGTGAAAGAAATCTTTTTTCCATCTTCAACGTAACTGGTGCTACCTACAAGAAAGATATCATACCTCTCTTGTTGAGGTTTTATGCAAAGAATAAACTGTTGAGAGGCAATCTGGCGAGAGATAATCCATTAGATAATATCCATTCAATTGTGAGTTCCTAGAATATAATTTGGTTCATCAATTACCTTAAGGGCTGAGCAGAGAAAATCCATATCTGCACCTTTTTTCCTTGTCCCAAAAGGAGGATTCATCACAACAGTGTCAACCACCTGACCTGCAAAGCACACAAATTTATTAGTATGAAAGCTTAGTTGTGGACCACATAGCACTTCAGCAAGAATTTATTTCATCGTATACATGTTCATGGAAACCCCTCTCCATAAATTAAGAAGCTTATGGGCAGTTTTCTTTATTTAACAGAGATCAAACATGATTGAAAGATTATCTGAGTTTTAAGGGCATTAAAACTAATATAACCAACTTTGCAACTATTTTTAGCAATCACTTAATTGCCCAAGCCCCAAATAAAATGCCAAAGCACACCAAAGGGGCTATTCATGGATAATACTAATTAAACAGGGTTCACTTACCATAATCTGGTAGAGACAAAAAAAAAATTAACAAGCAAACATTTTGAACAATTGAGAAAAAAAAAACAGGCTGGACAATGTGTTGACTTTGACTAGCATGAAGACAGAGCCCCCAACTCAGATGGTAGATCACTATGACGGGTTTACCCCTTGCTGGAGTTGAGGGGACAAAAAATAGTTCTTAGTATGCAAGATTATTACCCTGAACTCCAGGGCCTTAATGTCACATTGAACAAAGTTCATCTCCAGCTGCAAGGGAGAAATAGCTGTCTTAGGATAAAGAACACAATCATGCTCTCGACATCAAGAAGTAAATTTCCAAAACATTTACAAGGTAGTACCTCAAGGTCCTCTGCATTTGAGGATGCTATTTCAAGAGATTGTGGGTCTACATCAATGCCAATGACATGCCTTCACATAAAAATAGTGAACAAAAATGTACATTAATGAACCACCCAAAAGTCTCTACAAAAGCAATACAAGGTCAAAAATTAATGCCAATACTCACTCTGCACCCAACAAAGCAGCTGCAATACCTAATGTACCACATCCACAACCCAAATCCACTACAATCTTGTTGCTCACATCCCCAAACGACGTCTCTGCCTAATCCAAACGCGAGTTCATCAACAATTAAGTAATAAACCAACACAGAACCTTACATGCAACTGCTCATCAACACTCATATACTGAGACTTCAACAAAACATCAAAAGAGTCATATTAATGTCACCAATACATCAAACAATTTCAAACCTCAAAAGTATTTCATTCAATGGGTCATTACACACCATGGTCAATCGATTCAAATGATGAGTTTTAGGCACAAGTAAATCAAATTAACACATCAACCACAGCTATATATCCTTGTAGACTGATCGTATCGTTTTTTCTACGTTTATTTTAATTGTCCATATATTCTTTTCAAGTGCACCCAGCTTTCCCTCTCCATGGACAGAATAGACTCTTCTCACTAAGCTTCAACATAATGCCAAAAAGGTTTCTCAGAAAAGACTTGTACAAATTCATAATCACTACCATCGAGGAAAAATGCCCAACTCCAACGCAAATATTAACCAATATCACCGGATATCAGTTCGAACCACATGTGATTTCTAGAATAATATTCTAACATCCTGCAATAATAACAAGAACAATATCCGCAACACGGACAAAACCATCAAGAAGTTATCCCATGTTGTGTTGTGTTGTGTTCTTTAGTTAAGTTCAGGAAAATTTCTCAGTAGAAATGGACATTAGAAGCGTATAGAGGGGAGTGAGTACAGTGTAAAGCATGCGGGAAGCAATGTGAGCTCCAGTTGGGTATTGCTCTAGTTCAATCTGTAGCAACAGCAAACAACCATATCATACTAGCTTGTATAATTATAACTGGTATGCGTGTGTGTGTGTATACATTCTATACACATGAATATACTAAATAGGACCTTGGGATTTGAGAACTGTTGAAGATCGCCCAAGAGGCCTTCCAATTGCTTCAGCTTCATCTTGATCGATCGGAGGAATACTTTTTTGGTCTGTTTGAGCGTTGTTAGTATAATTTGAATTTTTCCCCTTTTATATAACCCTAATCGTTCATGAAAAGAATAAAACCCTAATTGTTGGTCTGGTTCAAGACAAGAGAAGCCGAAGTAAGTAGATGTACATTCTGAAATGAAACTAAGTATAAAATAAATATAGGTAGGAAAAAAGAATTTAGTTAAAAATTGGAGGGAAATGTTTGGGTGTTGTTAGAGGAATTCGATGCGGCTTCTTTTTCTATCTAATTTGGAGAGAATGCGTGGAAATTCATAAAAGTAAAGGGCAATTATAAAATTATTATTTCTATAAATATATATATATATATATATTTTTTTTTTAAATTAGATAGGGACCGCGTATTGGGTTGAGGAAAGAAATATAATAAAAAATTATAAAAATTTGTAGAGAGTCATTTTGGTAATTGGACTTCAAGCCCAATTTAATATCAAGAATCTATCTTTTGGGTTAGTAGTAAAGTTTAGAAGACAGGTCTAATAAGGAATGCCATAAGGAGATTCAGCTTGATAGGCTCAGAACAGAGATCGTTGGATCGGTTTACTTCGTTCTTAGCCTAAATGAGGAGGATCTCTAGATATTTATAAAGCTTAGCTCTTGATGACGTTCGTCGAATTGCATTCACCATTAAGGAGCGAGATGGTCCTTGTAGTGATGGATTCTCCATGGGTTTTTTCTATCCTATATAAGGTATATTTAAGTGTATAAGATTTCCTTTAAGTCATCTCAAGAAATAATTTCATGTTTATAACTCCAATTGAGATTAATTACTTATTTAAGGTCAAAATAAAAATAATTACTAATATACAGTTGTTAAATCGCGTGCATAAATAAGAATATACAAACATCATACGGTATACCGTATATTGTGTGTTATAGTTGCGATATTTGAATGAATATCGCGTTTATAAAACACGATATACTCACAAATAAAAAAATTCATATTGCGATATTTGATTAACTCCTATAACAAGATTACTAATCGCGATATAGCAACGATATATAAACATCATATCATGTTTTATTCCTGTGATTTATGTGTAAATTATCATTCATGTTTCTTAAACGTGATTTTACTACAGTATATTGATAATTAATTTCATCGGAGTTGTATATTGATAATATTTTTCCATAGAAACCTTAGACATGTATTCTACTCGTCATCTCAATCTCATAGACTTGACTTTTTGAATTCTGTCACTTCGCTCAAAGAGTCAAACTTAGAACATTTCTGGGATTTAAGCCTCAAAATCCAAATTTAGCTCTCTATAGTATTAAATTTGTTTTTTGAAGACATCAGTTCATTATAATTTAGACTCAGTCTTTTCAAGAGGCAACTTTAAGTTGTCTATTTTTTTGAATTATTTTCAATCCAATGGCATCCCATAACATTTAAGCTAATAACTTAATTTTCATTTATAAGCAATAAGTGAAAAAACAAACTTTTCCTTCTACTTTCTTCATAAGTTTTCCTTTTTCTTTTATTTTTTTTCATTACAATAAGGAGGAGATTCAGTTTAGCATTTTCATCATAAATTAACAAACACAAAATAAAACACATTTCGATATATTTTCAATTTTTTTCCTTTTATTTTTCACTATTTTTGCTTATTGCCATCTTTTCAAACACAATGTTACTATAGTCTATCATCATTTTATAAGATCTCTGGTTCATATTCAATTTATGGCAAAATAATGAGTGTTTTTACCTTTTTATTTATTTATTTATTTATTTTGGTAAATTACACCGGAAGCTCTTAATGTTTTGGAGCAAGTTCATTTGAAATCCTAAGGTTTTGAGTGGTTTAAAATAGATCTTAATATTTAGAGAATTAAGCCAATTGAGATCTCCATTAACATATGTCAAGAGAAGAAATATTTAATTAAAACTTAAAAAAGTATTTTCTTGTTGGCATGTGTTAATGGAGACCTCAATTAATTTACTTCTCTAAATGTTGAGATATCTTTTAAACTACTTGAAATGTTGGGACCTTCCAGTATAATTTACCCTTTTTTTTTCCTCGGCAATTGCTTTTACTTTTAAAAATAAAAATTTTATGTGAAACTTTAATTGTCTGTACCTTATTATGTTATATATAAATTGAGCCTTTAATTATCAATTGTAATTTAGAAGTTATCTATTTTCAAAAAGAAATAACCCCTAAATTTTTAATTTTGATGTAATTATATTCCTAAATTTATAAAATATGGTTTATTATTCCTTTAACTCAAATTAGTGATAATAATAGTTAAAAAAAAATGCATTTGAAGTATTAAAATACTCTTTAATGAATTCAAAAATTTATTTCTACATAGAGATCCAAATTGATAAATTATTTATTGATTTATCATAGTGTAGAAGGTATCAACGTATATTTTTAAAGTTTAGTGGTATATTTGTATCGAGTGAAAATTTTAAATTTATTTACTAAAATAACTAAAATATATAATGAAGGATAGAATGCGAAGTCAACCTCAAGAAAAAGGATAGTCTTGTAATTTACTTTTCAAGTTTGAAAGATATGTTGGTTAAACCAAACATATAAAATTATATATGGGATGGTAATCGTTGTTTCTTACCCTATTTTCCAAAATAACAGTAGAAACGTATTCTTCCTTCTCCCCAAACATAGGTGTTGATTCTTGGAAAACTGCTGAAAGATTTTATGGTAAGTAAAATTTATCCCTATACTGATATGTTTCAACAAATAGAGGCGTGGCTAAAAGAATTGGTGTAGTTATGGTATTGATATTCATATTTCTGTGGAGAAAGACGACAAGTATTAAAGGAAAGCTTAGAGAAACCTAAAGGATTGTGGCTTAGGGGTTTTGATAATGGGTTACAAGAATTGAAAACTAGGTACAATACTATCGCTCACTCGAAGTATAAAATTTAGGGCAGGTATTTTGGAAACAATGTGATAAGTTCCATGTAATTGATATAGAAACCATTAATCTACAAGTAAGGAGGCATAATGATGTTTTAAGATCAATGTTGGGAATGAAGATGCATTTAAAAAGCATTAAGAATCGAGTCAAGTTTGAAAATTCAAAGAATGGACAAGCAAAGTGTTTTTTAGAAGTATATGACAAGAATACGACACCTTGGTGTACCTCTCTGAGAGTAGAAATTATGTTTTTTCATGCCTATATCTAGTCATGTTCCTCTCTGTATTTTTCACATGAGGTTACCGTCAGAGAACATGTCATTAACACGGCATCGTGTTCTTGGTAGTGTTCCATTCTGTAACTTTCAAAGATTTGCTTGGAAAAGAACATAGAGAGATACATCAAGTCGTGTACCCCGCGTGGATCCCTTTGTGACTCTTTTTCTCCATTTAAGTGATACCTAACCCTACACTAACTTATATAATAGTTTAAACGTGATATAACACCCCGAAAATCTCATTTCTAGCCTAAAAATGAATAGATTCATTAAACTATACACTTTACATACTAAGAATGCTTCAAGACTTTAGAACCCAAGTTATAACGATGTAGAATTGAAAGTGATAGGAGTATAAAGATAGTTTAATTAAGATAAATAAGAGATTATAAACAATCCAATTATATATAATTCAAGTAGTAGATACTAGTTTGGAATGGAACTACTTCTAAGTTTGTGTATATTATGTGTGTGCTTGTGCTTGTTTAGAATAGAGAGTAAAATTGATTTAAGAACAATCTGACAATAATGACATGTATATTGTGTGTGCGTGGTTGCTGGTAAAAAATGGAGAGTATTCACGCAATTACTATAGCAACCCGATGATCCATGTACGGCATTATCCGAGAATGGAGTTGCATATGGAAATGATATAGGTAGATTTAGGAATTGTCGGCATTGTAGTTGTTAGGGAGTACCCAATAACTAATATATATTTAAATATTTATGTATGTTTCAAGGTATTGAACCTTTGTTGGATGTTGGACTAAAAGATACAAACAATTAAGTGGTTGCATCTTGCATTTATATAATGATGATGCATGTGAAATTGTCAGTGTTTGTACATGCGTATGTGTTTGTTGGTATACCATACTAGGTTCCAACTTACCTTTTATCTTTTTTTGGTTCAAATGGAACCCCTATAGCTTTTGACTTATCTAGTTATGATGTTTTTGTGGACTATAAGAAGGACGTTAGTGCTGAGGATTATCCAACAGATATTTGAACATACCTTATTAGTGTATAGGAGATAGAAATTCCTATCATATCGTATGGTTGTTAGTTCTTTATTAAGTTAATGTATTAAAGCATGGACCCACTTGTCGGTTTATATATGTATATACAGATGGACTCTATGAGCCATCTCTTATTAGTAATGTGTAGAAAGTATGAATGTTTGTAGTAGTAGTGAAGTACTTATGTTGTGACCATAGACTTGAAGTATTAATATGTGCGTTGGTAGTGTTAAATAGTGTATATTGTGGATTTTAGCAGGTTCTGAGCCTTTCTGTGTCCATATGCTATATGGACACATGATAGCATATGGATACATGGTGAGTTGTAAGTACCCTTATGTTTAGGGCATTATATTTACATTTTAGCAAAACGTTTTCACATTTATTTACTTAGTTTATGATATTAACGAGGTTTCTTCTTTTTTTTTTTTTTTCTTTCAACACTCTTACCAATTAAGATAAAAGAGAAATATGTGGGCTGATTCAATCATTATTGTATCCAAGTGCTTTGAAGTGATAAAGACAACATCTAGTATAGGTAGAATTCATCATGGGTCGATTCTAACTCCACTCTCTATTAGCAGCTTTCAAACCGAGAACTAGCATGGCAAAGGTAAGTCCGAATGGAAAAGACCTATTGGTTCTAACAAGTCTAGATGATTTAAACCTTCAAAATTGCATGATCCGTTGGTCATAAATATCAATTCAAGAACTAGTTGGAGAACTAGTTAAACTGGTGAGTCTAACCAATGTTACATGAAAAATTTTTCTAAAGGAAAAAAAAAGGACAAGACCTCCATAAATCCATTTGCTTTAACAAGATGCAGAAATGCACAATACAATACCATTCATCAAATAATATGAAGCATGTATGATAGGTGACCAAATTTTAAAAATAATTGAGAGAGAGGGAGAGAGAATCAATTGCGATTAGGAGATGATAATGTTAAAAAAAAAAGTTGAATGTGAGAGGAATTATGTTAGCTTTCACGCATTACACATTTTCACTATTTACTAAATTTAAAAATTTGAATGTTTAAATTGTGAATGGGCAAGAAACATTAGAGTACTGCTTTTAGTATTTAGGAATTCATTCTTTGCTTACAATTTTTAATGTTCCATTCTTCATACAGATACTATAAAATCTTTGTGCTATAACATTTTCTTGATGACATAGAAAACATGCTTTGTTACTTAAATATATATATATACATATATATATAAGAGATTATTTTCTTACCAAAAAAATTGACATTATATTTTTCCTTTCCTAACCCAAACATATTGATGGAATCAAGTTGTAGGATTTACTAGTAAAACTTGAGCTTGAGGTTTGCAGAATTTAGTCCCTCAGATATTAATTGAGAAACCATTTGAAGATGAACGTAATTTCTTTAGTAGCTATTTGATCCATTGTACGGAAGGATATAGTTTGCTTTTCACTCGAATGGATCAAGAAAATAACTTAAAGAGGAGCACAATGCAATACCCATACCAACAACTGTAGAGCAAGCTAAGAAGAGTGATGCTATATAACCTAAATTCCATAGCTAATATCAATGATCGTGTGGAATTCCACGGCCTGTGTCAGCCTAAGTTGAGGAGACATGAAGGTAAAGCAATCCATGCCCTATCCCATGACTCGTATGGAAGGTCATCCTAACCAAAGTGCTACCGCAGAGTGCCATGCCCCATGCCGCAACCCATGGGATGGCTTGTGAATTGTCTTATGTGAATTTTAATTATTTTTATTTTATTAGTTTTGGTTAATGATTAACTATTTTACTCTTTAATGTAAATTGAGGGTAAGAAAGGGACTTCATTATGTTAAACAAGATTCTTATTAGTTTTTGAATAAAATTTTTTCTATATGAGAGTTTAGTCTTAAACCCTAACTTTTACCAATCAAGCTCCTTGATTGTGGTGAGCATCAGTACACGTTAGTGATTGTGAGTAATATCAATTATTTATGAGTGCCAATCCTCCCTTTATTTTTTTCATGAGTAATATCCATGGTAAGTAAAGGCTTTTACTTGCAATAGAAGAAAACCTAATGTTTATCTTAGTATTAGGGATTCTTTAGGTTAATTAATATTAATCCTTAGATGCCCTAGTGATTATCCTCCTAAGCGTATCATATTTACAGGTATCAAAGCATTATAGGCACGTCACTCCTTAGAGATATTGTTACTGTATTTCTTCCTTATACTTTTGTTTTTCAGCAACTTCAATGGATTCATTTTTCTTAGGTAGATCATAAAAAAAAATTAGGAAAGAAGGTAAAGGTAAGGGGAAGACACCCCAAACGAAGCTAGAGCTATGAATTTATATTGATAAGGATGTTGATTGCTATGATTTCATGAGTCTTAAGCCTTCAACTTTAATTTCACATCAAATCAATTTCCCTTGTATCCTGTAGGTTTTGAGATTAATACCCCATATACCATCTCTACAAGGAGATAGTTCCCAATATCTGGAAGGAAGTACTTCCACAACACAAAGTAAAAAACTGCATGGGATCTAGTGAAGAAATGCAACAACAAGGTGGAATAGAAGGATCAAGTAAGCCACTTCAACCATGCAAATCTAATTATTTTATTAAACATTTTAGGAAAGTAGAAGGATCTAGTGGGAATACGAGGACAAACTGCACTTACTGCACCACAAGTTACGCCTTTTAAAAGGGCAACTATTATGGAAATTTGACAGGATAAAAGCACATGAAGTGCCTATACTTTAAAAGTTTGGCAATTTGGTATCCAAAGTTTAGTTTTGGACAGAAAAGTACCCATACTTTTAAAGTGAAGGCAATTTAGTGCCTCCGTTATCTCCTAAATTAACGGTCGTTACTTTAATACTGACGTGGTTTAATTTTATTGAAGAAAAACTATATTACAAGCATTAGATGCACCTGAAAAAAAATTAAACTAAAAAATTACATTAAAGTTCAAAGTTGTTGACATTCA
Organism: Combretum micranthum; assembly: GCA_024138025.1. Classification (NCBI taxonomy): domain Eukaryota; kingdom Viridiplantae; phylum Streptophyta; class Magnoliopsida; order Myrtales; family Combretaceae; genus Combretum; species Combretum micranthum. The sequence goes on along the minus strand of JAMXBD010000452.1, from coordinate 17,755 downwards.
ACCACCTCTAAAACAATTAAGACATTCATTTACTAACTAACTTCCCTGTCATCCTGACATTTTGGATTTTGTACTTGACCTTTAATTTTCCTTTCCCCCACACGAACCTATCCCTATCATCTTTCTACACAAGCAGTAGAAGCTGAATTAAAAAAATGACCTTTTTGGTTCTTTGAGGAATAGGCTTCTTTCCAATATGGAGAAGAAGGCTACACGAATCAACAAAACTAGTAACGTTCAACCACTATGTCCTACGCATGTTTAATATTCTTTTTGATAACTTTGTAGACATGGATCTTGAAGATTTTTTGAGAAAAGTTACTTTTGTTGTGGTCTCATATTTACTAGTTGAATAATAAATTTTTTTATTAGCCACAATACTCCATTTCCTTGTTGTGGTTGAGGTGCCCCATTTGCTTCCTTGGCTCTACAATATGATGTTCATTTAGTGGATACATTTTCATGAACCATTTGCATTAATTTCCTATTGTTTCTAGTACCTATAGCATGCAAGTGGTTATACCAATGTTTAGGTAGTTATAAAATATATGTTGTTATGCGGATTGGAAGCAAGACATTGCACATGTAATTGTTGTTGTGTTGTTATTTCCTATTGTTTCCTATAACTATAGTATGCATGTGGTCCCCTACTTTGTTTAGTAGTTCAGGAATAGGATATTGTTTTGGGGTTATATAGTATGGTGCCATCCTTTTGTCATACCTTTGTTTATATTAATTCTTTTTTTTTTTTGGTATGTTGTGTTGTACCCTGACATGGCCCTACACTAATGCACTATCATTATTGAATTTATTAGGTCACATGAAGATGTCAAAAAAGGCTTTATATGTGCATCATGGAGGCAAGTTCATGAAGGATAACCATAAGGTGTTATATATTGGTGCAAAGCATGATGTCATCTAGGTTCACCTGCCATACTTTTCTTTTGATCTACTAATGCCCAAGTTGGTTGTAGAGCTAGGGTGTTGTGACATTGAGGCGGTGAGATTCTTACTTTAAACTTAAGCTTAGTGATAGGTTAAGATTAATCAACAATGACTTTTGTGTCTCGGAATTTATCAACGTTTTAGGGACTTATGGAAGTGTTTTAATGTATATACAACATTCTGATGGGATTGGTTCATCTACTAGCTAGAGGGATGATTGTAAGGCATCACATGTTATAGTACGTTCAAGTGATGAGGAGGAGGAGAAGTTAGAAGTGGGGGAGGAGGAGTATGATAGTAGTGACATTGAGTGTTGTCTAAATGATGATGTATCTAATCACGAGTTGACTAACACAAGGAAAATCATTAAGGATTCAAATCTGGATTGTGGTTAAAGAAGGTGCAAGAGAAAAATCGGTCAAATGATAAGGACCTTGTGGCAAATGAGGATATTGATATTGATTCGGATGCTGATTATGGTGAAGATAGGTATGCGGATGACTTTGTCTCGGACATGGACGATGGGGTCAAATATGGATATATAAGGAAGAAGAATGATTTTAACATGTTTGACTCAAATACTAAGGAAATGAACTTTTCAGTTGGAATGTTGTTTGAGAGTCAAAGGGAGTTCAAAGATGTTGCTATAAGGCATACTACAGCTCAACAAAAAGGGTTCATATATGCTAGGAACATGAAGCAAAAGGTGAGGGCTATATGTGTAAAGGATGGTTGCCTGTGGATCGTATATGCGACATATGACAAGCAGACGAATTCATTTAAGGTGAAAACATACAACAGCAATCATACATGTGTTGTGTCCTTTGTGAACAAGTGTGTCAAGAGCGGGTTGATGTCAAAAACTAGAAGCTATTGGCAAATTCTCATTGGATCTCGATTCCTTATCCTACGTTTATTGCTAAATATAAAGTTATTAGAGTGTAAAGATTTGGTGAGATCACAGATGGGTATAAATATTAGTGTGCATCAATGTAGACGAACTAGAGACAAAGTGTATGAAATTCTAATAGGCTCCTACTAAAAAGAGTATGCCATGTTATGGGACTATTTGGAAGAAATACGTTATAAGAACCTTAGATCTTATATCTTAATGAGGATAGTGAAGGATGCTGAAAATTGGAAAACATTTGTTTGATCAACTGTACATATGCTTCAAGGGCTTGAAGGATGGCTTCTTAGCTGGGTGTAGGCAGGTGATCATCTTGGATGGCTGTTTTTGAAAAGGTGTATGCAAGGGTAAGTTGTCAGCAGCTAATGGTAGAGATGCAAACAACTAGATGTACCCAATAGCATAAGCAATTGTGAGATCCAAGTCCAAGGATACATGGATAGTTCTTTAGATCACTTATGCAAACCTGGACATTGATGAACATGATGGTCAAGAATGGACATTCATAATAGATTAACAAAAGGTGCTAATGATCTATCATTTCATTGTCGTTTGCGGTTTCTTATATTTTATCCAATGTATGCACATTTGTCTTATGTATATTTATGTTTATAGGGTCTCCTACCGACTATTGAGGATCTACTTCTGAATGCTGAACACAGGATGTGTGCTAGACACATTTATGCCAATTGGCACAAGAGGCATCGAAGTGCATAATATAAGAAGATGTTTTGGTCAATGGCTAAAGCAACATCACTCCCTAATTTTGAGTCTATATCACAACGATTGTTGGGTATTGAAATCGATAATGATGCTTGGAATGATGTGATGAGGGTAGATCATAAGCATTGGTGTAAAGCACTCTTTAGGACCAATGTATGTTGTGACATTGTAGACAATAATTTGAGTGAGGCATTTGATGGGAAAATACTTGAGGCGAGGTCTAAATCGATTATGTCCATGATATAGGACATACTAATTTATGTTAAGACAAAAATAAAGAAACAACATAAGGAATATGGAAACTGGCTTGGGAAGTTGTGCCCAAGGATTATTAAAGGGCTAGAGGAGAACAAACAAAAATTAAGGTGGTGTAAGATATATTTTGGTAGGGACACGGAGTTTTAAATCCAATATGATGGAAATAGATATACAATTGATCTGCAGAACCAAACAAGTATTTGTAGGGGGTGGGAGCTCATTGGAATTCGTTGTTGCCATGTTGTTTGTGCAATTGTTGATTTAGGTCAAAATCCCAAAGATTATGTCGATTATTGCTGCAGCAAAGAGACATTCAGGAATATATATTTATATGCTATTGCCTTAATTCGAGGTAAGAAATTCTTGAAAAAAACTGGAGTCCATGGTCCCGAACCACTTCTAAAGCATAGCAAGAGAGGAAGGATACAAAAGAATCAGAAGAAAGAAGATGTAGAGCAGTCTAGCCTAGAAAAAATGAGTAGGCATGGTAGGCTTATGAGTTGGTAGATCAGGCATAATCAAAGGGGATGTCGGATAAGTGAAGGCTCCAGGCAAAGATAATATGAGCAGGTACTATCTTAGATTGGCTATATATTTGTCAGCTTTAACCAATTTAATTGTCTAATTGTGCTAATGATTTGTTATAGCGATCTAAGAGGTCGGCGGAGTACTATAGCCCATATGGAGCAGAAATACAATAACAGCAAACTAAGGTAATCATTCCATTCACTATTTCATTAAGAATTGCTTGGAATACAATTTTTGAAATCTTATTTACTAGGTTAAGCCATGGATTACTGTTTCTCCCAGAGTAGACTTAACCGAGAAGAAGCTAAGGAAGTTTACAAGACAATTAAACAATATTTTGAAAGCATACCCTTCCCCATATTAGAAGACTTAACTTACATTAAGGGAACACACAATCGAAATTGATGAATGTTGCTGGAGCAATAGCACGAGAAGAACCTGATGAAGGAAGTGGCAAGGATAAAGATGATGCTAAAGGAATTTTTTATTACAAACATGGCAAGGATGAAGAAGATGGAGGGGACACATCTAATGTCAATGAACCCAATGAAGACAATGAAGTGAAGGTTAAGAAATTTGATGTGGGAAAGAGCGAAAAAGCAAAGAAGCAAACCATGAAGTCTAAGTTTGTTTCTTTTATCAAGCGTAAGTGTAACCGGCTCATGTTAACACTATGCAAGAATTACTATAAGAAAGCGATAGGGAAATGGAAGAAGTCCAACAATGTTATCGTCATTGATTAGTTCAATTAGCATCAGGATAGTACATGTTTTATGCTTGTCTAGTTGCCATTGGAAAATACTATGAACCATTACCTTGTTCTTTTTTTTTTATTTGGAAGAGTGTACCTTTCAACATTTTTTTATAGCAACAAGGTGGTTGTTCCTTGTTTGGGAGATCTTGGGATGATTTTTGTACTTTTGCTAGTACATGAATGTCTTTTGAACCTAATGATGTCAAAGTTATAACCCTATTTTACATGTGTATTTCAAATTTATATTCCTACTGTTGATGTCTATGAGGTGTTGGGTGTGTGTTGTTGGGTATGTATGGTATTGTGTGTGCTAGTGTTGGGTGTTTGCTAGAGTTGCATGTGTTTTTTGTTCATTCAATGTTTGTGGAGAACATGTTCCACAAAGGATCAAGCCAATTTAGGCAATCATGGGCATTATCAAGGAGTTATGAACTGTATAAAAACATTAAAGATCAATCACGAACATTATGAGGGATCAATATGAGATCAGTGATAATCACGAGGTTCATCACACCTATGATCAAGTTGAAGAAAAATGATTGGCAACCATCATGCGATGCATTACGAGTGTTATAGGGGGAAATTTGTTGAACAAAGATGATCACTCTCTCCATCACCCCTGTGATGAAGGGTATGATTGGCCTTGTTTAGTAATTTTCTAAGATTGAAGCAACATTTTTAAGGGACACGTGTATGAAAAATAGTAGTGGTAGACTTAATAAAAATAACATCTAATCTGATTGATTTTTAGGCTACAACAACAACAACAACAACAAGGGCATTTAGATATTGTAAATTTAGCATTATGATGTAAGCCATGTTAATTTGCTAGTGCTGAACAAACTGATACATATTTTTTGAGCATTTGTTTCAACATCTTTGTTTTTCTTGCTAAGGAAATGGATAAATACTCTTCTTCTGACCAAATTTTGTTGTGTTTTGATGCTGCACAAAATGTGGTCATTGTTCCCATTTACATTTTCCAAATTTTTTACCATTCAATTAGCTTCATTAGTTTTGTCAAAATAGATTTGTTTTTAATTAGTTTCTTCAAACAGATCAGCATACATTTGTTGAAGCAAAAATGCAGCTTTACAATATGGTCTATCAAAAGTAACTAGAGAAATAGACGTGCTCAACTTGTATTTCATGACAATTATAGATCACACATTGTAAATGCTAATAAATGAAATTATAGCTCACCCATATTAAAAAAAAAACATTTAACGGTTTTGATTATTTGATTATAAAAAATTCCGTCCATCCATATTGGATGGATTTCGAACCATAGGTGGTATCTTACCACAAAAAAAAACCACACAGACAGATCAAGGAGCGTTACATCACCATAAGCCTAGTTGTGTCGTAATGCAATATTTTCCTGATCATAAGTAGTAGGAATAAATATAAAAATAATTTTTCCCATTTCATTAATCAAACTTGAACAACATACATATTTTGACCATGCTGCATAAGGTAAAACATTACAACACCTATTTATCAATTCAATGTGTAAATGCACATAGGGAATCAATTTTATAAACACTTGTACATCAGCATTACAACAACAATAGACAACATAATCCCAAGAATTTTCCTAAACCAAAACACACCCACTTCATGCTACCTCAATCCATCATCTAAATTGCACGCTAGCGGTGGTCTACCATTGAGTAAGTCATTGATAACATCCTTTGCCTGGTCGGGAAATGTTGGATCCAACCATCTAAAGAAACCACACCTGCCTTCCCTACACATTGGACATCTAAAGAAACGTCGTTCGGGGTTATCATGTGTCCAAGATGTAATAACAAGCTTTGTATGCCCCAACCACACCATGGATTTCCAAATCGACCTCTGCTATTGCTTACATTTGATGAAATTGCTAGAGATATCCATTGTTCAGTGTGACATGTGGTGTTACTACATTTACTCATGGTCATCTCCTTAATGCCACCTATGATGTGAGAAATTTAAGAAAAAAAGTGCTCAAAACCCTTGGCGACAAGACAAAGGAAGAGGCCGAAGGAGAAATGAAGAAGTTGATATACAACGAATAGTGCACTTTATGTTTCAACCTTGGTAGGTTAACATTTGACCCTACTTTATCATCTATTAGTTTTGAAAAAGAAAAACAAATGCACATTAGCAATGCATACATTAAAGTAACGTCTGTTACTTTAGGATATAATGGAGGCATTAAATTGCCTTTACTTTAAAAGTATAGGTCTTTTTCTGCCCAAAACTAAACTTTGGGCACCAAATTGCCAACTTTTAAAGTATAGACACTTCATCTGCCTTTATCTCAAAGTTTGACTAAGCATCCCAAGTCTAAATACCCTAGTAACACATGAAGTGAATCTATCATAATAGCAAATTTCTTGATCTGACTCAAAGAAGGAGGCAAGGTTATGGCAGTACCGAAATGAAAATTATGCTCACGCAAATGATAGGTATGTTGCACTTGGGTTTTGGAGTGAACTAGAATGCGGACCTAATTTACCATCATCAGGAAACCCTTTAGTTGCAATTGCACATGTACAACATTTCAATAGTATAAAGACAATGCCTCGAAACTTACATGAAACATAACGTGATACTCAAAGGTATGTTATATGAACATGACACATGCATCTCCATCTGCTTGGACATTTGGATAGATAGAAGGAGAGAAAGCTCTTATATGGGGATAAAATATCCCTAGATAGATTTTTATTAAGTCATGCATAATAGATTAAGTGCACTTCATTAAATAGATGGGGCCACATAGTCCATAATATATGCAATAATGAAAGCCATACTTGATGAATATCTCTTAATAAAAAGGAAAATCTCAACAGGTTTCAACAATCCTAGTGCAAACATAGCCAACATTGTTGATCTAAAGTCGTTATGTCAACCCACTCTAGGTGGGAAATTTTTTCATATCAGATGTGCATGCTATCTACTAAACTTATGTGTAAAAGAGGTAATGGAATCACAAAAAATACGTATCTTACCAATAAAATTAATAATTGACTATCATATTTTGGTTGAACTAGTGGGTCCAAAACAAATATTAACATTACATAATTACTCAATTATTTAAGTTAAGCTACACTTAATTAATAAAACATGTTTGTGATTTGAGGAAGATTGTTTGTGCAACATGCCTTATGCATGGTTAAACTAGGCATTCGGACGCTAGGCATTTTTCACATGATTAATTCTCTTACCATGTTAGTGTCCAAATGCCATGCCCTGAGCATGTCTAGCATCCAGATGCTAGCTACAGTGTAATTAAGTCCTAAAACTTTTCAACTAAGTATAAATATAACAAATATTGCACAAACATAATCTTCATTAAATCACAAATATATTTTGTTAGTTAAGTGTAACTTAACTCTATTAATTGAGCAATTATAGAATGTATTTCCTTATCAGAATTCACTTTTAAAACATTGGTTCAACAATCTCTCCATTTTTCATAAGGACAATATTACACAATTAACTTTCTCTCAACACGATACTCCCTCTCAGTTAAGTATTCAAGTCTAAGTAAAATTTGGAAGATTAATTAAAAACTTGATACTTAACTACAGGGAATATAAGTTACATGTAATGGATAGAACAAACACACATAACACACATACGTGTTAATTGTGCATCCAACAAGATCACCCATCAAAAAATAGAAATGATTAAAATGGTGTGGAGCACACAGTGAAAGGCCAAAAAATTTTGAAAAACATGTGAAACATAGATGGAATTCTATACAAGAACTTCTAAGCAGCATCATCGAATATAAAGAGTTATTTTCTAGCTATGCAATTGCACATATCCCGAGCATGCCATTACATCCTAATGAATGAAATGTTTGTTCTAATTTGTTAGGAACTTCTTAAGGTATTTTATGATTGTACAAATATTTTTAACTCAAGTTTATAACCTAAGTGTTGATCTCTTTCTCCTTAGGGCATGCAACATTATCAAGACACTGCAAAAAGGTAAGGCTTGATCCTATGTTACAAACTTATGTTAATGATATGATTTAAAATTGTCTAAATTATTATATGAAAATCATAATGATATATAATGTGGTGTGTTTTTTAGATTCACACAATAGAGTTAAAGGACTTAGAGAAATGTTAGAATATTATTATGAAAATGTTGATAAATTGTTAGACAACTCAATATATGTATTCTATAAGTGCCAGCAATGTTGTAGAAGATACTAGTAATGTATTATTAGAATTGTACTCACAATTTAGGAATACAACAGACAAATCCTCATCAATCTAGCTACACTTGATAGTGCATCAAATGCCACCAAAGTGGAAAGCCCTAAAGTGTTAATCCAAAACCAAAGATTTAAGAAGCATACAATGTAGGTAAGAGTAGATCCAATACAAAAATTGACAAGTACCTCAATATTGCATTTGAATTAGGTGACAACATGGATACTTACAATTTTAGCATCCTCCACAGATGGACACACCATACTAAAACATTTTCAATCTCATCTTAGATCGCTAAGCAAGTGTTGGCAGCCTCGACTTTAATGGTGGCAACAATGCAAGCATTCAACAGTGCAAGTCAGTAATTGGATGAGCACAAGTCCGAATATGGCCCTATAACAATTGTAGCATTAGCATATAACCATGATTGGAATAGGGTGGATTGCCGACAATAGGACTTGAAAGATTACACCAACAAGAAGGTTGAATACTTTGGTGACTTTAACTCATCAAACGGAAGCACCCCTACGTTCACATCAAACCATACATAAAGTCAATAGGCTTTACATTTTACTCTATTTAATAAACAAAAAAAATTGTTTTTTCACATAGTAATAAATATATATATATTTTAAATTTATCAAAATCATCATTTTTTTGTAAAAACTCATAAGTATTGATAAATTTTCTTTTAAAAAGGGGGATTCAAATTAGACAACAACAACATAGGTTTTTTGAACAAGTAATTAATTGGTAACAAACTTAAACCTAACATATTTTTTCAAGTTAAAATAACCAACACACTAAAGTTATTTTAAAAAAATGAAAACCAAAACTACATTAGTTTGATTCTGACTAGCTGATACATGGGCACCTTCAGAGCAACCTTAAAATTAGTCATAAAAATTTTTTTCCCCCCTTGTCTAATTTTCTTTTCCCAAAAATCTACATGTAATTTATCTAAATTGCAATGAAGGTAAGGTTTAACATCCCCTTCTAGCAATTATAGTGTTCAAATCAATTAACGATACATCAAATTATTCTTTTGAATTACATTTCACACACACACACACACACACCTCTATGTACATGTATATTCTTATCATATATATTCTTACGTTTAAGTACACTCATATATACATATATAAATACTCTTATACTCGTGCATATATATTTATTTACTTAAATGGAATTACTAAATATGGATTTTCAAGAAAAAAATATATATTTCATAGGTCCGGTTCCTCATTTTTGGAACCATGAACTGGTGATACGACCCAGTTTGGCATGGAGACACATACACAAAGGACCATGCACCTTGAGATGCTGAATAAGTATCTAGTTTTGACATTCTTAGTTTATATAACGTATATAAATACTTTTAACATACCCCAGTAAGGTTTAAGAAATTAGTCAATAAGTATTGATATCTCTTACAGTGCTATATTTAGCAGAGGTTCTAAGAGTTATCTCCAGCCAGCTCTTATGATTGGGAGGGAGAATGTATTAGAGGAAGAAGAGGTAGCAAAGGATGATGACAGATTTACTATTTCGATTTTTCTCAATTACTCAATAAAATACATAAACTTTGAATATGTTAATTTAATATCTAATTGAATTATTTAAGTACACCAATCCTACTTAAACTAATTATATTAGCCATTTGCTGACTAAACACTCCAACCAACTATATATACAAATACATGAAAATTTTGTATCCAACAAAAAGAAGGATTGGGATTTGAATTTATCGAAAATCATCTAAGAGGCTTCCAATTGATTCAACTCGACATTAATTGATTGGAGAAATACTTTTTGTCTATTTAGATGTTGTTAGTGTTTGAATTTTTTCCCTTTAATAAAATCTAATGAGTGGTTTGGTCCATCATATGATTTGCAATTTGCATAATATACCCCACTTTTGGATGATGACATTTGCTATTAACTATTAAGTTAGGCACCAGTTTTATGAGATATTTGATTCAGACTTTGGTTTATGAAAATAATACCATAAAAATCAATTGTTCATGCTTTGAAAAACAAAAATTTCATATGAAACGTCAATTGTTTTTAGCTTGTTAATTTATACACCAATAAACCTTTAATTGTTATTTATTTCAACTAATTCAAAGTTTATATGCCATTTAACTAATCTATGACATCACAAGGTAAGGCCCTACGTTTTAGTAAACTTACTTTCTTTTATATGAAAATTGTGTATAACTCCCCACCCTTTAAAAGTAGTGTTAATATAGCTTTAAATTTATAAAATATGCTATAAGAAGTTATGATTGCTTTTAAAAAGAAAATTAAGTTTTAAAATACTCTTTAATAACTTCAAAAGTTTGTTCACATTAAGATTAAATTTTAGGAAGTTGTTGCTAATTTATTATAGTTTAGAGAGAATCATACTATATTTCAAAAAGGAATAAAGCTCACTTTAGTACCTGAACTTTAAAAAAGTGGACAATTAGATATCTGAACTTTTAAAAAGTCCAATTTCATACCTAGCTAAACTTTCCATATCTCTTTTCACTACTGTCTTCAATCATTGTCTAAACTTATCCATTACTTTAAGAGATAATAAAAAGTAGAATAGTAAAAAGGGGCACTAAAAATTTAATTAAGTATGAAATTGAACATTTTAAAAGTTCCGGTATCTAATGGTCCATTTCGTCAAAGTTTAAGTACCAACAAAGGATTTTTCCTTTTTAAAAAAAATCGTTACACGTCCTTTGGAAGCAATTTGTATTTCCATAAATAGGTTTTTAGCAAAACACTTTTCATGACAAATACAAAGATAGGCACAGAGGATGACGGACCTTGCACATTTAAATCAATACCCTTTTTTTTCCTCTTTTTTACAAGTTTATACCACATGCAAATATTTTTAACACCATAATATAAAGTGCTATTATCCGGATAATGGAGCTTAATAATAATAATAATAGAACTTTTGATAAATATATTTTCCTATATCATGAAGTTAAATAAGAACCCTAATATAAATTTTGTAATAATAACACACATAATATTTATGTAGATATGTAATAGTAAGTAAAATTAAATCTATTAATATAAGATTAAGAAATTAAGAATTTATGTAAAATTAATAAAACATTAATTTTTGCTACTTTATACCACATATGTAAATATTTTAAAGGGTTTAAGAGATGGGCCAACTTAGATAATCATGTCTCCACAATGTTTATATTTGGCCTTTTAAGAGGTTTTGGAATTTTTCAAGTTTTTATTATATACACGAGTAGTAGAGACACGACATTGTGAATAAAAAGTAAACCAATACTTGATGTGATAAGTTTTAGAAGGAGAAGATGTAATAAGAGTAAACATCTATTTATTTGTTTCATATTGGGGAAGAATATAGAAGGAAAGTATGAGTGGAAAGAATATGGAAAGTAATTGATTCTTTTTATGTGTTTGGACAATTGATGTAAAAAAAATAGATGAATCAATTAAGATTATTAATATATTTATAAAAAAGTAAGAAGAAGCTTGTTAAACAATAGGAAAAATTATAGATGTAATTTTTTTTTCTCCTTCCCTCCGCCCTTCTTCTAACCCCATCCACATGAAAACTTTTAGAAAGTTATTAGTAGATATTCAAATATTTTTTGCCAATTTAAAAATTTGTGTTATGCAAAGAGCCCCACATAGCCTAGAAGAACATGCGAACAAGGATAGAAGTTCTCAAAGAGCAAGGATGCTAATGCTGCATATAATGGTAATTAGTTATGTTATAAATTTCTATTTTCAACATTTTTGCCAATTAATCTAGATGACATAAAATATGTTTTCAACCCATACTTATTATATACACGAGTAGTAGAGACATAGTATGATAGGAATCGATTCTTGAGATTTATTGACAAAGCTAGCATCAAAGGAAGTTAAGAACTAACTCAAGGGATCCTCACTAAATCCACATATGAAAGGGAGAATCGCTTCATTAATTATCATGATCACATTAAATGTTTAAGAAATATAAGGATTTAGACTCATTAAGATGAGTATGATTTTCTATATGATTATGACATGTATTATATAAATGGTCATGAGTCAATTTGTGGGAAATTAGAAGGAAAATGTGAAGAAAGTGAAGGAAGCAAGCCTATCATGGCCATGATCCATGACGATATAAGACAAGGAGAAAATAGAGGAGATCATGAGAGACATCACGCCCATGACAAGGAGCATTATTTAATAACACCTGTAACCTAGCCTGTATCAATGTTGGAATTTTGCTCAGAGGAGATCATGGTCTGTGATACGCCCGTGATGGTGCCCATTATCGCAATACGCACATGATCAAACACGTTACAACATTGGAAATTTTGCTCATAAGGGATCACAAGCCTATGATATAAGCGTGATGTGGGGGGGGAGGGGGGGGGGGGGGGGGGGGGGGGGGGGGGGGGGGGGGGGGGGGGGGGGGGGAGCGGGGAAGGGCGGAAGGGTCCGTGATTGACAATTGCACCTGTTATCTATGGCATGACCATAGTAAAGACGATACGCTAGGCACAGTTTAAGTTGTAGTAGGCCTTGAAACTTGAATTGCAATGAAATAAAAGATATGAACCATTATTAATGGATATTACACACCAATTAAAACCCAAGCTACACTATCTCTCACTTGACATGACATACAAGAAAGATTAGTAGTTGTTCGCTACAATCACAAATAGGTTGATAAGAACTAGGTATTTTGCTCTCAAATAGAAAGACAAAATAAAATATTTTAGAGTTGAAATGTCTTGTCTAAGGTTTTCTAAGTTAGGAGGGGTATTTATATAAACTTACATAACGGCAAAGTTGTAAGTAATAACACTTAATAAAAGGAAAATTCATGCAAAAATAGAACATTGATCCTGCCCTGCATCACGGGTGCTATCGTCGATCACAGACCCCCATCACGGTTGTATCATAGGCCGTGATTTCCTCTTAGCAAAATTTCCAATGTTGATAACATGCTTTATCACGTGCATATTATGATAAAGGGCACCATCACGAGTGTATTATAGGTCGTGATCTCCTCTTAGCAAAACTCCAATATTGATATAGGCACGGTCACGGGCGTGATGTCTCCTATTATCTCCTCTGTTTTCTTCTTGTCTTATCACGTCTTGGATCACAACCGTGATAGGCTTGCTTCATTCACTTTCTTTGCATTTTCCTTCTAATTTCCTAAAAATTGACTCATGACTATTTATACAATACATCTCATAGTCATATAGAAAATCATACTCGTTTATGAGTCCAAGTCCTCATCTTGCTTAAACGTTTGATGTAATCATGATAATTAATGAAGCAATTTCCTTCTCATGTGTGGATTTGGCAAGGACCCCTTGAGTTAGTTCTTGACTTCCTTTAATGTGGGCTTTGTCAATAGATGCAATGATCAATTCCTATCATTACTCCAGGGTATTGAAGATTTTCCCTCGAATCTAATGGGTAGAATATCTCCATGCTATAGCCTGCATTCGAAAGCAAGATAACAAACTCCAAGGAATGTAAATGTACCTGCAAAAAGAGCTAGTGCAATAAAATGAAATGTTTTCCTCACAGGTGTGTGAAATCTCTCATCACTTTTGTGTTTAAGCTTTTTGAAGTATTTAGCTCTCAACACAATATACTTTTCTCCCATAAGAACCTCACTTACTTCTTTGCATCAAGGAAGCTTGGAATAGAATTCAAGCCTCTCATTTCAGCTTTTGGTTGAAAAATGCTTATCCACTCCTCTTTTCCTTATCTCCTACATTGATTCCCACCCTTAGGAGAGTAATAATGGTACAACAAACATCATAGCTCCTCCACAAAATATTGTAATCAACCCTTATTTTCACAATTCCCTTCCAACTCATAACAAAGTTCTTATCTTCAATCTAAAAATCTCCAATCATATCAAGAATATAGTATATAATTTGCTAAGGAATACTGAAGCTTATACTGATTCAAATAATGCATCTTATAAATACAATCGTAAACCCTTCATGCCTTTATTCCATTATCATTAACAGCACAACATATCATCATGTCAGCACTTAGACGGTGTTCATAATCCTCCAACAAATATTTTTTACCATGGAAACAATAGTGCACAACATCCATAATATTTCCTCATAGTATAAGAATCAATAGCAATAGGAATTTGCACATGTTTGCTCCAAATGGAGGTAATTCTTGAACAATGGGTATAATTGGAAAATCTATGTCATCAACATAAAGTGAAGACCCAATTCAAATAGTTTAAGCTTTATCCATCATCATATTGCACAAATCCTCTATTAATTAGGCACATGTCTATATGCAAAATCACAAACATTCCCACACACTTACTTCTTCTTCAAGTTATCTCTATCAAAATAACAACACCATCTAATAGCATACAATCATCAATAGAATTGCATTCATATATAACAAGTAAACATTTCATCACCCCAACAAATGACCAACAATTTTCAACTGAAAGCCTTTTCTAAAGTCCTATTCATTACTAAGGGAAGAAAAGATCATACCTGAAGAACATTCTTTGCTGTTTGGCAACTTCCTTTGAAGAATCATGATTGTTACACAATAAGAATGTGTAGATCTTCCAAAAATTCAATGGAAATTCATTGTCGACAAACCAAATGTTAGCTCTGAAATTTTCCTTTCCTCCATACATCCTAGATCCAATTCATAAGTTTCCACAAAGAATTACACGAATCTTCTCTTCCACACAGCATAAAAATCTACCATATGTGTAATATTCGTCCATGGTAGCACAAATATGATACTTATTCAAAATAAGGAAACACACTCAACAAAATAGGTGGGTTCATCAAGACCAAGCCACCCACTACTCCAAAGTAATAAACGCAAACATGATACAATCCACGAGCAATTGACCAAAAAGTTGCTATCATAGATCGACTCAGCGGTCAATATTCTGCACATCATGACTCTCTCAATAATAGAATCATTTGCATATAAATATTCTTCCAATATTGATATACATCCATAACACTCCAATGATCACAATAGGCATCTCATTGGTTTTTACAGGCCATACATCATCACAATGCCTACCTATGCCTTGTAACCTTATAAATGGATTGATAAAAAATGTGTAAAACAGTGAAAGATGGTTAAACGAATACCTAAAGGCTTCAACAACTCTAGACATACCCACAAAACAAATTGGCAATAAACCATAATCATCACACTAATCATCAGTTCATCATGCCAATCATTATCCATATCAATTGCCACTCAACTATAAAGTCATATGGCATTTCAAGACTTCCACCATCACAAACAATTCATTTTCGGCTCTCTTGAACCATGGAAACTCCAATATAAAGCACAACTTATCAATCAGGTTACATCGATCTACAACATTACCAAACCAATAGCAACTATGCCAGGTATAACAGATGTATTGGCAATTGTAGGTCTCAATAATACAATATCACGTGCCAATTTGACACTAGCATATGCAACAATGGATTAATCCTTAAAGATGCTTCTACAAACATCTTAATGGGAGTAAATTTAGTAGTTTGTTGCCTATACACAGCACAAAATACTACTCCATATCACAACACTCCTCCAATATATATAATCACCAATGATACCCCAATGAATATCAGTAAATATGCCAAACATCTCAACAGGTGAAAGATGACTACAATACTCTTGAGTGCTTCTCAATTCCAATAGTAGATCAAAATAACACAAATGGAAAGAGGGAAAGAATGTGATAAGACATGGAATGATCAGTAGCTCTTGGTGTAAGAAGAGGCGCTAATTTAGGCAACAGAAGGTCCAAAATGACTCGTATGATCCTCTTGACATTAACGAATGTGGCTCAACTTCTACACAACATATCTCACATCTTGAGCACCCATCTTTTCTATGCATTCATCTTTCTTACACTATCAAGGATCTCATCTTTTGCTTCCATAACCACATCGGCTTGCTCTACTTGGTTTTCTCGAGCATCCTTTGCTACTAAGTGTTTCAGTAGTTTTAATTCCTAATCTGTCAGAAAGAGAAGTATACATCTTTGCTCACAATGCAGCTTGGATAGCTTCTTCCAAGTTTAGGAATTTTGAGAATCCAAATCTCTTGCAAGGTCATAATTGAGATGTTTCACAAATTGTGCAATGATATCTACTAGAGACTCATCCACTTCATAGCATCTCATAAGGACCATATATTCTCTTGTATATTCTTCAGCAGTCATTTTCCCTACTTTAATGCCAACAAATATTCATATTGCTCATCTAGGTAGGAAGGTTAAACAAATCTTTTCTCATTAATCTTTCCTATGATCTCATGTGATGTCCTTTTGATAGCCACCTAATGCCTAATGTAGCATAACACTTTGTCACAAAATCATGTAATCCTGTAAACTTCTTAGCGATTGCAAGCCCCAATTTACACTAGGGTATGCGAATTTCTCAACAACTTAAGTCACTTGAAACTCCCAATCTAAGTACTTTCCTAGTAACATGAACCCATCCAATCCAGACATACTCATCTCTATCTCCTTTAAAATTGCCATTCTAGGATTACTCTCATGATAATGCCAGCTAGCCATGACTTCTATTAGCAAATACTAAATGTATTCTTCACGGGAATTTTATCAAACACTGGGTGTGCAAGAATATCACCCTTACTTTAAATGCATTCTAATGCCACAACAATCCCAGATTCTCACAATACTCACTAACACAACAAATAACACAATGCAACTACAACTACTACTCAATTGATTCAATATTAAGAAGAAACTCAGTTAAGACTTTTTATCAAACATTCAGT
Source organism: Combretum micranthum (assembly GCA_024138025.1). NCBI lineage: Eukaryota > Viridiplantae > Streptophyta > Magnoliopsida > Myrtales > Combretaceae > Combretum > Combretum micranthum. The sequence continues at coordinate 591 of JAMXBD010000452.1, read as the reverse complement.
GCACATTCCTCCAAGCACATAAAAATACACCATAAATAAACCCCAACTCCATGAATACTTCAATACAATGGTAGCAGCAAAACAACACTAGATTCTACAACCCTATCTCCTACTCCAAGTATCAAAATCTAAGATTTCAACAATAATCACAATGTATTTAGGTTTTCTACTCAGCACTTACCCTTTTTGTAACCCAAAGCTCTGATACCAAAAGATGATACGCACCAGACACAGTTTATGTTGTAGTAGGCCTCAAACTTGAATTGCAATGAAATAAAAGATATAACGGCATTATTAATGGATATTATGCACCAATAATAACCTGAGCTACTCTCGCACTTGATATGATGAACAAGAAAGATTGACTGGTTTGTATCGCTATAAACACAAATAGATTGATAAGAACTAAGTATTTTGCTCAAATAGAAAGACAACATAAAGAGTTTAAATTAAAATGTCTTGTCTAGTGTTTTCTAAGTTAGGATGGGTGTTTATATAACCCTTACACAATGGCAAACTTATAAATAATATAACTTATAAAAGGAAAATTTGTGCAAAACAAACATTGATCACGCCCTGCATCACGGGCTT